>FXXK01000025.1:406156-454520 GCA_900184695.1 Betula pendula | reverse complement strand
GGACGCTCTGAGCAAGATGATGGCTGTCACTGAATCCAGGGGACTCATGGAGGGTTTTTCGGTGGGTTCAAGGAACAACGCAGGTGTGGTTGTGTCACATTTATTATTCGCCGATGATACTTTGATCTTTTGCGGCGCCAATGAGGATCACATTCGTAATCTGCGATGCCTGTTTCTATGTTTCGAATCAGTCTCGGGGTTAAAAATAAACTTGTCCAAATCAGAGTTTATACCTATTGGTGAGGTGAATGATATTGACAGGTTGGCTAGCCTTTTCGAGTGTAGGGTGGCTCGGCTTCCGATGAAGTACTTGGGCCTTCCATTGGGGGCACCTTATAAGTCGATTGCTATATAGAATGGTATCTTCGAGAAAATGGAAAGGCGACTGGCCGGTTGGAAGAGGCTGTATTTGTCAAAGGGTGGGAGGCTGACGCTGATTAAAAGCACTTTGTCGAATCTACCTACTTACTTGTTATCCTTGTTTCCTATTCCGGTAGGTGTGGCAAACAAGTTAGAGAAACTACAACGAGACTTTTTATGGGGTGGTCTCACTGATGAGTTCAAGTTCATTGGTTAAGTGTCACAGATTTGTTCTCCTTTGAAGTTTGGTGGATTAGGCGTTCGTAATCTGTGTAAGTTTAATCAAGCACTGTTGGTAAATGGTTATGGAGTTTTGCTCAGAAAAGGAACATTTTGGCGGTTTGGTAGTGGAAGCAAAATATGGTAGTTTGGAGGGAGGCTGGTGTTCTAAGGAAGTGGAGGGGCCCGTTTGTTGTTGGAGTGGGAAACATATTCGGAGGGGGTGGAGTGTGTCTCCGAGGTATCTTTCTTTTGATGTTGGGAGATGGTTCCCCTTATTAGCTTCTGGCATGATGTTTGGTGTGGCACTCAACTCTGAAGGATGTTTTCCAGAGTTATTTCGCATTGCTCGGTGTAAGGAGGCGAGGGTATCGGATATTTTGGAGATTTCTAATGGGGTTGTGCTTTGGAATGTGCCTTTTTCACGAGCTGGTGCAAGATTGGGAGGTTGAGGTGGTGCTTACATTTTTTTGGTATGTTGTATTCCTCTAGACGGCGACAAGGGGGAGATTGTATTCGGTGGATTCCCTCAAAACGAAAGATGTTCGAGGTGCGCTCGTTTTTCCATGAACTTTCTACTTCGGGGCCTCTCCTTTCCTTGGGAGTATCTGGAAAGTTAAAGTTCCTATTGCGAGTGAGTTTCTTTGTTGGACGGCAGCTCTTGGTGAAATCTTGACAGTGGATAATCTGCGTAAGAGAGGAGGTCTTAGTGGTGGGGTGGTGCTGCATGTGTAAACGGAATGGCGAATCTGTAGATCACCTTCTTTTGCATTGTGATGTGGCACGTGAAGTTTAGGAGTGCCATTTTCTCTCTTTTTGGTGTTACTTGGGTAATGCCTGAGACGGTGCTAGATATGTTAGTCTGTTGGAGAGGTCAGATGGGAAATCGTTCTGTTCTTCCTGTGTGGCGAATAGCTCCGTTGTGCGTCCTGTGGATTATTTGGAGAGAGCGGAATGCCAGATGCTTTGAAGATACTGAGAAGTCGATGATCGAGCTTTTGAATTTTATGCTCACTCTCTATTTGTTTTGGACTGGGGCCTTTCATATTTCTCTTTTGCCTAGTTTTTCGCATTTTGTAGATTTTTGCATTTCTTTTAGCCTTTAGTGGGGCTTTTCCTGTATACTTCCTGTGTACTAGGTTGCGCCCTTGCGCTTTTATATATGTTATGAATTATTTATCAAAAAAAAAAGTTTTCTTCTTCCACGCCAAGTCGAAGTGTTTTCAGCATTCCTTTACCATTGTAACTGCTGACCCCCTCATCTATATCATCAAAAAGGCAAATTTTGTTGCCTTGATCAAAGGACTCCTTACCATACTGCAAAATAGCCCCAAAGTCTGCCTCTCAAACATTGCACACTACGTTGCCTCGTGCAGAGAGCTCCTGCTGGTGGGTGATAGCAAGAATGTCCATGGCACCATTCAACAAAGGATTGTATTTTAGTTTTTTAAAACCCAAAAAAAAATCACATCAAAACATTCCAATTTTTTATATTTCATCAATCACTTTTTAATAATTTTTTTTCTCTTTTTATATCACATCAAACACTTTCTATTACTATTCAAATAAAATTTTTTTTACTTTTCCATACAAAAAAATTTACAACATTCTTTCTTCCTTATATCATATCAAAACTTAAAAACCCAACAACCCAACCCTTTGTCAAACACACCCCATAGGATCCCCAACGGTTTTTCGGTCTTTACCCAACGAGTCCCAACGCATCATCAGTGCTTCTAGCGTTGCTAGAGAGTTGATCTTCACCTGCAACACAGCCGCATACGACGGTACCCTAGTCTCAACCTTCTTCCCCACCAAAGATGGGATACCATAACACATATCGAGCCGCGGAATCAAGACAAGCCAGTGCCTTACTCAATTCACTCGCAACACTGTTGAAGATAGTATTCCAAAGAGCACTGGCAAACTCTCAATGGAATAGAAGATGATTCACTGACTCCCCATCTTTTTGTACATACAACACCACTCAACCACAATGACATATCGTTTCTTTAGATTGTCCATGGTGAGGATCTTTCCTATTGCTGTCATCCAAGCAAACACTACTCTCAAGGGAACCTTATTCTACCCAATACCCCTCCAAGGGAAAGGAGTAGTATCATGAGGAATAAGAACATTATAGTATGATCCGACATCAAACAACCCTCGCTTAGAGAGTACCAAACAAAGCTGGCCATCACCATGCCCTCTCACTCTAGAGTAATATAACAAGGTGAAAAACGAGGTAAAGATTCACCTCTTAATCATAAGCCACTCTGAAAAAAGAAAATTAATATGCTACTGACGAAAGGTACTAGAGACCTAAAAATGGTCTATCACTGCAGCTTCCTTAAAATGAGTTATTCTATACAAATCCCCAGCCCATATGGCCCATGGACCTCATTGCAACAACACCCTCCCCAAACACTGCCATATTTAGAGTCCACACCAACCTCCAAAAGGCCTCTTTCTCATGAGATTAGCACCAAAGCCACTTCCCTAAAAGAGCTTGATTGAACTTAAGCAAAAAAAAAAATTATTTATTTTTTATATGTAAGTAATTTCAACATCAATAAATAAGCATAAAGGGGTGCAACTCTAGTACACAAGATGTATAAAAGAGAACCTCTAATCTGAAGAAAAAGATGAACAAAAGTTCAAAGATCTGCAAAACTATAAAGAAGCAAACTATGATGTGTTGATATCCAAGTATAGAAATTAATGAACATGTTCTTCCGCAACTCTAACATCGAAGTCTGGACATCTTCACAGTTCTGAGCATTCCGCTCTCTCCAAAGGCACCACATTAAACACAATGAAGCCAACCTTCATACTTGAATAACTGTACCACGCCTTGCCTATCCTCCCCAACTCACCAACAAATCGATCAACCCGTCTAGGCATAACCCAATCTACACCAAACAGATCAAGAATTGAACTTCATAACTCTCTTTCTACTTCAGAATGGATCAGTAAGTGATCAATGGATTCCTCACTCTTCTTGCACATGCACCACCACAGCATTTCTTTCTCAAATTATCCAGCATAAATATTTTCCCTAAGGTCACTGTCCACACAAATAATACCACCCCCGAGGAAGCCGTGACTCTTTAAATACTCTTCCAAGGAAAAGGGGATCCATTCAGACTAGTTAACACTTGATAAACAACTTCACTTTCAACTTGCTCCTTTTGGGAGGACTCTATCCTATTCTTTCCTCATCTCCTTGTCTTAGTCTAAAAGAATACAAGCTTTCAAAGAAAGATAATACCACCTCCACCTCCCAATCCTGAACTGGTCTAGTAAAAATTACATTCCAATGAATATTCCTTTCTCGAAATTGCAAATTATCCGCCACCCACGCATCCTTTCTCCGTGCAATACTGAACAAGTCCGAATAAGAGATCTTCAACGGACTATCCTCACACCACATATCATGCCAAAAACTAACCTTTGACCAATCACCCACCTCATATCTAACAAATTTTGAAAATGTTATCCACCCCCTTCATATAAATTTCTATACTCCCACTCCGAATGGCCCCGTTACCTCCTTAGACCACCAACCTCTCTTTATTCTCTCATATTTAGTCTCTATCAACAATCTCCATAGTGCCTCTTTATCCGTAGCATACCACCACAATCGTTTTCCCGGAAGGGCTTGATTGAATTGAGTCAGATTTCTAACTCCTAACCCACTTGATTTTATCGGAGTACAAATCCTTGCCCAATTCGCTAAATGACATTTAAACTCATCCCAATACCACCCCATAAAAAATTCCTCTAAAGTTTTTCAAGCCTATTAGCCACTCCCACTGGAATAGGGAAAAGAGACAAATAATACGTAGGTAAAATTGGATAACATACTCTTGATCAAAAGTCAATCTACCACCCTTACACAAATAAAGTTTTTTTCCATCTAGCCAATTGACGTTCAACTTTTTCAAATATGCTATTCCAAATAGATATAGCCTTATAATAAGCACCCAATGGCAAACCCAAATACTTCATTGGCAAGAAAGATACTCTACAACCAAGAATACTGTCAATTCGTCTACATCTCCCACTTCGCCAATAGGAACAATTTTTTATTTTGCTAAATTGATCTTCAACCTAAAACTACTTCAAAACATAAAAAAAATACACCACAAATGTCGTCGTTTTTTTTTAATTTTTTTTAATAAATAACTCATATCATTGAAAAGCGCAGAGGGGCCCACCCCTAGTACAAATGATGTATACAAAGAAAGGCCCCACTAAAGTCGAAAAGAAGAACAAAACTCCACAAATTGAGAGAAGCTAGACAAAAAAGAAATATTAAAAGCCCTAGTCCAAATAAAGAGACATTTGACCAAAAGGTTTAAGAGCTCTTCCTTCGACGTTTTATGATCTTCAAAGCATCTAGCATTATGCTCTCTCCATATGGTCCACATTAAGCCTAACGGGGCTATTTTCCACACAGCTAGAACTGAATGAGAACCCATCGGACCTCGCCAACAAGCTAACAGATCTAACACCGTTGCAGGCATAACCCATGCAACGTCGAAGAGAGTAACGAGACCGCTGCATAAACCTCGTGCCACTTCGTAATGCAGAAGAAGGTGATCTATAAATTCACCGCTCCTCTTACACATATAACACCATCTCACCACTAAAACTCTTCTCTTTCACAGATTATCCACTAACAGAATCTTACCAAGAGCTACCGTCCACACAAAGAAGCTTACTCACAGAGGAACTTTAACTTTTCAAATACTCCTACAAGGAAAAGAAGAAACCCCCGAAAGAGATAACTCGTGAAAAAATGACCGCAACTCAAACTTCTTCCTCCTTGAAGGAATCCACTGAATACAATCCTCCCCGCCTTGTCGCCATCTGAGAGAATACAACATCCCAAAAAAGACAAGCACCACCTCTACCTCTCAATCCTGTATAGCTCGAAAAAATGGTACATTCCAATGAATAACACCATGGGAAATCTGCACATTATCCAAAACCCTCGCCTCCTTACACCGAGCAATGCGAAATAATCTGGAAAGGCGTCCTTCAGAGATTGATTCTCACACCAAAAATCAATCCATAAGCTAATATGGGAACCATCTCCTACTTCAAATGTAATAAATCTCGAGAAAACACCCCACCCCTTCCTAATATGTTTCCACACTCCAACACCAAAATGTTAAAGTTGTTCGGAATTGCATCATAGAAAATCAAAGTATCATCAGCAAATAGTAAATGAGACACTAACACCTCCTTTTGAGATCGGAGTACACACCTTAATCCAACTAACCAAGTGATATTTACACTCTTTACCCATGTCACCCCCATGTCACCCCACAAAAAATCTCACTGCAACTTCTTCAAGCGATTGGCAACACCAACCGGCAGGGAAAAAAGAGACATGAAATAGGTAGGCAAATTAGATAAAGCGCTTTTAATCAAAGTAACTCTACCACCCTTTGATAAGTACATCCTTTTACAAGCAACCAAACGGCGCTCTGTATTCTCAATGATGTCATACCAAATAGATTTGGCCTTAATAAAGCTTCCAAGGGAAGAATAAGATATTTCATAGGCAAAGAGGATACCTTGCAACCCAAAATACTAGCCAAGCCTTCGGCATGACATTGCCAACTGGAACCAGTTCTGATTTAGCCAACTTAATCCTCAAACCCGAAACGCTTCAAAGCATAAATACAAACACAAATTGCGAAGATGATCTGGATTGCCCTACTAAATATCAAGGTGTCATCCTCAAACAAAAGATAAGAAATATTGATAGCTCCACCACTACTAGGCCCGACCATGAATCCTGTTAAAAGACCCTTGTTCACTAATGCAGAGATCAATTTACCTAATACCTCCATAATAATAACAAAAAAAGAAGGAGACTATGTTAAGGGTTTTTTCAAACATATCTCTAGCATGAAAATTATGGAAGACATTCAAAATGCTTGCTTTGAGCACCTCCCAACAAGCTTGGAAGAAACCCATAGTAAAACCATAAGGACCCAAAGCCTTGTCACAATTAAGGGTTTTCATCACCTCAAAAACCTCAATGTCCTTAAAAGGTGTCTCCAACCCAAATGCCCCCCCCCCCCCCCCCCCCCAAACACAAAATGGACTCAAAAGGGAGGCCATCCAACCAAGGTTTCAAACTAACGCTCAGTGAACAAGTTATCATATAACTACACAATATGTTCTCTAATCCTTGTCTGGTCTGAACAAACTATGTCATTAACCAGTTGTTGTATGGCATTATTCCTTCTATTTGAATTGGTCACTTGATGAAAGAACTTTGTGCGCTTGTCACCCTCTCTTATACAAAGCGCCCTTGAATTTTGCCTCCAACTCACCTCCTCCAAAAGAGTTGACCTTTCCAAATCATTAATCAATGTAGCCTTCCTCGTTATCTCCTCATAAAAACCTCTCTCTTCCTCCAAACCCTCCGAAACCCGTAATTCTTCCAAAAACACTTGTTTCTTTCTCCCTATGTTTACCAAACTCCTCATTTCAAGCTCTTAAATCAGCTTTTCAAGCCTTGAGTTGGCGAGCGAAAATATAACTTGGGGAACCCTGAAAGTTGTAAGAGGGCCACCACAATCTCACTCTATCAACAAAACCCTAAGATTTTAGCCAAATGTTCTTGAACTTGAAATATCTTTTGGCTCCATGAAGACCTCAACAATCGAGAAGAATACGAAAGTGATATGAGCACAATCTAGATAACCTCTTCTCAATCAAATCAGGGAACTAGGCTTCCCAATCCGGAAAAACAAGAAATCTATCAATTCGAGACCAAGATGGGAGGTCCCGATTGCTAGACCACATACAATAACCGCCCAGTAAAGGAATATCCATGAGCCCCTACTCTGGCATGAAATCAAAAAACTCCAATATAGCAAGACAATAACGGGTCTCGTCCGATCTCTCACTAAGAAGCATGTGACATTAAAATCTCTCCAATGCACAATGTTAATATGGCCATAAATTTGAGATCATAACTCCGGCCGTGCATTTTTTCATATCTAACAAACAATTTTTCCTTTAGCTTATACCTCAAACAAGTAATAAACCCATAAAAACTGCACGAAAAAACTAACTATCCATAAGGAAAGAATCAGGAAATATTAAAAGGAAAATGTTAGTTCAAGACACATGGAAGAACCAGAAACCATATTATATACATATGCAAATATATATATAAAAAAAAGATGTTACCTCTACTTCTAGTTTTTCTTTCATTAATTGGCTGAGCTCCTGCTTCAAGTCTAACTGAGAACTTCGAAGAGATTTGACCTCTTTAACCAGCAACTTTACATCAGCCTTTGATTTCACCTCAAACTCTTCATGATGTCTATGCGAGTTCTCAAGCTGTTCTCTAGCAAAATCCAACTCCTGCAGCAATATTTTTTTCTCCTGAATGATTGCTATTTTTGTTGACTCTGCACGCACCTTTTCATCCTGGAACATTCTCACACATCATCACTGAAGCCCCTCAAAAACAGAATAACAAGGAGATTCAGAAAAGTGATAGTGGTGGGAAATATCATACCTGTTCAGACTTCAATTTTAGCTCCATCTCCAAGCACTTACTGCGAAGCTCCTCCATATCCCACTGCATTTGAGTAATTCTTTCCTTTTCAGTTAAAACAGCCTGTTCCATGTTATCTTTACAATTCTGTCTGGTAGTTTCAAGCTCCACTTCAAAATCTTTGACCTAAAAAAGAACATCCCCATAAATGAATTACATGGATGGTAAGGTACTTAAATTGATCCTGAAAATATTGAAGTAAATCAAGGCCATCATAAGGAACTTTGATGTAGAACCAACAATAATCACAAGAATCACAAAGTGAAAATAGGCACAAGAGACGATAAAGAAGCTAAAAGAGGGGAAGGGAGAAAGAAAGAAGAAGCTAAAGGTGGGAGAAAGAAAGAAGCTAATGGGAGAGAGAGAGAAGGAGAATCAATCTCATATATTTTTTATTCCATCAAAGTCTGCCTCCATTGGAGTACAAAACACTTAAATAGACTAACGACTAAACCCGAATTGAGGACAACACCAATTTATTGAATTACCAAAAACACCCTTGACTCTTGAAAATTAAATAAAACATAAAACTAAATACTAATAACCCAATTATTATACCTAAACAAAACCCTATTAAAGTAAAATTTGTGTCTTGCCCCTTGCATCAAACTTCCTCTTCACTCTTTTGTGGATCACCAAACAAGAAAGTTCTACTGTAATTTTGGCAAAGAGCAAGGGCGGAACTAGGTTTTTTTTTGGAGGGGCGGAACCTACGTGCACTTCCAAATTTCTTCGTAAGTATATGCCAATTTTGAGTATGAAAATAAACAAACTAAAAACGAATAAAATAACCCAGTTTTATGGTTTCCTAATAAGTATGGGGAACTGTGGTCTACCATTTACACGGCGATATACCATTAGATCCCGTTGTTGCACTTCCACATCTAGTGCTGGTGAGGAGAGGATGACACAAACCCATAAGAGCCACCCATGCAAGTGCAACAATTGCCATTGACCCACAAGCTACTGGCATTACCAAGCCTTCAACGAAATTGTGACCGGTAGTGTTATATAGTCCAAAACAACTAACCACTCTCAATCACTGTATTTAGTAGTGAGGTGAGCAAGGTCACCATGCATTACTAATTCCATGCTTACTGATCTCCAAGTGAATATCTGACACATTATATTTAGCATAAGTCTTCTTAGTCATGGATTTATTACAATTTTATGCTCAACTTAAATAAGTTCACAATGAAGGGGCAGACCTTCTGAAATTAAATAATTGTACAGAAAGGGTTTCTGAGGGAAAAAGAGAGCTTGGGAGGTGGTGAAGCCAGAGCCTCACCTTGTTCTATGAAGAAAGAGCAAATCCTGGACTCCATTTAGTGAGTATATAGCCAGTTATTAATTCAGACGCCAAAATCAAACTACAGTTATAAACTGAATATATTTGTTTTGGGATGTTGGTTACTTGTTCAACAAGACACACATGCCACTTTCGTGAATCATAATTATTTTTTTTCCCTTTAAAACACGACTCCTACAAATGCCAAGTTTTGAAACATGGACATTGAAAATCTGGCATGCATTACATAAGCTCTCTAGTTCTCCAATGACATGGTGGAATTGATAAATTTCAAGAGGAGGAACTGAGGATAAGGTGCTTCACACACATTCATGAACCCAAAAGTACATTTCACAATTACAAAAAGTAAAACTCATTTTGAGTAATCGCCTGACATCTAGATTTTGGGGACATTCATGTCCAACACCTGCATTAACATGACTTTAATCCATGTCCACATATTCTAACTCTGTACATGAAGACAAAGTATGTCGATTAGGCTTTGAACTAATAATCCTAGTACGGTACAAGATAAGGCTAAAGGAATGTATCAAAAACCACAATGCTCATTTCACCTGATCAAATAATTTTTAATATAGAACAAGTTTTCATGTGCATCTAATCTTATGATGTCTCTCAGCGCGGCTATCACGAACAGATCAAGACAGCCATATTGAAGGGAAGTTTGCCTGTTTGGATGTCAGATTTTTTTTTATCTAATTCAATTCTTCTCAAAAGTTAACTATCTTCAACAACTCAAATTTATTTAACCCAGCTCAAAAAATTATATTAAAATTATTTTTTTATTTAAAAATAAAAATAAAAAACTGAAAAAAAAATAAAAAACATTGAGGGGTGGCCACCCCATCCACATTTGGGGGTGGCTCGAGCAATTTCGAGGGTGGCTTGGCCACCCCAGTCTGATTCGGGGGTGGATCAGCGACCCTCGGTGGTGGCTGATCCACCCCCAAACGTTTCGGCGGTGGCCGAGCCACCCCAAGCAATTTTCGAAGGTGGCTCGACACCCCTATCTAATTTGAGGGTGGCTCGACCACCATCGTCTGATTCGAGGGTGGTCGAGCCACCCTCAAACAACGGTCAAACGTTTCGAGGGTGGGCAAGCCACCCGAAGCAAATTTCGGGGGGCCAAATGTTTCGGCACACCCTAGGGGGTGTTTCGAACCACCCCACAGTTTTTCTTTTTTATTTATTTATTTATTTTAAGAGTTAAAATATTATTTTTTATTATATTTTTTTTCAAATACATTCACCTAGTCAAACATTTTTTCTAAACCATCCAAACATAATTCCAAAAAAAAATTTCTCGGTATCCGTGAAATCAACAAGGAATCAAATAAAATCAAATAAAATTTGACACCCAAACGAGCCCTAACTGCTGATGATCAAAATTCACCTATGTCAACTAGAATAACAAAGTACCAGGTACATGGAAATCTTCCATCTTAATTCGAATTCTTCCAAACAACATAACATTAAGAAACAAGCAACAGATGCCCAAACGTAATACTAATGTGGCGCAACAAGAGCACAATAAATCTATCTGCTACTTTCCTCCACCTTCATTAAAATAGAAATACAAAATCTGAAATCCAATTATAGCCTGAAAAAGGAAATGAAGTATACATAATACCAATTTCTCCATAAAGAGACCTTGAAACTATTGAATGGCCCAATGCTGATTATGGGAACTAGAAAGGCACAAGTGACTGGGAAATAGACATTTAAGAAACAAAATTACAAAAAAAAAAAAGCTTATTACTGTTATAGAGTATACCTTTGTTGTGAGGAATTGTCTCACAGCAACTTCTTGATTCAATCTTGCTATAAGATCCTCCAAGTCTGTTTTTGCTGTGGCTAGTCTCCGCTGCATGGTAACAAGTACCCTGTTCAATTTATGTCGTTCATCAGAGGGAAGAGCAACCAGTATATCCCTTGGAAGCTGTAAATCTGGGTTTCCAAAAGAATCCATGTTTCTTGGAGCTTCAGGACCTTCAGACTGGTCAGGGTAATCACCATATAAATTGGCTGCCCCTATATTCGATATTTCACTGGCTCTTACAGAGCTCAAGTCGCTTCCAACACTCTCAGTTGAGAGCCTATGAACATGGCCAGCCAGCTTGTAGTCCCCTAGTTCAGGCAAAAACTCTGTTCCATCCATGCGGAGAAGTTTAGCATCGGAAGTATTCTCGATTATTTCATCCCTGCCTGTACTGTAGCCCTCACTTCCTGTATGCATATGCATTCTACGCCTGGAAATTCTTTGTAGGCTCTCACGAAAAAACTTTCTGTTAAACATGCCATACTTGTCAGTCGTTTCAACTGGATCAAATAGATCTTGTTCGGATATTGAATTCTCCATGCCAAGATCAGCAGAACCACCATTCCAGTGCCTTGGTGTTCCGACCTCAGATATCTCGTAAGGAGTATCATTACCATGATCTGATGCAATGGATGAACTGGCAGCATGCACAGAAACATCTGAGTTGGCATGGAACAGAGATGATGGAACCACACCGCTAGTTGAAGAATAAGCATCTGGATTTTTCTGATTCTCATCATTGAACGCTAAAGATTAAAAACACAAGAACACATTAATTTGGTGGTAGGTACTTGTATTCTACTTCTTAATATCACCACTCAGTGCAGTTGATGATTTAGAAAACTACTATAATGCTGATTCCAAAATGCATAAAGGAAACACCTACAAGACCTCGCAGCAGCTTCTAGCTCAAGAAAGGTTGCCACTGGGGCACTTCTTGATAAATCAATGTCTGACAATAATTTTTCCATCCAATCCTCCAAAGAACACCTTCGCTGCAACAAACTAACCAATTTGAGAATATTATTACTGTTACTTTGAGGGGATATATGCCTAATTTTTAAACTCTTAAGTACCAACCAAAAAAAATTAAGATTCTTGATAGTGTAATAGTGGCTGCACATAATCAATGCAGCCAAATATTAAACAAGTGGGCCACTGCCCACAAATTGCACACTAATTATTTAACACAAACCAAATATTTAGACAGAGAATTGGAAAAAGAAGAAACCTAGAATTTCCAAAGCCAAATTAAAACAGACCATGTATTATCCATGTCATGAACTACTTTATACTTTCGCTTCATACATTTTCTACAATTTCCAGGTTCTATTAGAAACCAAAATTAAGGGTCAAACAAGCTACTCTATCATTTCATGTGCCTAAGATACTCGAGCAAGAGTTTTACCCTGATTATTATCCCTGTAGACAGGAACCTTAAGGCACATGCTATGAAACTTAAAACAATCCTTCCAAAGGTTCATGCAATAACATATCAACAGCCTAACCACACAAGCGAAACAAAAATAAAATTTACCCATATTAACTGAAGTTCAAGATCATCAGGCTTATAACGCCTACACAGTAACGAGTACGAATTTTCATACAATAACACTAGAGTAATGACTATGACCATCCAACCAACAGGCCATTTACTGTGAAAAGTAATATCTGAACGTCCTCACTTATGCCTTGATAAGGCACAATTAAAACATTCAGGAAGTTTCAGTTTGCCAAACATTTGCATGGCAACTAATATTCTAATAATAAAAAGGACATAAACCACAAAGTTCATAGAAGAGAAATATAGTGAGATAAGCTCACCCCTTCCCATGCAAACCTCGAGTGTAAAAAGAATGCAGACCAAGAAAGACTGTCCTCATGGCATTATCCTACATTCATCTGCATGCTTCAATGAGATTACCAGTAGTGGTTCTGCTTTTGTAGGGCTTAAACCAATCTTGATGTTCAGATCCTTCTATAGTTCAGTTCTATATTGCATAGATATTTCCATAAACATCCATTCAGCAGAAAAAACTCAACTCCAAGAAAGAATTAACTCCTATTAGAAGGGTTAAAGCAAGGGAACCACTATAGCAGAACTAAAAACTTCCCCTTCAGTCCATTAAGCATTTTACACATAAAGCAGTGATTAGAATCAGTTGCACAATCTACATAATTTATTGCTCCTGTAATGTGTCTCAAAGAGTATATCTAATCTAGACATTATTTCTGAATTCCACAAAATCATTAAAGAAAATTAGAGAATTGCCACAGAGAGTATGATAGACAAACAAGAAAATCATGTAACCCACCTCCTCCAACGGTGTCCTACTTTTCATTTTCAAAATCGTCTTTGGAGGAGCTGGAGGCAGATTTTTCATAGGAAAGGCCTTTTTGACCTACAAAGCCAGTAAAAAGAATGAATATATATTCCAATCACAATATGAAACATGATATGATGTATTCACCAAAGCAGAGAATGACAAAAGTCAAAAACACATTTAGGGATTTTTAATTTTGTTAAACAACGCAAAATGCATGTAATATTAGAAAACAAACTATGCCCTATTTAGGGTGATACAGAGGAAATGCCACTTACTTCAGAAAAAAGCTTAAAAAAATCATTAAATCTTCGTAATATCCCTCGAGTAGTAGTAATCCCTTCTGGAGATTGTATACCAACTTGAAGCCTGTAAAACTGTTCTCTATGAATGTTAAAACAGAAAATAACTAAAGTGGTGTACAATTAAACCTAAAATTACACAGAACCAGCTCAAAACACTACTAAGCAACTCCCAGTGTCAGAAACTTTGCTGATAATATAACTCGTACTATTCAGATTTTACCATTCGAAAATCTCATTGCTTCAACAACTTAGATAACTCAGCTACCAGTAACTAGAGAAACAAACCATTCTCCACAATCATTTAAAAAATGCCAAATTGAACCTCGTGAACCTGTTTGTAATAAAGAAGACAAAGATGTGGAAAAAAAAATGTGTGATACATATTACAGCCTTGTTACCCTGTGAAGCCCAATTAACGAAATGGGTAAACCTAGGCAGCTTCATACCCAACATCTCTATTATTTACTAAAGAAGAAGATAATAAAATCTCTTTTCTTATGAAACAAATTTTCACTTGCTTTAACAAGACATGTCAAGAATAAAGATGATGAAAACAGACAAGAAAAGACCAAAAAAGTTTCTTGACATTGAAGTTGCATTAACAATAGCAACTAAACTTAAATTATGATTGTAGATACTTCTACAAAACAAACAAGAATGAAGATCTTCTGAGAATTCAAAGTTGAAACAGTAAAAGAAAAAAAGGTCAGAGACACACTCAGGAAGACACAACAAGTTTAATGCCACGTGAGTTGTCAGTTGTGCATGATACTGTGTAAGAGTGACATAACTGTCCATGAAAAATAATCAAAAGGAAAAGAAAAAATGAACTGCCAGAATGAACACTTATAGACATGCACAGATAAAATAAACAGCTAACATTTGTCAAACTTAAAAACAGCAAAGTGGTTTTGATTTAAAATAGTTGAAAATAAAACATTATAAATTAAAATTATATATATACATACCACCACAGGATCTGAACCTCTTGATTTGGAAAGGAAAAACCAGGAAGGAATTGTGACGCAGTAACTCCAACCAGAATGAAAATCATGTGGCCAAACAGTGTCACGTCCATCCTACATTCCAAGAGTAGGAAACATTGTCATAAATGGAAAGATCTAGAACTACCTCAATTCCAAGCTCTACGATATGTGCCAGTGCCTGTAGAGCTCAGATCAGTAAAACACCATGAAAAAAAAAAAAACTCTAAACCTGCTGATCCTGGCTCACCCACCCAAATATCAAAGAATATATAGAAGAAAAATCTTTAGGCAAGTTCATTTGATAGTCAAAATCACAAAATCAGAGCACACAATACAATCATCTTCTGATCATTCCACCTTACTTATGATGTCTTTGCCAGGTATCAATTATACATGGTTGGAGCCTGTTTGGTTGTCCCAATGAGTTGATTCTTTAATATTCAATGTATTTGACCATATAATTCATCATATATTTTGATAAGTAATAAAAACTTTTATGAAGCATAAAAATATACCATGGGTGAATTAAGCTATGTTTGCTAAACATTTTGAAAATTGTTTTTGTTTTTGGACTTTATTTATTTATTTTTATGTGAGAGAAAGTTGAGAAGTGTTTTAGGTGGGGTCCACTTAAGAAAATTGTTTGGTAAGGAGAAGGGTGGCTACGCAGCCATCTGTGTTCAGGATAGAGGTAGTTGCGTTGCCATCTCTAACCAGGATAGAGGTGGCCACACAACCACCTCTCTATATTTTTAAATTTTTTTTTAAGGTATTTTGTGTTTTGAATTATTTTTTTTATAAGTAATCAAAATACATTAAAAACGAAAATGAAACCCAAGTACACATGAAGTATACAAAAGAAAAGTGAATCATTTGTGTTTTGAAAAGTGAATCGTTTGTTAAATGTTTTGAGAAAAAGTGTGTTTTTGTTTTTGAAAACAAAAAAGTGTTTTTAAGAAGGTTAATAAACATAGCCTAAATCAACACAAGATTACAACTGATAATTTAAAAGAGCAATAAAATTCAAGAAAGAATCCTAATAGATGCTGCCTATAACATGCAATTAGTCATACAAAGATGGTAGAAAAAAATTGGATTTAAGCAAGGTCCCATTAAGCTCTACGCCATTAAATGCATAGAATTCCGTCTCCCACCAAATGTCCACGTAATACAAAGCAGATCTGCTGCCCATGGTTAAAATTTACTTCCAATCGACATTTTAGTTTGCGTTGAAGAGTGTGCCAACTTCCATTTGAGCAAAACTATGTGGTATATCGAAGATGAAGAGTTAAATGGAAAACCCCAATATTCATGAGGCACCAACAATCCCATCATGGATGGACTGAAAGAGGTTATGAAATTTAAAATAAATCTCACATAAACCCTAGGGTCTGACCTTATCTTTAAACTAAAGTTTCAACTGCATCAATGTCTATCCTATAATAAGGTCAATTGGAACAAATATTCTTAAGGTACCAAACCTTTAATAAGTTGCTAATTAAAAATAACGAAAAAACCATGTAAGTTACACTTGAGAACTATCGGAATATTAAAAATCCCTCCAATTGAATCGCATGTGGTATTTGATACTTTAAAGTTTCAAAACAGCTAAATCATATGTAAAAGATCCTAAAAAATAAATAGGGTAGGCACCGACCCGATCAGTCGGCATGTGTGCCTACATCTATATGGGTGAGGTTCAAGTTACATATTGTGAAACTCTTTTACAATATTACACCACTTAATAACTTCTCATAAGACCAATATCTTACTGAACCTACTATGAGATTATATGACCAACACATGCCCATAATACTTGAGATCAATATCTTACCAAACACTATGTGATTATATGACCAATACACGCCCAAAATACTTGCCATATAAAGATTATTGGAGATCGAGAACTATCTTGTCTAAAAAAATGTTCAAAATTCTGTTATATATTTATATATATACTTTAAATGTAGTAAACAAATAAGTTTTGGATTAGATAGTAAATAACAAATTGATGTGAAATTTAGCATGATGCATGATAAATATATAGAAGACATGTAATCCAAAATGGTGTACTTGGCAAAATACCATTCTAATTGAAAGTTATAGAATGGTGTAACATTATAAGAATCCCAACCAGAAATTCAATTAGATTTGACCCAAACACACAAAAAAAAAAAAAAAAAAAAAAGAAAAGAGAAATGTATAGAAAAAGACATACAATTTCACTACGCTTATTAAAAAAAAGGGGCTATGGCATCTTTTCAGACACATAAATCAAATTAAATTTCTTCTAAGCAATCAACAGCTCGATCAATTCAAACAGTCAGCTAAAACAAACTCAAAAACTAATTACCAAAACCCACTAACTAAATTCAAAGCCACCAAAATAAAAACAACGAAATTGAAAAAAGAAAATTTGATTGTGCTGTATATTACAAATGAAAAATTATGCCAACTATTCCCAGAGGCTCGATCAAGTCAAATAGTAGGCTCAAACGAACACCAAACTTTTACCAAATTACCAAAACCCACAGATTAAAAATTCAACCCACAAGAAAACAATTTTTTTAAAAAAGAAGTGGATCAAAAATGAAACGGAAGAGTACCCATTTGCGAGGAGGGGGGCTCCAGTCCATGCCCAAAGGGAGCGGAGACTTGCCGTCATGGCGGTGCTTTGGAGGGCTGCGATTGGCCATCACGCGCCTGTCGCCACCAGAAATGCCCTTGTTGTTATCAACAAAATCCAAATCATCATCGTCGCAAGGGACAGTTGTGGAATTGGAAGAGGAAGAAGTCCGGCGATGAGAAAAGGGTTGGAGGATTAGATCGGAGAAGTCGAGGTTGTAGTCCAGGAGAGAGAGGTCGTGCGCGTAGAGATTCATTTTTATCTCTGAGCCGTGGTGATTGTGTTTGTTTACCTGTGACTGAGTTGAGCACGCTAATAAATCTTCAAACGAACGGAGAGATTCAAAGCTGAATTACTCTTTTCCTTTCAAGTTTCCATGTCGAGCTGTTTCTTTTTCTTTCTTTTTTCTTTTTTTTCCCCTAAACGGGAGTTGGGATTATGGTCTACAGCTTTCTTTACGAAAACGAAAGATGATAATAATATTCTCTTCTTTTCTTTTCTTCATTTCTTCTTTTTCTTTTTTTCTTTTAAAACAAATCCCTGTTATAATATTTGAAATTGAAGAGTGCTAGATCATCTAGTAAAAATCTTTTTAGGGGATTAACTAACATTTTTTTTATTTTTTAAATCAAATGGGGCACACCTCTTCATTTGTAGAGATAGACTCCATTTGATTTAAA
This sequence comes from Betula pendula, assembly GCA_900184695.1. NCBI lineage: Eukaryota > Viridiplantae > Streptophyta > Magnoliopsida > Fagales > Betulaceae > Betula > Betula pendula. Next base: position 436,298 of record FXXK01000025.1, on the reverse strand, counting down.
AAAATAAATAAATAATGCTAGTTAATCCTCTATAAGGATTTCTATTAGATGTTTAAGTATTTTCCTTTGAGATTATAGGATTTGATTGAAATAAAAACATCGGAAAAAGTCTACATACCTCACAAATTACCACCTAATTAATAATATTCTCACAAACTTTTAATTGTAACTATGTTGTCTCTCAAATTACCAAATAATTGTCAATATTCTCTAGTGACAAAAATATTCGTGATAAAATAAAATTTTAAAAAAATTATTTAATTGTTTTTTTGAATTTATAAGGATTTTATTAAAAAATTTGTAGGGTTATTTTTATCAATTCAATGGTAGTTTTAAGAGGTATGTAGACTTTTTTCAAAAATATTGTATTAAAAATAGGGAAAAATACATATACCCCCCCTTGAACTACCATTACATTGTCAATGTATCCCTCAAACTATCAATTGTGTTAATGTCCTTCTAAATTACCAAAAAATGTCAATGTATCTCCTAAGGTCAACAAAAAGACAAAAATAATCTTACAAATTTTTCAAGAAGACAAAAATATTCTTATAATTTTTTTAAAAAATTAAACTAAAAAAAAATTAAATTAAAAAAAAAAAAAAAAAAAAAGCCACCCCTTGGCCTATAGGGTCAGCCACCCCCTCTGGCCAAATAGGAGGCGATCGAATCACCAAGGTTGGTTCGGCCACCCCCTCAATTTTTTTTTTCAAAAAATAAGGAAGTGACCAAACCACTTACAAGTCTATTTGAGGGTGGCTAAACCATCCTCAAATCAATAAGGGGGGCCAACCACCCTCTTTTTGGCCACCCCTTATTGATTTGGGGATGGTTAAATAGCCTTTGAGGTGGAGTTGTTTGGCCACCTCCTTAATTTTTTTTTTTTTTCAAAAATAAGGATGTAATCAAACCACCCTAAATCAATAAGGAGTAGTTAACCACCCTCTTTTTGGCTAAAAGGGGTGGTTCACCTCCAAGGCTATTTGGGGTGTTGAACCACCCCAAATCAATAAGGGTGACCACCATTTTTTTGTCCACCCTCAAATCAAAAAGGGTGCCCAATCACCTTTTTTAGGTCAAAGGAGGGTAGCTGTACCACCCGCTCTTGGCAAGTGTTTTTTCTTTTTCTTTTTCTTTTTCTTTTTCTTTTTCTTTTTCTTTTTTTTTCATTTTTTTAAAATAATTTTTTTAATTTTATGAATGGTATTTTTGTTCTTGGGGTACAGTGACACAGTTGATAGTTTGAGGGACACATTGACAATAGGGTGGTAGTTTGAGGGGGGGGATTATGTATTTTTCTTTTAAAAATAAAAACATGGTAAAAATACACTATCAAATATGTTTCTTGAAAAAAAATTTATTTTCAAATGAAAAAAAAAAAAATCAAACCCATTTAAAATACTATTAGGTCCCGTTTGATTTACGGAATAGACCCCTGAAATAGAATGACTATTCCTATAGAATGATCATTCTTTTTTTATTTGGTAAGGGCTTATTCCAATAAATAGTTATTCCGTTAGAATACTTATTCCCTTACGAAAATAAATAGTTATTCCTTTCAAAAATGAGAGGAATAGCTATTCCTTACGGAATTGACAACATTTGTCCAAAATAAAAAATAAAAAAATTATTTTCTTCTTAAATTCAAAATCAAAAAAAAATTAAATTTAAAATGTTGAGTCGTGGGTGGCCGACCACCCATTGTAAATCACCGGGGTGGTCGCACCACCCTCGGTGACCCTCCTAGTGGTTGCTGGGAGTGGTGCGACCACCCCCGGCCGAATTTGTGGCCTGTGGCATAGGGGTTTGGGTGGCCGCACACCCCCCCGAGCACCCCAGGGGGTCGCGGCCACCCCCATACGTCGTCGAGGGGGCCACAGCCATCCCCATGGCTGATCGGGGTGGCCAAGGCCACCCCAAATTCACTGGGGGTGGTGCGACCACCCTGCGTTCCACATTGGGGTGTCGCCACCCATGTAGTTTTACTATTTTAAAAAAAAAAAAAAAAAAAATCTGAGTTAAAAATATATATATATATTAATAAAGTGATGGATTTTTTAGTAATTTTAGTTCAATTCTTATTACAGCATATATGTCGTCATCATACCAAAGAATAAGAATAACTATTTCATTCCACCCACCTCCATTCTTAAGAATAATTATTTCTTTTTCTAATGGAATACTCATTTCCGCAAACCAAACGAAGCCTTAACATGTTTTGGTGTGTATAATAACTATTACATTTTAAAAATGAAATAGAATAGTTATTCATATTCATTAGTTTGGTTATAACATTAGAATAGAACTGTGAATATGTATTTTTTTGTTTGGTTTAGTGTTAATACCTTTTTAATGTAATTATATTATAATCAAATTTTCTAAAGAGTAATTTTATAAATATAATTGAAATGACGTGACAGTATAAATTAAGAGAAATATTTGTTGTTCAACTTTTTATCAAACTTTACATATGTGGACAAAGATGGGCTCCACAAATGCAAAACGAAACTTAACAAAAAAAATATGCAAAGTTGGACAAAGTTGAAAAAAAAGATGAACAACAAACATTTCTCGTAAACTGACCATTGATATATTTTTTTTTTTTACAAGTATTGATCTAGTAGCTAATTTTCACTATCATATCATTAAATTATATAACAATTATATAACAGTCTATTATATAACATTATTCTATTATAAAACACTATACTAGAGTATCTCTTCTTATAATCGAAGTGAAACACTCTCACTGGTACAAAATGTTGAACAAAAAAATAAAATCTAAACAATGGGTATTATACATAAAGAAATCTAACGAAGTAAAAGAATTATAAGAATCAACTTAACACAAGACACTCAAACATGTTAAATATCGTAATTCTCAATCACAATATATGGTTCCAATAATTGCTCTACGTAACAATCTTGTTATTCTCTTAAATAACATTACAGTTCAACTCTAATCCCATAAATTACCGGTATCCCTAAACTGTTGCTCCTTCATATATCAGTTTCAATAACAACATGAAGAAACAAATAAAAAACACATGAGACAATTTAAAAACAATACTTAAAAGATCTAAGGCCTTGGGTGGGTGTTGATAGGGGACAACTTTAATGTTTAAGTTAGCGAGTATTTGAGAATGAGAATTCAAGATGCTCTTAAGTATAGTTTTGAGTTAAGGGTCAAAAGTCTCTTTTACCTTATCTGAACTTACCTTTTATAGTGATTCTTGTATAACTATCTTCATGTCACGTTCCACCATCCACGTGGGAGCAGGCCCCAAGATGACCTATGTTTAAACATTATTTATCTCCAAAATCATGGATGTATCTCATGTTGTAGCATTTGTTACGGATGTTACTCTTGGAGTACACTTTAATGGCTTTGGGGATTGATCCTTACAATGCGGGTTGGATATAACTGGGTCAGAGGGCCAGTTTTGAGCCTTGGTGTATAAACTATTTGGAAATGTTGATCTAATTTCCAACAGTTACTCCCAATTCTATTGTCCAACGTGGCTAATTGGATAATAGAAATTTTATTTTAACGAATGATGGGATTGGTACTAACCTTTGGAATTTTTTGATTGTTATTCATCTTAAATGCGCCGAAGTGGGGATTAATGTGAAATGATTCATTTGCAGCTTTTTAAGATTTCCACACGTGCACTGCTTAAAATTTTGAGTTGGTGGTTGCATGTCCCTCCAAAAGTCTTTTAAAAGTGTTTTTTTTTTTTTTTGGATCATTTCCATATTTTCACCTATACAACTTGTGTTCTTTGTCTTCTTTCTCTTTGTCGTTGTTACTTGTCCCTTTGTAACTTTTCTCTTTAGCCCCAATGGCTCCCGTAGATTACCACCGCTTAGATTTTTTGGTTTTCTATTTTGTTAGGATCTGCCACCTCCAAGTTGTTGTTTATCAACTCATTTTCTTATAGTACTTTGTCGATTTAGATTCATCAATGTCTACCATTTTTTATTTGGTTCTTCCTTTGATTGAGCTCACTATTCGTCAAATTTGACTAAATAGAATACTTAATGGATTGCATTGGAGCTCATTGCGCATCCACCTCCCAAGTTCCTAGTAGTTCACCGTTGAAGCTTGTGGAGTACATTGTCTTTCACAAAGCCTCATGGTGCTCGGTGATGAGGGAGAGTGACATGATTAGGTTGAGTGATAGATACTTTATCTCCTACCTTGGTGGTTCTACGCCCTCCTCGGACCAAGGAGAATTGCTTGGTAGACAACAAGTGTAATGAAGTTTGTCTCTACGAGGAAAAGTTCAAGGCCGGCCTTTGACTCCCATTTTCGAAGCTGGTTAGGAAAGTGCTCTCCACCCTTCAAGTGCTCTCCAACACAATTAATGCCCAAGGGTTGGAGGGTTGTGATTTCCTACGATGTCTTGTGGCTAATGACGCTTGGCAAGTAGAGGTTCATTGATACAGAGTTGATCGTCCAAGAGTTTCTTCACTTTTACAACCTAAATCCACAAGGTGGGGGAGTGTGGAACTTTTATTCCCACCAGAAGAGAGTGGTAGAGGTGCTGGCAAGTATTTCAACATTAAGAATTTGGAGACCCGCTTATTTTTCATTTGAAGTGAAAGGTGTGAGTTTTGACTATGGGACATGGGAACCTCCTATGCTCTTCACAAAATAAATTGCAAATGGGGAGATGTCCTTGAATCTTGTAATTTGGAATTTAATTCACTTTTCCCTTACCTTTCTTTTCTTGACGGTTTGTAACCTTTTTTGTTGCAAGGATTGCTGAGCCTAAACTTACTTAGGAAGAATAGTTCCAAGTAAAGAAAATCAAGGAATGAGTTAAAGATAACAAAACACTAGCTGATTATGATGCCCTAGTTTCTGATGAGCATTTAGAGTAATTCCTCTTGTAAAGATAGTCCCGGCAGAAGCTGACAAAGGGAAAGAGAAAGAGATTGCTCCTGCTTGGAAGGGTGATGGATAAGGGAAGGAGCACGACCTTGATTGGAATGGTAAAGCTCCTATCGAAATCAAAATTTTTGAGGCATCTCGCCCACCAAATGTTCCATCAGAGGGAAGGAAACATAAATTTGCAAATGCTAGTGTTGGTTTAAGACAAAAAAGTCTAAAGTTGCCGATATTCAGACAAGGACTTGCTGGCTTATTTTGGAGGGGTAATTGTTGTGGTATTGGTGATTAGATGGAAGTCCATTAGTGCCATGTGTCATTTCCTTCGATCAAAAAGACTTTAACACCAGCTTCGAAGGTGTCAATCAAGGCGGAGCACTGAACGAAAATTGAGTTTGACTGTGAGTATAATGTCCCGATAAAATCATGTAACTGGTAAATGACTTAGCGGCTTGCCTCACAGCCTTAACACATAAGGGCTAAAACTCAGGGATCTCACACTTTCTAAAAAAAATCTGCAGCGGAAGACTCATCACTTATATATAGATATAGCAGCTAAATTAAATCTACAATCACAATAATAATAATAATAATAATAATAATAATAATAATAATAATAATAATAATAATACCAGAGTAAACCTAAATCATCATAATATAGTTAAGATGTCTCCAAAAGTACAGCCAATGAACGGTCTTCAAAATACCATAAATATTACATATCAATATTATAAGGTCATGATCAACAAAAGGATCTAATCCTTAGTCTTCATGAGGTAAAGCATGAAGACAATCTCTATTATGTTCTTATGAGTGTCTTCATCTTTATCCCACATGTCATTTAGCTAGACCGGGTCCAGCTCTCAAAGATGATCATAGAATGTCCCTTAAATAGACCTGGCGCCTCAACACATCCATTTTCGACTAAGCTATCTATAAAATAATACATGTTTTACAAGTGAAAAATGTACAAGTATAAGTCCACAACTTAATGAGTCATAATACACATGATATACATGTTATCATTTAGTGAATTCAATTTATAAATTCCAAGTAGTAAAGATGTCATTTATAATTAGTGCCATGTGTCGTGATTTTCCACCGAGTAAATCTTCTAACAGCCCGAAAAGTCAAAGTTTGTAAAAAAAAACCTTGTATTAGTCATATACTTAAGCTAAAACAAACTCTAGGTTTTTAAACTCACCAAAATGGGCTTACTACTCGAGCAATGAACGTTCGGTCAGAGAGGTCAAGCATTCCTTGCCCGAGTTTCGAACGTGCATTCAGGGTAGGTCAAATGTTCGGCTCTGGTCAGAAACTCATTATGGATCAGAACTCCAACATAACCTATTTCTAACACAACCCAGGGTCCTTCCATGGTCTCTTATGTAGCAAATGATCTTAATAACATTCTCATGCAAGACTTGGTACGTTATTACCGTTAACGAACCATTAACCTATTGTTAATCTAAGACTTAAGACAAAGCTACACAACATAAGATACAAGACTATCTAAACAGCATAAAAACAACCTATTATTCTTATTAAAACGACTTAGGCTGAGTATGTTACCTTCTTGGAAAGTGAGAGACCAAGAATAATTTCTTACTCTTCAAACTCTCTCTCTCTCTCTCTCTCTCTCACACACACACACACACACATAAGGAGTAATCGAGCTCTCTGGGCAAAAATGTACTGAATGAGAAGAGGATGGGGGTATTTATAGGGGAAAATTTGTGTGGGTAAATACTGAAGGATATTTTCAATTCTAGTGCAAATCGAATGTTCAATGTACAATATCAAAAATTCTGTGTACTATTGCTCAACAATTTTAAGATTTTCATCAAACGTTCGAGTACGGTCTAACACACATGCTGAACGCGTGACCTGTTGTGAACAGTGCAACATGACACATCAAACACTTGGATATACTATCGAACGTTCCCTGTTTACATCGAACCTTTGGCCTATGCTGCTCGAACATTTAATAGGTTAAAAATCCAAAATACTCCTAACTTCCCCCTAATTATGAATAAGGCTTTTCCCTAACCTTGTTTAGTTATTTGGAGTATTATAGTGAGTCACTTGACTAATCAAGGCAAAAGACTCCCTAAGGAGAGAACCCTGCTAGAGTCAAAGTTGTTGGACTTAGTAATGAGGTCTATTGGCAGGAGACCGGAGATAATTATACAAATTTATCTCTACACAAATAGTCCACCTCAGCTGACATAGTTGTGGACGTTGTTGAGGGAATACATTTGTTGAAAGCTGTTAGCATGCCTCAATCAAAAGACGCTCATATCCACATTGGCATTCCTCTTGTGACGATAGTCAACAGAGCTTCTCTTCCTGCCCTCTTGTAATACTTCAAAAATTAAACAGGATTAGGAAAAGCCTTGTTAAGGATTAAAGGGAATGTTAAGTGTAATAAGAGATGCAAATTTGAATTTTCTGACCTATTCGAACGTTCGAACAGAGTGGGCCAAACGTTCAATCTGAGCAATACATGGAACATTCAAAATAGTACACCTGAACGTTCGAAGTGTCGTGTAGCACAACAGGTCACGCGTCTAGCAAGTGTGTCAAACCGTACATGAGGTTTGACACAGTACACTGAACGTTTGATGCAAACCGTTTGGTAATAATACACCAAACGTTTGAGATAGTATACCGAACTTTCGATGTATACCATAACTAAAAAATAAGATTCAGTCTTTACTCACGCGAATCTTCTCCTATAAATACCCCTACCCTCACCTTCATCAGCACATTTCTGCCCATTGTGCTCAGTTTTCAATGAGTGTGTGTGAGAGAGTGATCTTTGAAGGAGGAAGAGAAACTCTTGATCCCGTATCTTTCCAAAGAGATAATCACCTTAGCCTAACTCGTTTTGGTAATATTATTAGCTTGGTGCTTTGTGTAAACCAACAACGAAGTCTATCGCAACTTCATCCAATTTACACTCTGGGACGTGAAGCGGTTGAAGTGGCCCTACCAGCCGTTGATTTTCAGCTTATACATGTTGGCATGTGAAACATTGTGCTCTATACTTAGCAATGTCCTGTTTCATGTTGTTCTACCATTACTTCTTTTTTAAGCCCTCATACATCTTCGTGCTATCAGGGTGCACCATATACAATGTTTAGAGTGCTTCTTCCAAGATATCTCTTTTTAACTCGTCATCATTAAGCACACATCTCTTGTTGCGATTGGTTTTCAGACAATCATCTATCATGAAATAGAAGTTGGGAGCTTCTCCATACTTAACTTTTTCTCTAAGCTTTGTCAACATTTGGTCCTTCTTTTGTACCTTTGTGACTCTATTCTCAATCAAAGGTTGGATTACTAAAGTCGTAACAAATTTCAACTTCTCACTTAATGTCACGTCAATATTGATTTTCTCAAACGCTTGGATGAGTTGAGTCTTAGTGGGCATTAATGTCATTACCTTGACTTGCGACTTTCTACTCAACGCATGTGTGACTACATTGGCCTTAACATGATGATACTGGATATTATAGTTGTAGTCCTATATCATCTCTAGCCATCTTCGTTGCCCCATGTTTATCTCTTTTTTGGTGAAAAGAATACTTCAAACACTAATGGTCGGTAAATATCTCGCATTTTCCACCATATAGATAATGACTCCATGTCTTCAATGCATGTACTACCGTAGCCAATTCCAAAGCATTGGTAGAATAGTTCTTCTCTTTTAGTTGTCGTTAGGCATAGGTGTTACGTATCAAACATGGAGGCAAATGATGAGTACAAAGAGTCTCACCGACAAATAAATACAAGCAGCCGTGTGTTTTTGTTATTTAGTAATTATCTATCTATTGGAATCTATCGTTAGTAGAAAAAAATGTTATGGTTTATCCTAATTATTGGAGTAGTATTAGAAGTCTGTATGAGTTTAGGAGATGAGATACGTATCTCCAATAATTATCTTTCAATTATATTTATATTTGGTTTTATAAGTCTATATAATTAGTTGCTTGATTAATGAAAGTATCAAATAAGTTAATTATTAACTCCAATAGTTGTTTTGTGAGGTTTTAGGTTCTTTGAACTAGCCTAAATTATGCAGGCTTAGGATTCCTCGAATTATTCTACTAAAATATATATTTATTGCTAATTATACATCCCATGTTACGTAGACACGTAACATTTGGTATCAGAGCCAAATATCAAGTTGCTTCCACCATGGATAATCTTCATTTGGAAAGTTTAGAGAAGCAATTGAAATCTGTGAGTTTTGTTCAACAAGAAATGATCAAGCAACTCCGTACGGGTCAAGAGAGGATGTTGAAGAAAATGGATGAGATGTTTGATGCCATGAATAAACGTTTAAATCACATGCTCTCAAGCAATGGAGATAATGACAAACACCCATAGTCATAGACTATAGACACCACTTTAAATTACATGACCTAATGCACCACGCAAACGCCGCATCACCACATCCAATCACACTCCACCACATTGAAGCTGTAACACCGTGGTCCCATATTGAGAATATGAGAAATAGCCCATATAGAGTGGGTGGTTTATAAAAAGAGTTATGAGTGTTAAGTCTCACATTACCTAGTTACTATGTAAAATTAGGCTTTATAAGTGATTCTAGAGAAGCTCCAAAATTGACTAGTCCTTTTAGAGTGATAGCGCGAATGTGGCTAGCATTTTTCTTTAGGTCGTTACAAATGGTATTATAGCCAACTAGTAATGTTAGGTTATGTGGTACTGAAGCACTGCATGACGTGGCCATGACAAGGACGTCAGGAATTTAAAAGGGGGAATTTGTAACACTTCGGTCCCATATTGAAAAAATGAGAAGTAGCCCACATAGAGTAGATCGTTTATAAAGAGATTTATGAGTGCTAAGTCTCATATTGTATAGTTACTAGGTGAAATTGTGCTTTATAAGTGATTCTAAATGAGTTCCAAAATTAATTAGTCATTTTGAAGTGATAGCGCAGATGTGGCTAGCGTTTTTCCTTGGGTCGTTACATAAGCCCCATTGATAAAGAACTAATTGCACATTGAAGCCCTACAACCATAGCTCAGCTCGCACCACCACCACCACCACGGCGAGGTCCAACCACCATGTTTGCCCAAGTCTACACGTGATGCCACATCGATGGAGAAGCAGCGATCTGCACCACCAACCACCCAAAGTCAAATCCAGTCGCCTAAACTCCACCATGTACCGCTGTTTACATAGAGGTCACCTGTTGAAGAAGAAAATAAGCCACCTAATGGACAGCCGCTATGAAAACGTTTTAAATACCTAAAACACATTGTGGCTCGTTGAATTCATCCCAAACTTGCTCCTTATTATTTTTGGTCCATTTCGTATTTTGGACAAAATAGGCGTGGTGGCTTATCGGTTGGAGCACCCTATGGAGGCCAAAATCCATAACTTGTTTCATGTTTTGGCCCAAATTCTTATATCTCATGCATGATACCAAATATTAAGGAAGTCAACACTTTGGTGCCCCAAGCTATACTGGATAAACGTGTACATCATGGCTAAAATGAGTTGCTTATCCATTGGCATAATTACTCTCCTGCAAATGCAACGTGGAGTCACACGATTTTTTACTTCATCTCGTAGTCCAACATCCACATCACCAGCATGAAGATAAATAATTTTTAAGACCTTGAGGATAAGGTTCATTTTAAGGGAAATGGAGTGTTACGTACTAGACGTGGGGATAAAGGATGAGTACAAAGAGTCCCATTGGCAAATAAACACTAGCAGCCGTGTGTCTTTGTTATTTAGGAGGTTTAGGGTTCTTTGAACTACCATAAATTATGGAGGCTTACGATTTCCTAAATTATCCTATCAAAATCTATCTTTATTGCAAATTATCCATTTCATGTTACGTAGGCACGTAACAATAGGCTACAACGTTTTACTTAAGATGATCCTATTGTGCATGCATATTGTAGAATAATTGAGGTGGTCCTATTTGATTATCATTGTAAAATGATTACGAGTACAAATATGCCATGTGGTGGATGATTATAGACTATGGAACAATTATTTCTATTAGGAGTGTACAAGTGGGGCGGTTATTAACCGCTACTAAATGGATAACCGGATAACTGAAAATCCGAAAATAACTGCAACCGGATAACTGCCTAGGCTGGTTGCGGTTATCGGTTATAGGTATTGGAAAAACCAGTTAATAATCGGGTAACCAGTAACTAGTTTAAATATATATTATAAATAAAATTTTAAAAAATAATAATTTAAAACTTAAAAACTATACTTTGTAGTACAATTAATTTTATTATAGAGGTTTTATTATGAAGGTTTTATTTTTATGTTATTTCTATTTTATGAAAGTATAAGATATCTCTCAAAATAACCAAAAAATGAGTTTAAAATAGCTCAAAAAATTAAAAGATTGTAAAAAATGCCAATTATTTAAAAATCAGTTACGATTATTTAAAATTAAATAACTGTGGACCCTGGTTACGGTTTGTAAGAAATATCGCAATCGCAATCGGTTCTATCATGTTGTACACTTCATCAACATAATTTTCTGTCTTAAAACTACTGTATGTTTATTTGAAAGATGTCTTAACTATCTTTTAAATATACTGTTTTTGTAATGACATAATTATTTGAATAATTTGTCTAATGTCTTGTCAAGTTTTACTAATATTTCATGACATTTTCACAAAACATTTCTATAAAGTGTTAACTTTTTTACGTTATTTTCAACTAAACTAAGCTTACTGCACGGGCTAAGTTTCGTTGGCGATTTATAAGTGAGTTTTCAAAAAGTCCAAATTAGAGTCTTTCACAAGGATTTGGGTCGTTGAGAAAAGACTTGTAAAGGCAGATTTGTGCATTTTTCCTTGTTGACTATTGTATTCCTATGAGATTAGTTTGGTCCAGATGTTAATATATTTTTTTTTTGAGAGGCTCTCGATTATATCATTGGTAAGATATGTTATAAAGGTAAATAGCTTCTTAACTTCGATCAATACTACTTTTTTGATGCATTTATTATGACAATTGTTAGTACAAGTGGCATTCCCAATTAATTAGCAAGTAATTATATTGGGGGCGTTGCTAGCGACACTCCGAGTTAATTTCTAGTCCATTAATTTCGAGAGCATTAGTCCAAAGTTGTCTTTATTAAATTGAAATCCCAACTTAATACCCCAGATGATTCAACACCTATGAGCCCAATTGCGCTCTTATCTATTTACTCCATAACTTTTCTTTATTTACCTAACATTATGTATTTTCTAGAAATTTTATTTCTTTATGGCATTTTTTTTGACTGGGGTGGTATACTAATTGTCAAAATTGAAAACAACGATTAAATTGAAATTGTATGAAAGCCTTTTATTTAAATTTATTTTTTCCTTTGAAAAATATATATAAACAAAAAATTAATTTTTTTTTATTAAACTGAATTCAAAAAAAATTTATCTACTCCAATTTTTGTCCGTGTCCAGTGCTAACCGTCATTAAATATTTAAATTATAGTAGCATTACTAATTGTATTTTCCGCGGTCCACTAATCTTTCTTTATTATACGTTTCCTCGTGTAATTCGGCCTCCACACTCCTCACCGCACCCCAAGACCCCACTCACACGTCGCTTTTAATTTCCCAAATCCCCCCACCGCCGTTCAACGAAATCAGGTGGGCTCCATCAGAGAAATCGAACAGTCCTGATTCCTCTCCTCCTAGATGGGTGGGCTCTAATCACAACCACACAGTTGGGTCTCCTGGTCCATCAAACAAATTACTATATAAATTGCATAAATGGACCCCAAGTCCACAAATCCAATCGTGCTTTCTTGTTCAGCACGTTTATTTTGTCCTTCTCAAGTCTCATCCACGCCTCCAAAGAGAAAAAGAAAAAAAGGCCTAAGGCGGCTCCTTAGCCCTAGCCCCTTTAGGGTCCATTAGGGTTTTCCTTTCCAAAGCTCAGAACCTTACATTCAAAGCTCAAGCCCATCAACTTCGTCTTCAACCTCCCTCTACCAAAAATTTCAAAATTTTTTTTGAAAATTATTTGACAATTAAGAAAAAATTAAAGCAAAAACAAAAACAGAAATTAAGAAAAAAATCAAAACCCTAGATTTCGGGGAGTTGCATTGAAGGAGCTTTTCGATTTGCAGGTCCGCGATTCACTGTAAGAATTCCTAACTTTTTCTTCTCTTTGATTATTGTTTCAAAATATTGAATTTCTTGTTCCTCTCTGTGTTATCTGTGATTTGTGCGGCGTTTTTAGCTCTTCGATCTGATTGTTATTGTTTCCTGGCCTGTTTGGCTGTTTCGATTATTAGGTTTTCTGGTTTTTGTCCTAATTCTAGTTTGTAATCTGTTTTTGATATATTTTTTGGGCTTTTAGTTCAATTTTAGGTTGATAAATTCATGTATGTAATGTGTATGATGTTATGTATGTATGTCTGTGTATGTACTATGTATATGTTACACTACTGCGGAGTGGGCGATTATGTCTTTTTAGGGTTTGGAGATTTAAAGTTTTGGTCGAAGCTCGAGGCCGATCTGAATTCTGAGCTTAGAATGAGCGCTTCTTTTGGAAGATGTTTGAAGGCGTCCTCGATATTACTTTTCTCTCTCTCCCTCTCTCAGTTTCTCTCTTTGTTTGTTGGTTGGAGTCGAAAATATGGTACAATTATGTTCAGTGTAAGATGTTGTACGCCCGGCACAAGGTAGTACAACATCAAGAAACGTCTGGCGTTTAAAAGATAGAGAAGGTTTTGGTGTCTTATGTAACGCTGTTCAGTAAAGTTTATGTCCAATGGGCTTCTTTTGATGGCCCAAAATGACAGTTAAGACCAAAACACAGTTGGAGTGCATATTTTGTTACGTATCAATGTTTTCACCGTAAGCCAATGAAAAAGGGGAATGTATTTAATGGACCGATCTGCCCCTGCCACTTAGCTCAGGTGGTAAAGGGATGGGATGGTGTTGGAGTAGACAGAAGGTTCTATTCTTTCTTTCTTTCTTTTTTTTTTTTGCTTTTCTATTTTTTTTATTTTTAAGAAAAAGAATCTAACAATTAACTTGTATGGAATGCACTCAAACTACTTTTGTATGAAGTGAGGTGATATGGGGATTGGCACTGTGATAGGGAGTTATGATCCCCCCGAATAGGTTGTTAGGTTTGTTAAAAACCTGACTGCAGTCCTGTGTGGCTTTGGGCTTGGTTGATACTGAGTTAAAAAAAAAAAAAAAAAAAAAAAAAACAAAAGCCTTACTAATATCAATTGAATTTTCAATGATGCATTCTAAATCGAAATGCAAAAGCCTCTGTTTATTTTTTTCTCTGTACTTGAACTTTAAATGGTGGTGCAGATGCCTATCATCATGTCGTTTTACGTCCATGCATGCACTAAAATTTTCTCCTAATTAATGTACTCATTGGAGTTTTCTATACAAACAAATAATTCATAATGTTATTCACACCTCGTCCATGCATGTTGCTGGCTTAAAACTTCAGGTCATTATTTATCTTATTTTTATTGCAAAGTGACTACGTTCCTTTTCTTTATATCGGATTATTGAGTATTCAAAGGTTATTCTGTATCTGTCTACTTGGACTAGTGTTTGACATCCCCACATCTTGGGTATCTATTTCAATAGATTCTTATGGCTATGTATCTCTCAATCCAGGCATCATTGTGCGTGGTTGCATTTATTTAGATTGAGATAAATTGCTTGATAAAAATTACTTCTTTAAATTGAGAATTGAGATATATTATTACAGAAAAATATTTGGATAGTGTGTTCGTTTGGGTGATTTTTTTTTTTTGGGTATAAGATTTATAATTTCTAATTTTTTCCCCATTTAGATTATTGAAGTGTTACCACACATTTTAAGCATTAAACTGCAACAGACTGTTATCTGGTAGCCCACTTCTCTGGTCTCTGTCCCAATACATTTTCTTTTACTGTCCATTTTTTTCGGCATCAGACATCATGCATCACTTCTTGTACATGAGTACTTATCTGTCAATTGAATTAGTTGTTTAAGAAAATAGTCTTGTTTTATATACCTTCAAGGTAATCTTTTTTTGCTTCTTTGTTTGGGTATAGAAGTGTTAATTAATCTATCAATATGCCAACATTCTGTCTGAGCCTTCACTTGAACCCCCCTGAGCTGTGAACTACACGGAAATTTTGTTGTAGCTTCTCCATTGTTAGTTTGACAAACTTAATTTGGGGTTATCATTGTTTAAGAGGATGTAATCATATGAACCATGGATTTTCTATCAGTTTAATAATGTGTCATGTTGATGTATGCCACATCTTCTTTTGAAGCTTTAATCGGATTTATGTTCTACTGTGCTATTTAGACTTTCATATCGACATGTAGTTGAACCTGTTCACTGGTTGTAGTGCTGCTGCATGATCATAGCTAAAACCTGTAGCTTATTTTTTGCGATTAACTCACTCTGTTGTTTAGTTTTGAATTATTTATTGGTGATATGAATTCCTTCTTTTCTGGATATAAAATTGTGAATCCTTTGATTGTTTCTCTTTTTTTGAAGTTATATATTGTCTTTCAATTATATGATTTCTCATACTGTATATAACTCATTTTGATATGTTTGCATGGGAAACCAGATGATTTATCATTTGATTCTGAGAATAATGTATAGCTGCAGTACACACAATGCTCTCTAGAACTTACCATGTCCTTTTACTTTGAGATGTTGTACAATTAGTTATGTTCTTAGTTCACTTAGTCCGAATGGGACAAGGCATTCCTAAGTGCGTGAGATCTTGATTTCTTATGCTTGTTGCTGAACAGTTTTTTGTCAGTCCCCATGTGCACTTTGTGAAATTTAGTTATTGAATGCCAGATTGTCCTCTTTATCAAATGTTAGAAGTTTTGCCTATTTTACACCACAAGGTCAATTTTTGGTTATTGGATTATGTGCTTATTCAAGCCCTTCCTAATGCTGCATTCTTCTTCCTTTTTAGGACTACATTCTCCATGGAGATCGATTCCCCTGTTAATTCCATAATCCCTATTAACCCTGCTGATAATTATGAGCCACTCAGTTCAGAAGCACAGCCAAATAAGCGTAGGAGAAAGATATCTGTTGTCTGGGAGCACTTCACTATAGAAACTGTTGGACCTGGATGTACTAAAGCGTGCTGTAAGCTATGCAAAAAATCTTTTGCCTACATTACTGGTTCAAAGCTAGCAGGCACCAGCCACCTCAAACGACATATTGCCTTGGGAATCTGCCCAGTAGTCCGCCAGAGAAATCAGCAATCTCCATATACACCAGGCTCCAGAATGGGTGGTTCAGGAACTGCTACTGATCGACCCAAAAAACGCCATAAAGCGACCAACGGACTTGCAAGCATCCCTTTTGATCAAGACCATTGCAGCCATGAGATTGCTAAGATGGTCATTCTGCATGACTATCCACTTCACATTGTGGAACATTCCGGTTTCATTGACTTTGTCCGGACTCTTCAACCTCAGTTCAATACTGTGAGCGTCAATACTGTTCAAGGGGAATGTGTGGCCATGTACCTGAGGGAGAAACAAAGCCTCCTGAATCTTATAAGTGGAATTCCTGGACATGTCAGCCTCACATTGGATTTGTGGACATCAAATCAAACGTTAGGCTATATTGTCCTAACAGGTTATTTTATTGATAGCGATTGGAATCTACAGCGTCGGATCCTTAATGTGGTTATGGTACCTTCGCCTGAATCAGATTATGCTTTCAATCTAGCTGTTCTGGCTTCCCTATCTGATTGGCATTTGGAGGGCCGGCTGTTTGCCCTCACAATTGATCAATCCTTAACAAATGAAACTTCAACTGGACATCTAAGAGGCCTTCTTTCTGTCAGGAACCCACTCATGCTCAATGGTCAGTTGTTAATAGGGAATTGCTATGCTCGTGTTCTTAGTCGTCTTGCACAAGATGCACTAGGGGTGATGAAGGAAACAATCCAAAAAATTCGTGACAGTGTCAAGTATGTGAATACTTCAGAGTCGCCCAAAGAGAAGTTTATTGATCTGAAGCAACAACTTCAAGTCCCTAGCTCTAAGGACCTTGTAGTTGATGACCAAACTAAATGGAACACAACTTATCATATGCTAGTAGCTGCCTGTGAGTTAAGGGAAGTCTTTAATTGCTTGGATACCTATGATCCTGATTACAAGATAACTCCCTCAATGGATGAGTGGAAGCAGGTAGAAACTCTCTGCACTTACTTGAAGCATTTGTTCGATGCGGCCAACGTTTTAACTCACCCAATGTACCCATCTACCAACACATTCTTTCCTGAAGTGTCAAAAATTCAGATAGAGCTGACACATGGAGCCATGAGCCAGGATCCCTTTGTCAGCAACTTGATCAAACCTTTGCAAGAAAAGTTCGATAAATATTGGAAAGATTGCTATCTGGTTTTAGCAATAGCTGTAGTTTTGGATCCAAGGTTTAAAATGAAACTTGTGGAGTTCACCTTCTCCAAGATCTATGGTGAGGATGCTGAATCATGGATTAGGGCTGTTGATGATAGTGTTCATGAACTCTTTCTAGAATATATTGCACGAGCACATCCTCTTCCGGCACTTGAAGAAGGTAATGAGGGTATGACCAAAATAGAGACGCCACAAGAAGGATCTCAAGAAGGAACCCTTGTTTCTAGTGTGGACGGGCTTTCAGATTTTGAAATGTATATCAATGAGATTACGAGTAGCCAGCACATGAAGTCAGAACTAGATCAGTATCTGGAAGAGTCTCTTTTGTCTCGGGCACAAGAGCTTGACATTTTATGTTGGTGGAAACTAAATAAACAGAAGTACCCAACTCTATCAAAGATGGCTTCTGATGTTTTGACGATACCAGTATGTACTGTTGCTCCCGACTCCGTGTTTGACACCGAACTCAGAAAGATGGATCGCCACAGGAGTTTGTTGCATCCTGTGACACTTGAGGCTCTTGTTTGTACTAAAGATTGGTTTCAATGTGGATCATCATCATCATCGTCGATACCGTCTAGTCAGGTTTCTAATGCAATTATGAAAATGGAATTCTAGGTCTAAGTCCCATTTTCGTCTTGTAGGTAGATTTCCTTGTTTTTTCATGGTATTTAGGTTTTCAACAGTGATTCATCTCTCATGATATTTCTATACAGTTCAGGATTTTGGTGGTGTCACTTTAGGTATTGTTTGTAGGGTTCTTTTTAACTAAGTGAATTACCTGGAAGGTCTCCCTTTGGTATCCGCATTTGCCTACCACATTTCTTGATGACCTTGCTTCATGCTTTTCATTAGATTTGTTTTCCCATTTTTTTTTTTTTGAACTTCTATCTTGAAATGATCGAGAGGCTGTTTGCATACATGCATGCTTATATAACAAGTCTCATGCTTGAAATGATTGATGGGCGGTTTGTTGCGTCTGCAATCGCATATCACTATGTTCCTATTTCCCTCGTCATTATGTATGAAAACAGTGTTCCGTGTAGATGGATCGTGGAGATGGTGGGATTAATGTGCGGTTAATAAGTCTCATACTTTCAAGACTTTGTTTTTATTTTTTTGTGGGACGCAGCTAGGCAACATGAAGCAAATAATGGAAGTTGTAAAGCTAGCTAGGTGCTTACTATTGCATATTTTCTGTGCATTTGGGTGTTACGCTTTTAATGATATGCATCATTACTTCTAAAAGAAAAAAAGATTCAAAAGTTGTCAATTTACTCCATAAGCATAGAAGCGTTATAAAATAAATAATTTTGTCCATCTTCCATTGAATTTTTAAAGGTGTTGTCACGTCATATTCTATCAGATGGCGAATTGCATCCCGTATAATAATAATAATAAAAAGAATAATAAAGAAAAGTATAAAAACAAAATAAAAAATTAAAATTGTAAAAGAATAATAATATTATTATTTTTTTAGAAAACTATTTTTTAGAGGGTGGCCGAACTACTCTCAAGCTTTTTGGGGTGGTTTGACCACCCCTTTTAACTGAACTTAGGGGTGGGTATCGGTTCGGTTGGTGTTGATATGAGCATTTTCACTTATCGAACCGTAAAATTCCGTTAAGTTGGTTAATTAATCGATTTTATGCTGATAAGTAATATTTTTGACTTTTTTCGGTTAATCGGTTCGGTCAGTTATTTGGCGAGAGACGAGAGAGAGAGAGAGAGAGGTAATAAATTAGAGGTACTGGGTTAGGCAAAAAAGAAGAAGAAGAGATAGATATATAGTTTATGAGCAGTGTTAGAAGTCCTTCTTGTGTCTCTTTAAGAATGATGTGATTTTTAAAATCACTATTGAGCTTGTTATTGATCACTATTGAATTTTAATCAAATGATGATTTTAAAAGGTATATCTTTGAAGGACAGAAGAAGGACTTTTAGAATTATTCATAGGGTATAGGGTTCAAAATGAAGTCGTTTTATTTCAAATAAAACGACGTCATTTTGATTTTTTTTTTTTTTTTTAAAAATCGATTCAATTAACCGACAAAAAAAAAAAAAATTTCTATCGTCTATAGAACTAAATCGACGTTGAAATAGTATTTTTATTTTGTCTATTGATCGTAGAAAATTGGTTGTCGGTCGGTGACAGTTCGGTAGCAGTCGGTAGGCGGTAAACGGTTAATCTGTCCATCCTAACTCGAACTACCCATAAAAAAATAGTTTCAGATCCCCCCCTTTTGCCAATGGTTATGATTGAATCACTTCTAATTTTTTTTTTTCCTTTTAATATTTATAATTATAATTTTTTTCCTTTTCATTTTATTTATATATAATTATACTTTTTTATAAAAATGGGACATACGTCGCTTTTTAAATAGGTATGATGTGGTGACACTGTTAAAAATTTAAAAGAAAGTTGATGAAATGATCTATTTAATCACAGTTCTAACCTTTACAGAACTGTTGGAGCATTTTCCCCTAAAATTTATTCAACACAAATTCAAATGCGCCAGTTAAATTTTACGATAATTTTGTTGAATTCGTTTTTGGGACACAGGAGATAAAAAGGCAATTATAATAAATAAATAAATAACTATAGAAGAAAAGGTCACTATAGTTTCTGATTTCTCCTTGTAAAGTTGGGAAGACATGCAATTGCAAGGCTCAAGTTGTGTGCAGGTCTCTCCCTCTCATTCTCTCCTCCACAAAGCTTACTTGCTCTACCCTCCTTTGACC
Organism: Betula pendula; assembly: GCA_900184695.1. Lineage (NCBI taxonomy): Eukaryota > Viridiplantae > Streptophyta > Magnoliopsida > Fagales > Betulaceae > Betula > Betula pendula. The sequence goes on along the minus strand of FXXK01000025.1, from coordinate 416,211 downwards.
TTATCAACTTCACATTCCTCAACCCTCAAGAAAATGATGACCATGGCATCCGTATCTCCGACCCACTTCATTCCACACACTCAGCGGCCCCACTCCTTAGAAAACCCACCACTCTCTCTCTTTGAGAATTGCAAGTCCATGGAGTATCTGAAGCAAGTCCATTCCCAAACAATCAAAACGGGTATGACCTCGAACCCAGTCGTACAAAATAGAATCTTAGCGTTTTGTTGTAAGCATGAATCGGGTGATATGAACTATGCCCGTCACGTGTTTGACACAATTCCTGAACCAAGTATGTTCGTTTGGAACACCATGATCAAAGGCTACTCTAGGATTAAGGTGCCTGAGAATGGAGTTTCTATGTATTTAGAAATGTTGAGAAGGAATGTCAAGCCTGACCACTACACGTTTCCATTTTTGCTGAAGGGATTTACGCGTGATATTGCATTGGAATGTGGGAAAGAGTTGCATGGGCATGTAGTGAAATATGGGTTTCATTCTAATGTGTTCGTTAAAAATTCTTTGGTAAATATGTACTCCCTGTGTGGCCTGATTGATATGGCTCGCTGTGTTTTTGATATGAGTCAGACAAGGGATGTGGTCACTTGGAATGTAATGATATCTGGGTACAACAGAATTAAGCAATTTGATGAATCAAGGAAGCTTTTTGATGAGATGGAGAAAAATGGGGTGTTGCCGACTTCAATTACCCTTGTTCTGGTGCTATCGGCTTGCTCCAAATTGAAGGACCTAGATATTGGCAAGCGGGTTCATGAGTACGTCAAAGAATGCAAAGTTGAACCTGCTTTGATATTGGAAAATGCTTTGATTGATATGTATGCAGCTTGTGGAGGAATGGATCTTGCACTTGGGATTTTTCAGAACATGAAAACCAGGGATGTGATTTCTTGGACTGCCATTGTTGCAGGTTTTGCCAATGCTGGAGAAGTTGATTTAGCTCGGAAGTATTTCGATCAGATGTCTGAAAGAGACTATGTTTCATGGACTGCCATGATTGATGGGTACCTTCGGGTGAACCGCTTCAAAGAGGCTTTGGTACTTTTCCGTGAGATGCAAACTTCAAATATAAGACCAGATGAGTTTACCATGGTCAGTATTCTAACTGCTTGTGCTCATCTAGGGGCGCTTGAATTAGGAGAATGGATAAAGACGTATATTGACAAAAACAAGATCAAGAATGATGTGTATGTGGGAAATGCTTTGATAGACATGTACTTTAAATGCGGAAACGTCGAAAAAGCACAAAGGATTTTTAAGAAAATGCCTCGGATTGATAAATTTACATGGACGGCAATGATTGTTGGTCTTGGAATTAATGGACATGGTGAAGAAGCTCTTGATATGTTCTCTGAAATGCTCAAAGCTTCAATAGCCCCAGATGAGATAACTTACATCGGTGTTCTATGTGCCTGTACTCACACTGGCATGGTAGATGTAGGAAGAAAGCTTTTTGCTAGCATGACCACCCAACATGGGATTGAGCCCAATGTGGCACATTATGGGTGCATGGTTGATCTACTTGGCCGAGCTGGACATCTAAAAGAAGCTCATGAAGTTATCAAGAATATGCCAATGAAACCAAATTCAACTGTCTGGGGGGCACTTCTTGGTGCTTGTAGAGTACATAAAGATGGAGAAATGGCTGAAATGGCAGCTAAACAGATTCTTGAGTTAGAGCCTGAAAATGGAGCTGTTTATGTTATACTATGTAATATATATGCAACTTGCAATAGATGGGAAAAATTGCGTGAAGTAAGACAAATGATGATTGATAGGGGAATCAAGAAAACCCCAGGTTGCAGTTTGATAGAGATGAATGGTATTGTCCATGAATTTGTAGCTGGGGACCCATCACATCCTAAATCTGGAGAAATCTATTCAAAGTTAGATGAGATGAAAACAGACTTGAAATTTGCGGGGTATTCACCTGATACATCAGAGATTTCCCTTGATGTAGAGGAAGAAGAAAAAGAGAGTGCACTATACCGGCATAGTGAAAAGTTGGCTATTGCCTTTGGGCTTATTAGTTCAGGACCTGGGGTGACAATTAGAGTTGTGAAGAACCTTAGAATGTGTGTCGATTGTCACCATATGGCAAAGTTGGTTTCAAAGATGTACAATAGAGAAATAATTGTTAGGGATAAAACTCGATTCCATCATTTCAGGCATGGTTCATGTTCATGTAAGGATTTTTGGTGAGATTTTAGAAAAGGAGACTCTGTAAGTTGGTCATCTAATCTTCTCTCTATAGCATCTGGTTCTGAAGAGCACTAGAGCATTAATACTTCCAGGGCATTGTTTAACCATGAAGAGAAATTAAACTGGCATCTGTGAGGGACTTCAATTAAATTATGAATGTGAGGAAATTAGAATTTGTGTTAAAATATGATTTTATATTAGGGATTATTAGTTATCAATTTGGATTAAAATTAGTTTTATTTTAAAATTAGGTTTATCATTAGTTGGGTATTTTCTATTTTATCTTATTCTAAATGTCTATTTAAAGACACCTGAAAGTTAATAGAAGAATCAATGAGTTTTTTTTTTGTTTTTTTGGATAACAAGGGAAAAAGGGGAGGGAATCAAGGAGGGTTTTCCATACTCTTGATTCTTATAGATGATAAAAAAGAAAGAGAAAGTGGCCCATTTGGCAATGGAATGTGTCCAAAAATTAGCTCTCCTAGAAACTTTGATAGCAAACCAAGAAGAAAAAGAATAAAGATTACAAATGATATCACTAACAATAGGAGCAAGGGCCAATCAGCATACAGATTGACATTGTTGATGGCCGTAATCACTGAAAGAGAATTGCCTTCCAACAAAATATTCTGAGAAGAGAAGAAAGCAGAAAATACATCCGCAAGGAGAGCAGCCTTGGCCTCTCCAACAGAGATATCCAGCACTGGGAGCTTTTTAGAAAAAGCACCAAGAATATCACCATCATGATCAGAGAGAATCACATCATCCATCATATAACAACTCCTAAACACGACATCAAAATTGAGTTTGACAACACTTTCAGGAGGACAGTTCCAATGATTCGGAGCTGAGGAGTCAACCCAAGCCTTAAGATGGTGAGAAATTGAAGTTTGAGTTTGAATGATCACATTATGCAAAATAGGGAAGAGACCGTTATGCACACAATTATTCCTAGCAGCCCAGATAGCATCCAGGGAGATAGCTATCGAAATTTGGAATTCAAAAACCTCAGCCAAGGGAACTAAGAAGACTTCATGAGGTTTGATGAGAGCCCTAATCCACACTTTAATAGGTTATACGTAAAAAACAGCTTTGTCTAAAGGCCAATGAGAAGATCTCCAAATGACTTTGGCAAAAATACAACCCAGCAAGATGTGTTGAAGAGATTCTGGGGGACCATTGCAAATAGGACAACACAAATCCTTAGCACTAACCAAGGGAGAGAATTTGAAGAGATTGATCCTCATAAGGAGGATATTCCATGAAATCCTCCATAACAAATGTTAAAGCTTGTGTTGAAGTTTAATACTCCAAAGCATATTCCAATCTTCAGGGATAAGAGGACCACTGAGAAAGAGAGGGAAAGGTTGGAGACCACTTCATGACCAGACTTAACTGAAAAAAAAAAACCAATACTTAGAGGGGGGGGGGGGGGAGTTAGGGATATGAATTTTGCAGATGTGTTCAGCAGTAGTAGAATCAAGAAAACTATTGATAGCTATGAGATTCCAAGAATTGGTGTTAGGGATTAAAAGATCATAAATGCAGAGGTTGGGATTAAAAGAAGAAGTGGGATTGGGGAGAGGAATGAAAGAAGAGAGAGATGGGATCCAAGCATTGGACCAGACATTAAAAGAGGAGAGAAGAGAGATAAACTTGCAAGCCCCTTTAGAGATGATCTCCATATTCTTAATAATAGCCTTCCAAATCCAAGATGCCATAAAGGAGGCCGAAGCATTGAATAGATCATTGGAGGGAAGATATTTACCCTACCAACATGAACCCAAAGGAGATTGTCATTAATCAAGATCTTCCAAGCCAATTTGGACATCATAGCATTGTTATGATTGGCCACCAACCAAATGCCAAGTCCCCCAAGAGACCTAGGGGGGCAAATCTTATGTCATGCCAAAAGAGTGAGATGGTGCTGTTTAGAGTTCTCAAAACACCACCAAAACCTATGAGAAATTGTCCAACTCATTACAGAGGGAAGTTGGGAATCTGAACAGAGACATAGAATAGGTACGAATGGAATTGGTGACCATTTTAATCAAAGTATTCTTACCAGCTTGAGAGAAGAGCTTTGACTTCCAACCAGAGATCTTCCCAACAATTTTCTGCTTAATGTCTTCAAAGGCAATAACTTTGCTTCTATGGAAAAAAAGAGGGAGGCAAAGGTATTTGGCCTTGGCAGGAATTTGCTTGAGATTCAGGATAGCCTTGATAGAAGAAAAGGAAGAGTCTTTGGTATTCTTGCTGAAACAAAAATGCTGAATTTAGAGAAGTTCATAGACTGCCTCGACCATACAGAGTACTTGTTGAGACAATTAAGGAAGGAAGTTGCTTCTGAGGCCTTGGCTTTGGAGAAGGAAATAAAATCATCCGCATAGAAGAGATGAGGGATTGCAGTGCTTTTGTAATGCCCCAATTTTATGATGGGAACCAAGGTGGGCCTACTTTTAAAGATCCTTTGCAAATTCCAGATGGGCCAATTACAAGACCAAGAGCCAAGAAGATCAGGGAAGTAATGCAAGGATTAGTGCAATCCACTTGGGATGAAGCTAGCAAGAGCCCAACACTCAAGATGGGCTTGAAAGAAAGAGAACCAGTCTTGATCCACTTGATCCAAGCTGTGGAAGACTTGACTTAAAAATAGGGCCTATTGTTATTAAAGGCTTTATTTTGTTAGTTTAGAATAAATGGGCTTGAGGATGTTTGGCCCATATATTTCTTATGTTTGTTAATTAGGGTTTCAAAAAACTTTAATTGTTCCACTTGAGGGTATTTTGGGAAGGGGCCTTATTTTGGCCTAGGGTTATTTTGTAGGGAGTATTTAAACATCTCATAGCACCACTAAAGCAGACAGACATTATTTTGAATTTAATTGTGAGTTGAGTTTTCTCCTCTTGTTCTTGATTGAACTTTTGAACTTATCAAAGGTAAATCACAACCTTTGTGGCGTTCTTCCTCGTAATTTGGGTTCTTGAAACGGGATTCAACGGGTCTAGATTTTAATATAATCTAGGTTCTTGAAACGAGTTTTCAACGGGTCTAAATTTCTCCATTCATAGACTTGATTTGGCTTTCTTGGGTGAGTTTTCAAATTGATTGTGGTTCAACGGATTTCTATTCCTGGGGTTCATATCATTTGGTATCAGAGCTCAGTTCCAATCAGGTCTGATTCTATCTCTTTTTTTTCTTGCTCATTTGATCCTAGTTCTCATTGTTCTAGGGTTACAAAAAAAAAAAAAAAAAAGGCTCCGAAAATTCATTATTCTTCTAAGGTTTTTGGCTGCCGTATCACTTATTCTTCTAGGGTTTTTGAGTTCTTTGTTAGGGCTTTGTTAATTGCAATTTCTTTTGATTGTGATCAAATCAGTTGAAAAAAAAAAAAAAAAAAAAAAAGAAAAAAAAAAAAAAAAAAAAAATTCGCCAAAAAAAAAAAAAAAAAAGAGAGAAAAGTATAGAAAATCTGAAAAGTTTTCTTGAGACTTAACATCAAAAGGGTTGTGCATCCTTCATTATAGTTTGTATCTCGTGTTATAGTTACTCCTCCATTCGTATAATTTTCATGATTCTTGAGTCGTTTCATTCTTTCCGTGTTTCTCTTGTTCTTGTTTCTTGAACCTAATTGCTAGTTGGGATTAAACAAGGTTGCTTTGTCTTGATTGAGTTCAATTAGTTCTGAAAGAACTTGCGTGGAAAAACTCTTGAGGTAAAAGGCAAGAGAGTGTGAGATTATTATCGAAAAAAAAAAGCCTATTTAGAGTGAAACACGAGTGGAGTGCCATCATTTGAGTGTAAACACGTAAGGGAGCGTGTGAGATCTTTTCTTTTTCCGCTAACAATTTTTTTGCAGCACATTACAATGTCTCGCCGCAGTAGCTTATCACCGGAAGGGGTGGCCGATAACCCATTCTTTGTGTTACAGGCCATGCAACAACAATTTGAGCGATTGAACTTGGTGATGGGGGAAGTGAGGGATAGGATGGATCAACAAGAAGCAGCAATTAGAAATTTGCAAGGTGGGAGAAATAGGAGGCGACGTGAGCCTAAGGTTGAAAATGCATATGAGAATGAAGGAGATAATGAGGATGAGGAAGGCCTAACATCTGAAATTTAGTCGGGTAGACATAGAGGAGTTAGGCATGAAAGAAGATTTGAGAGGAACCTAGGGGGTCGGGATGGTGTTGATAGAGACTTGGGGCGCATCAAAATGAAAATACCATCTTTTCAAGGTAGAACTGACCCTGAGGTTTACCTAGAGTGGGAGAAAAAAATAGAGTTGTTATTTGATTGTCATAATTACTCTGAGGAGAAGAAAGTGAAGTTGGCAGTAATTGAGTTCACTGATTATGCTCTTATTTGGTGGGATCAATTAGTGACCAATAGGAGGAGGAATTATGAGAGGCCTGTTGAGACATGGGGAGAGTTGAAAGCTCTCATGAGGCGGAGATTTGTACCTAGTCACTACTATAGGGACCTTTACCAAAAGCTCTAACATCTTACACAGGGGTCTCGGAGTGTGGAGGATTACCATAAGGAGATGGAGGTAGCGATGATTCGGGCTAATGTAGAGGAGGACCGGGAGGCCACCATGGCTAGATTTTTGAGTGGTTTGAATAGAGATATAGCCAATGTAGTTGAATTGCAGCATTATGTGGAGATAGAGGACATGGTGCACATGGCTATGAAGGTGGAGAGGCAGTTAAAGAGAAAAGGTATAGCAAGGTACACTTCGGTTTCTAGTACTACTTGGAAATCAAAGTGGGATAGGATTGATCCAGCAGAAGCAAAGAGGAAAACCGAACCACCTAAGAGCAAAGATGTGGGACCTAGCAGCAGACCCAAGGTAGAATCTCAACCTTCAAGAAATAGAGATATTAAATGCTTTAAGTGTTTGGGTTCAGGGCACATCGCTTCTCAATGTCCAAATGGGCGAGCGATGATTTTGCGTGACAATGGGGAGGTAATGACTGAGAGTGAAGGTGATAGTGATGGGGTGCCCGAGTTGGTTGATGATAGTGATGATGATGGAGTGGTATACGCCGTGACCGGTGAGTCTCTTGTTGCCAGGCGTGCTCTCAATACACACATTAAGGTGGATGATGCAACGCAACAAAGAGAGAACATTTTCCATACTAGATGCCACGTCAACAGCAAGGTATGTAGTATGATCATTGATGTGGGGAGTTGTACTACTGTGGCTAGCACTACTTTGGTTGAGAAATTGAATTTACCTACCTTAAAACACTCTCGATCATACAAATTGCAGTGGTTGAATGATTGTGGAGAGGTTAGGGTAGATAGACAAGTGTTAGTTACTTTTTCAATTGGGAAGTATCAGGATGAAGTACTTTGTGATGTTGTACCTATGCATGCTGGCCATATTTTGTTGGGGAGGCCGTGTCAGTATGATAGGAGGGTGACACATGATGGGTTCAAGAACATGTACAGCTTTGTAAAGGAGGGCAAAACAATCAAGCTTGCTCCTTTAACTCCAAGCCAGGTCTATGAGGATCAACTGAAACTAAAAAGTGAGGTTGCTCAAAAAAGAAAGAGTGAAAATGAGAGTGATAAAAAAAGCAAGAGTGAAAAAGAGATTGAGCAAAAAATAAAAAGTGAGAGTGAAAATAAGCAAAAAAGAAAGAGTGAAAAAGAAAGTAGAGAGGTGGCTGAGAGTAAAGAAAAAAGAGTGGAGTCACGAGAGAAAAAAGAAAGAGAGTCTGCAGAGAGAAAAGGAAAGACAAAAGTGAGTTTCTATGCAAGAGAGAGTGAGGTCAAGAGGGCTTTCTTCGCAGATCGCCCTATGATTTTTCTTGTCTATAAAGAGTCTTATCTTAATCTTGATGAAACTAACCAGTCTCTTCCTAGTTTGGCTATTTCTTTGTTGCAGGAATTTGAGGATGTATTCCCAGAGGAGATGCCTAATGAGTTGCCACCCATTAGAGGCATTGAGCACCAGATTGATTTTGTGCCCGGAGCTGTTATTCCAAACCGACCAGCCTATAGGAGTAATCCGGAGGAGACCAAGGAGCTTCAGAGGCAAGTTGAGGATCTGATGAGCAAGGGGTACGTGAGGGAGAGCATGAGCCCATGTGCGGTACCGGTGCTACTCGTGCCAAAGAAGGATGGGACGTGGAGGATGTGCGTTGATTGTAGGGCGGTCAACAATATCACGGTAAAGTATCGCCATCCCATTCCTAGATTAGATGATATGCTTGATGAATTGCATGGCTCATGTATTTTCAGTAAAATTGATCTTAAAAGTGGGTACCATCAGATTAGAATGAAAGAGGGTGATGAATGGAAAACTGCTTTTAAGACTAAGTATGGGCTTTATGAATGGTTGGTTATGCCATTTGGACTTACAAATGCGCCCAGTACTTTCATGAGATTGATGAACCATGTCCTACGTGCGTTCATTGGTAAGTTTGTGGTTGTGTATTTTGATGATATCCTAGTGTACAACAAGAACTTAAATGAACATATTGAGCATTTGAGATATGTGTTTGATGTGTTGAGATGTGAAAAGTTGTATGCTAATTTCAAGAAATGTACATTTTGCATGGAACGAGTTGTTTTTCTTGGTTATGTTATTAGTACAAACGGTATTGAAGTGGATGAAGAGAAAGTCAAGGCCATTAAGGAATGGCCAACGCCAAGGAGTATCACTGAGGTAAGAAGCTTTCACGGCTTAGTTAGTTTTTATCGGCGTTTTGTTAAAGACTTTAGCACCATTGCTGCACCACTCACTGAAGTCATTAAAAAGAATGTTGGGTTTCATTGGGGGGATAATCAAGAGAATGCTTTTGCCACCATTAAAGAACGGTTATGCTCTGCACCTGTGCTAGCATTACCTGATTTTAACAAAGCTTTTGAGATTGAATGTGATGCCTCAGGTTTAGGGATTTGAGCAGTTTTGATGCAGGATAGGCAGCCCATAGCCTTCTTCAGTTAGAAGCTAAGTGGGGCTTCATTAAAGTACCCTACTTATGACAAAGAGCTTTATGCTCTTGTTCGTGCATTGGAGACTTGGCAGCACTACCTATGGACTAGGGAATTTGTGATCCACACCGATCATGAATCATTGAAGCATCTTAAGGGTCAAGGTAAGTTGAATAAAAGGCATGCTCGTTGGATGGAATACATTGAGACATTTCCATATGTCATCCGTTACAAGCAAGGTAAGGAGAACATTGTTGCTGATGCTTTATCCCGGAGGAGTAGCTTGGATGGCTAAAAGAAGGCGGAGTTGGTGAAGTCACTTCATGAGAGGGTACGGCTTCAAATTGCCCACAAGAATGACAGGGTCGCTTCCCAAGCCAATAAAGGGCGAAGGCGTGTCATCTTTGAACCAGGAGATTGGGTTTGGGTTCATATGCGCAAAGAAAGATTTCCAGCCCATAGGAAGACTAAGTTGCATCCCCGAGGAGATGGACCTTTCCAAATTCTTGAGAAAATTAATGACAATGCATATAAAGTGGATCTTCCAAGTGAGTATAATGTTTCTGCTACCTTCAATGTTTCTGATCTTTCTCCCTTTGATGTAGGTGAAGATTCGAGGTCGAATCCTTTTGAGGAGAGGGGGAATGATGGGAACCAAGGTGGGCCTACTTTTAAAGATCCTTTACAAATTCCAGATGGGCCAATTACAAGACCAAGAGCCAAGAAGATCAGGGAAGTAATGCAAGGATTAGTGCAATCCACTTGGGATGAAGCTAGCAAGAGCCCAACACTCAAGATGGGCTTGAAAGAAAGAGAACCAGTCTTGATCCACTTGATCCAAGCTGTGGAAGACTTGACTTAAAAATAGGGCCTATTGTTATTAAAGG
>FXXK01000025.1:359248-406091 GCA_900184695.1 Betula pendula | reverse complement strand
GGCCTATTGTTATTAAAGGCTTTATTTTATTAGTTTAGAATAAATGGGCTTGAGGATGTTTGGCCCATATATTTCTTATGTTTTATTAATTAGGGTTTCAAAAGAACTTTAATTGTTCCACTTGAGGGTATTTTGGGAAAGGGGCCTTATTTTGGCCTAGGGTTATTTTGTAGGGAGTATTTAAACATCTCATAGCCACCACTAAAGCAGACAGACATTATTTTGAATTTTAATTGTGAGTTGAGTTTACTCCTCTTGTTCTTGATTGAACTTTTGAACTTATCAAAGGTAAATCGCAACCTTTGTGGCGTTCTTCCTCGTAATTTGGGTTCTTGAAACGAGATTTCAACTGGTCTAGATTTTAATATAATCTAGGTTCTTGAAACGAGTTTTCAACGGGTCTAAATTCTCCATTCATAGACTTGAGTTTGGCTTTCTTGGGTGAGTTTTCAAATTGATTGTGGGTTCAACGGATTTCTATTCCTGCGGGTTCATATCATTTTATACAATAGAATAGTAAGCAGAAATCTTCAGTTTCCATGTGACATTACTTCTGAACTCAGTTTATAAATCACAGGGATAGATAATCTCAGTTATGGTATAAACATGTAATGATAATGCAGTATATTTATAATACATGATAAAACAAGTGAACATGTCATATGTCAACAATATGGTCTACTTGAGACATTAACCCCTTCTTGGTAGGGTTTGCGCATTCTTGTAAAAGCATCTAGTACAATACTGGTGCCTAGAATATTGCACAAACTTACCATCTTTTATTAGCAGTCCGACCGAGTTCGACCTCGGGTGGCCAACACTACTAGCAAAGCCGTAACAGTGACCCATTCAAAGAATGGTGCGTTGGTCATAAATATAATAACCATTGGATCCAAGGCCCTCACAATAATAAATCATTTGACTAGTTAACCTATAATAATAGTAAGCCTGTGGCTATTTTTTCCCACAAGACGGTGTACCATGTCATACTGTTATACCCGAGATATGATTAGAGGATTTTATCAAATTAATTATGTAAATAACCAAGTGGAAAAAATAACAAATGGTAAAAAGGTAATTAAAAGTAAGAAAAAAAAGAACACACAAAAGCTTCACGAAAGTCAGTTTTGTGGCTTTCCGTTCGAATTGGGGGTTTTTTGTTCGAACGGGTGAGCTCTAGGGGTTTCCTTTCTAATGTCCGTTCTAAGTCTAGTTCGGACGGGGCACTTCGAAAATCAGAAATTGAGCCACAGAGACGTTCGTTTTATTGCCCGTTCTATTTCTAGTTCGAACGGTGTAGTCCGTTCCAACTTCCGTCCTAACCTTGGTTCGAACAGATCTTGTGTTGAGAAAACTCGAGATGCTCGTTCCAAGTCTCGTTCCATTTGCAGTTCGAACGGTTTTGCATGGTGTCCGTTCGAACGGGTAAGTATTAATTCGAACAGCGTGACATGTTAGATATTATCAAGCCATTTTGTGAGAGGGCATTTGAACGGAATTTTTATCGGTTCGAACAGAGAGGTCTGGTTTTGACTATAAATAGCTGAGATACGAAAATGTCACCCCATTCTTCCATTTTTTTTTTCTCTCTTGCACACTTAGAGCTCTCTCCTCTCTCTTAGGGTTTGATATAAACCTTAGGGTATTGATCATTTGTGGCCTCCAAAGTGTAATCTAACACTGGCATTACGATCCTCGGTGTTGGAGCTCTGTTTTGACCGATCATTTCGAGGTAATTGCTTAAACCCTAGCTTTTCCTATGTTGAGATACATTGGATGAATGTAATGCTTAATTTGGGTTATTTTCTTAGGATTTCTACTTGTCTGAGGATCCTATGCCATGGGTTGAGTTTTCGTAAGCCAAGACTTCGGTTGTCAAGGTATAAACTTAAAACCTAATTTCTCTATGTGTCTTAAGTTGAGATTTTTGGTATGTTAACCATCGAGATTCTCTATGGGTTAGCTAGTTTTATTTATGGGTAGCAAAATGGAACCCTAAAATATCATGGGTCATCATGGGTATTTGCGCTTGTGAAAGATTAAGCACTATAGAGTATGTTGGGTTAAATAGTATTGTGATATGTGTCTAATGTTAACAAGCAATGTGAAGTTGCAGTTATTCAAGGCTAGGAATTTGTGTTGGCATTTGTCCATCACCAACTATTGAGCGGAATACTGTGAGTATTTTACTTATTGAGCAAATATACTATGTTTTAAAAGTTTTAAAAAATATTTTGTGGTTTTATAAATGCTAAACTTGTTGAGAAAATAAAAGACTTTAGATGTCTTTAAAAGCATGTTATATTGTGTTAAGATTGAGCCAATCTCTTATATTGTGCTAATAAGCCATGATGTTATTTTGATGCCTTGATTATGTTGAGATATATTTGATGAATGACGATTTGATAAAGTATGAAATGATGTCAAGTGTATCATGGACATGTTAGAAAGGAAAGTGAAATATTTTATAGCATAATCATAAATATGTGAGGAAATGTATAAAAGACTTAATATGTTGGGGTTGATGCCCCATAATGAGAATGCTGATTATGTTTGGGTTGATGCCCTTATGCTATTGTATTAGTTGATGCCCTTATGTGTGGTTAAGTTGATCGTCTCACATATGATTGAGTTGATGCTCCCATGAATGTATCTATGTAATGCAACAGATATCCATAAGAAAGCCGTTGGAGTTGATGCTTCAGAGTGATGAGGATAAATGTATGGGTGTGGAAGCATGCATTGCACATTTATGTTTCGATGATGTATATGTATTATGTTTTATGGAATTTCATGCTAGATGTATTGATATGTATATGATTTTGAATGGAACAGAACACACACACACACACACACACACACACACACACACACACATATATATATATATATATTTACAGTTGGTTTGTATATGATGATTTTATGGGATTCTGACTCAGATATACCTATATGTATGTTGTTCGTGATAAAGGTGAACGGAAAGCATATATATATATATATATATATTTGTATAGATAAGATATACTATGTACAAAGCTATGTATAGATACGTTTATATGTATGTGCCACTGATACGTATTTTGGAGTACATGCATATACTCACAACTAAATAGTATGTTTCAAAGTGATTTTATAACTACGGTGTTTACTTCATCAGCTATGCCATGTTTTATTGAATAATATTTTGTAAACCAAATGTAGCTGTTATTGTAAACTAAGTAGAAAACGAAAGATTGGCTTAGTGTGAAAACTTAGTGATGATTATACTATTTGAGCTTGCGGACTCATATTTTCTCCTGGGCGATTGTGGTTAACTCTACGAACGCTTAGATGATGTTGTGGATGTAGGTACTGAGGATTTGGATGATGATCCAGTAGCTACATATTTGGGGTATTATGATTGAAGGCGATGTACATTTGTTGGTATTTTATATAGACATGTGTTAGTTTAGTTTTGTTGTACATCAATGTGTTGTATATACGTGATCAGGTTAATATATTTTTGATAGGCCGTATGTGGCTTTTTGTTAGCCGTTATTTGTTATGTATAGAACTCATCATGTAAAACTGTTTATATAGTTTATGTTAGTTCCTCTTGTATGTTACTCTCATAGTGATGTTTATTTAATTTCCGCTGCAATGTTAAATTAATTCTAATATGATATGCTCATGTTATGAGTTAATGATGACTTGTACGTATGTATGCCTCTGTAATGATGCGGTTTCATTTGAAAAAAAGAATGTGTTATGAAATCGGGTTGCCACATAATCTGTATGTTTGTTTATATATTTACTCTTGAGGCTTGCAGAAGACCTTTACTTTTGAAGGGCTGACTTGATATAAGTAAGTTGGTTTAATTATGTGTGCCATATTAATTTGGGAAAATTACTATTTACCCCCCCAATGTTTGGAGCGATTTTCAATTTAGCCCCCAATGTTAAAAAATTCACAATGTGCCCCCTCAATGTTTAAAAAAAAATCAATTCAGCCCTTCCATTACCTAAAACCGTCTAAATTTGCCGGATTTACTGTTCATTTAAATTATTATTATTATTTTTTTACTGTTCATGGTTAACCGTTTTTTTTTTTTTTTTTTTTTTTTTTTTAAATGGGTAAACCGTGAACAATAAAAATAATAAAAAAAAATTTGAATGAACAGTAAATCCGGCAAGTTAGACAGTTTTAAGTAACGGAATGGCTGAATTGATTTTTTTTTAAACATTGAGGAGGCACATTGTGAATTTTTTAACATTGGGGGCTAAATTGAGAATTGCCCCAAACATTGGGGGGGGGGTAAATTGTAATTTTTCCTATTAATTTTTATGTTTTATATCAAACAATAGCTTTTTGAAATGTGATGATAGTGGCATTATGTTGAGTTATGTTTTTATATAGAAGCTAGTATTATATTTGAAGGTAAGCTTGTGATGTCAAAAGAATAGAAAAAAAAAATTATACATGGTTATTTTTCTATGCGAGAGTTCTTTTACTCTTATATGTAGTAGCGTTAAGTAGAAAATCCAAATATTTTTCACTTACGACTTATGTTAAAAGCCTGGACATTACACTTAATAAGCATTAAGCATCTAATATATTTACATGCTTTTACTTTATGATTACTATCTATCATATGCATGTAAATGGTCCTTAGATTGCATTTGAATATGGTCTATGGTGGGAATAATGAGATTATTACATAGAATATCCTAGACCATAAACCTTGCAATTTACATCTTAATGTTCGCATTTAGTAATGGAACAGGGCATTTCTTTGAATAAGATTGTAACACATCAATCATGATGATCTATCTTGATCCTGTGAAGTAGTGACTTCGAATTAATATGTTGGTGTGGATTCAATGCACTGAACGGACCAACATAGTTGTCTTCCTTTAAAACACTGTCAGAATGAATGAAGTGAAACTCCAAAACATCTTAAAGCATTGATTCTAAATCTTGAGATGATCAATTACTCAAATGTAAAGTGGATATCACTCTGATGCATTAAAGAGTGAGACCTTATACGGTCAACATACTCAGTGCGTTGGGTGATTACATGTATCATTTTGAGAAATCCATCATCAAGAAGGAATCTAAGTCCTTTGACTAAGATAAAGAGATAAGAAATTTCTCATTGAGATAGATTTAATGGATTAATTATTCAAACGCTCTGGTTGGAGCATTTTAGTAAGAGTTACTAAAATTTTTATTTACTTAATGAAAAGCTGTTTACAAGTGAAGAATAATTATGTGATTAAATTCCGTTCGAATTGGACACCTAGTCACTCACTAATTCGAACTACGCTCACATAAAAGCACAGTTACCAGTTCGAACTGACTTAGAACGAGTTTGGAATGGGGCATTTTGGAACACCCCATTTTGAGTTGATCATTTAGGACGAACTTAGGACTAAGCTCTCGGCTAGATCCAAAATTCTCCAAGTACTAACTAACTTAAGATGAACTTGGAACTAACCACTCGGGAAGACTTTCTGCCATGCTAAAAATAGCCAGTTCGAACAAACTTGGAACGATCTTAGGACAGACCTCTCAGGAAACATTTTACTGTACATTTCAAAGGCTCGTTTGAACTAGAAACCTCCCAGTTCAAAACAAAAGTTAAAAACTATACCTTTTACTAAATTTTTTTGAAGTATTATTTTTCTCCATTAATTCTATTTACTTATTTAGTTAGTTAATTATATTAAACATTGCTAATTATCTTTTTGGGTATTACATCGCTTCCAAACATGCTTGCTGTAAACAAGAGTAATAAAACAAGGTCTTTTATAAAATTTATAAAGTTTTTGTTACTAACAGCTCGTGTTTTCTTTTAGTTTCTACCTTAGTAGGGTCAATTCTAACGGTCGTTAGAGTAAAATGTTCTCCTACTTGTAAATTAATTTATAGTTTGATACTAAAGTCTCACTGGTCCTCAGAGTAAATTGCTCTAATACCATACCGTGACGTCACACCCTTCCACAACAAGGCCGTAGTGAAATTCTGCCATTTCACACGTGACGTTACGACATCAGAGATAAAATATTTCGTAGCGGAATATATATATTTTTTATATTCAAAGAGTAACCCTCACATAACACATTAGACCTTGCTGAAAATTTTTTATATTCAAAGAGTAACCCTCACATAACGCATTAGACCTTGCTGAACATACAACAATTTAAATAGATAATAACATTGTACTGTTACCTCATAAATACAGACTAAGTGTATCAAATAGACATAAGTGCTACATGCAGCACATAAGCAAACATAATTATACATTACAAAAAATATAAACTTAAAGAGTCATATTATACATAACCAAGGAAAATTATACATTCAACAACGTAGGTAGAACATCAGGGTGTAGCAAAAATAAATAGTAGATGGTCACATCTATGACCATCAAAACTGGCAAAAAGGGTCATCACCCCCATTCTCTAGACCTGCATCACATCCTATGTAAATATGGGATTTACACATTTACATAGACAAATAAGTGAGTCAATTGTTTCAATATAAAAGTCATTGGTTTACCATGGTATTTTAATGACAGTTATGCAATTATAAATACATGTATATGCTATGTAGTGACCATTTCGTTATGCAGAGTCTTGTATTTATTATTTTTCACACCTCATTTAGAAACATGACTTGTTTAACAGTTATTTTTGGAGCCATAACTCCCAGCATATAACATTTATTGGTTTTCAGACTAGTAGCTTGCAACATCCTAGTCCACTAGTAGCACAAAAAATCCTAGTTTCTTTATTATTAATATTTTTCGGCACTGGTAGCACGCAACATCCTAGTTCCTTTATTATTCATTACTAAGGCACAATATGCAATATCATATTTACTCAAAAATAAAACATGCTTATGTAAATATCAATGTTCAACAAATAGCATAATTTTTTTGTACATATTTAAATCATTTGATGAATAAAACAGTACGCATTGTATTATTGAAAACCATCATCATTCTCAGTAAGTAATTAATACTTACTATTCACACTTAGGTAGTAAAAGGATTTTCTACTAAGTGCAATGCAATTGAACCATATTTACATAAGGTAATATATTAGTCCTCAACTTATATTTTGAGAGTGACATAACATATTTACACCGGCATTGTTTAGTTAATGCCACGATTAATATAAATAGCGACATAAGTATAATCGATGTAAAGATTAATGTTTAAATACCGAAACATCATGACATAATATTTAAACTTTATACAAAGATTAAGTATAAAAGTAAAAATTGTATAATCAATGGAAAGATTGACGTTGAAACATCGAAACATCATGACAAAACATTTAAGCGTCAATAAAATATAAAGCTTTAGTATAAAAGTAACATATATAATATCTAGTATATGTCATATTGTAGTGGGAGTATATATTTATTATTAGAATTGTAAACTACAATAAGATTTGTTTAGATATGTATAAGAGCTTTGTTAGTTGGTAATCTAACTAAAGTCTAACAACTTGTAAAATGCCCAAGCCATGAAACTCATAAGTTGTACTTGAGTCTATAAGTAGGTGTAAGAATAGACAAAAGAATAAAACCTTCAAAGTAATGGTGATAAAATAATTTTTCTCGAAAAGATGGGGATCAATTACTTGAAAATTCTTTATCAGAACCATACTTAGAGTCTGTTCGGATTAAATGTCATAAGTAATTAATAATGACATTTGTATCTTAAAGATTCAGTCAGACAATTAGCTAAGATCCAATGACATTAAACGTAGAATGTAGAAATGCATTGATGACTTTATGCTTTTATCCATGTTGTCAGAACATCAAGCGTCTTGATGAGACAACATGTACAGAATGATGTTATACTAAAATCGTAATACCAAGTATTAGTAAAGGTCCTACGTCAAAAATATTTGATGGAAGAAGGTTATTCATAGTCAAAATCCAATTAATTGTTAACAAGTTGTCATAGAGGTTTCCCTAAAAGGTAAAAGAAATTAATTTTGTAGGAGAGACATAGCAACTAAATGTTGTATCAACAAAGTATTGTTAAGCTCCATACTTAGCCAAAGATATTTTGAAACTATATAAATGCAACATTATCTCAAGAATGAGATGTCTTATAGAGAGAATCTTATAGGGACATAAAGAGAGGAAAAATCCTAAAAGACTGAGTTTTGTTAGTTCTTTATCATAAGTCACTTGCCATAGTAAAACAGTGAGTTTTAATGAGGGACTGAAGACTCCAGATAAGTGTTCAATTAAAATTAAGGACAAGTGGGAGATTGTTGGGATTAGTGTCTAAAATTCCAAATGATCATAAGATATTTTTTGATGTAATGAATTTTGTTGTTTATACCATAATTTGATCATTGAGCATTGGACATGTTTATTGTTGTTTTACATTGCATGTATGTGGCTTTGTATATTTACTGGTTATATACATGTAGACAGTTCCTAAGTTACATTGTATTTGATTATGGCGTGAGCAATGATTTTTATCACACAGAAGACTATAGTCAAAAGGTTCATTGTAATTTATTAAATGTTGTTCATAGTCGTAAGTGGAATTGGGAACTCCACCTAAAGTATAACATGTCAACCTTGATGATTTGTCTTGATCCACTGAAGCAATGTGGCTTCAGGTTGACATAGTTAGTGTTATAGCAAGGTAAGCTTATACATGGCTATGCACTAAACATGACCATGTTGATAAGTGTTGAATGTTACATATTCAAGCCTTTTAATTCACATTTGTTAATCTCTTAGTTTCATTATAATATGATGTTTTAGGTTGTTTTTGTGTTTTCTTATCTTTTTCAGGTTTTGGAAGAAAAGCAATCAAATCCATCAAAGTTTCAAGCTTAGAACATTTTCTAGTGAGAAGCTAAAGACAAAAGTGGCTCGAGCTCAAGTTTCTAAAGATCGAGCGCAACATAGGCAGAAGTGGCTTGAGCGCCATTCATAAGAGGCTTGAGCGCACTTACGCTTGAGCGCCATTTTAGGGGGATCAAGTGTCCTCGTGCGCTAGAACAAAGTAGTCGTCAGAACCTCTTTTGAATTTTTTTTTTAATCCAAGTCCAAGTTGGAATTGGAGTTGTGGGCTATACGAAATCGATTATGGTTATTCCAAACTCTATAAAAACTCCCATAATTCATTCAAATCAGAAACACAAGCTTGAGAAGAGGAATCAAAGCTGCATCAGAGAAGAGTTTTCTATTTTTTATTTTTCCTTTATTATTTTCTTATGATGATAATTTTCATCCGAATTATATGTAGCTAATACTTTAGTTAGGGCTCGATTAAAGCCTTAATCATGTCTTCTTAAGGATTCAATTTGCCTTGCTACAATTCATATTTTGATGCTTAATTGGTTATTTTCGGGTTTTTGTTCGTTCTTCTTATGGCTTATGTATTTGCTTGATTATCTTATGCATATAAAATACGTAGATTGTTATTTAAGTCAATTTGGATGACCGAGGCCTGGGCCTAATAGAGTGACAAAAGAACCAATTGCGAGTTCTTGGAATGACCAAATGAAAGACTAGAATATACATCATGTTTTAGGTTTTAGTGTATTTGTCGATCGCCATAGATTTATGCTTTTTTAAAGAACAATTTAGTATACACCCATGCTAAATCCTTCAAGAAAGAAAATAGTTAGAGTATACACTCATGCCTAATCTCGTTGTTTAGGGAGATCAATAGCTTTTGAAGTATACATCCATGCCTTTAGGCTGACAAACATTGAGTATCTTAATATGTTTTGTAGCATTGTGCATATCGCATTTTTAACGGAATATGATTAGTGATGGATATCGAAGCCCTACCTTATTCTCATATTATTTCAATTCTATCGTTTATCTCGTTTCATTCTAAAAATTTGTTTAGGGAATTTGTTTTAAACATAGTTTAAACCAATTATCGTGGAAATAATCTCGTACTTGCTCTTTATACTACCGTTTTGATCTTGTGCACTTGCGAGTAAAACGTACAAATAGAAGCCTATCAGTTTTGATAGGTTCATGGTTATCACGGCTTTAAAATGAGTTGTGTCAAAAAGGGTGCGAATATGCATATAAGCATATCTTCATCTCCATCCACATACTTAGGCAATGTGGGACGCAACAATGCTATGTAACGACCGGCCCCACCCCAACAACACAATATTGTTTGCTTTTGGCTCCCCTGAACCAGACTTTCTAAGAGGTCACCCATCTTTAGAAGTCTGGTTTAAGGGAACCAAAAGCAAACAATATTGTTACATTGGGGTCGGGCAAGTCGTTACATATGGTATCAAAGCCATTGCCCAGCCTGAGATGGGGAGAGCGTGCAGAAGCCCATGAGGGTCGCTAGTGAGGATGTTGGGTCCTAAGAGGGGGTGATTATGGCATCCTATATCACCTGGAAATAGGGATGGAGATGTGCTTATATGGATATTTCCGCCCTTCTTGACATAATGCATTTTAAAGCCGTGATGGCGATGAACCTATCAAAACTTCACAGTTAAGTGTACTTATATAAAAGTATTACCAAGATGGGTAACCTCTTGGGAAGTTTGATTCAGGAAAGTCAAAAGCATACAATTTTGTGTCGTTAGGGTGTGGCAGGTTGTTACGTATGGTATCATAAGCATGTTTAACTGCGGAATTCTAATACCAGATTGTGACGTCCCACATTGCCTGGGTATGAGGATGGAAATATGGTTATAAACTTATTCACACCCTTCTTGATACAACGCATTTTAAAGCCATGATGGCCATAAACTTATCAAAACTCCGCAGTTAAGCTTGATTATGTGAGAGTAGTACTAGGATGAGTGACCTCCTCGGAAGTCTAGTTCTGGGGAGACAAAAGCGAACAATATTGTGTTGTTGGGGTGGGGCGGGTCATTACATATGGTATTAGAGCCATTGCCCAACCTAAAATGGAGGGGAGCGTGCACAAGCCCATAAGGGTCGCCAACGAGGACGTTGGGTCCCAAGAGGGAGTGATTGTGGCGTCCCATATTACCTAAGTATAGGGATGGAGATGTTCTTATATGGATATTCCTACCCTTCTTGACACAATGCATTTTAAAGTCGTGATGATCATAAACCTATCAGAACTCTACAATTAAGCATGTTTAAGTAAGAGTATTACCAGGATGTGTGACCTCTTGGGAAGTCTGGTTCAGGAGAGCCAAAAGCGGATAATATTATGGCGTTAAGGTGGGGAGGGTTGTTTCATATAGTATCATAAGAATGCTTAACTGTGGAGTTTTGATACCAGATTGGAACATCCCATATCGCTTGGGTATGGGGATGGAAATGTGGTTATATATATATATTCACATCCTTTTTGACACAACACGTTTTAAAGCCGTGATGACCATAAACTTATCAGAACTTTGCAGTAAAGTGTATTTATGCTAGAGTAGTACCAGGATGGCTGACCTTCTATGAAGTCTGATTTTGAAGAGCTAAAAGCGAAAAATATTATGTCATTAAGGTGTGGCAAGTTGTTACATATGGTATTAGAGTTATTTCCCAGCCTGAGATGGAGGGGAGCATGCACAAGCCCATT
Organism: Betula pendula; assembly: GCA_900184695.1. NCBI lineage: Eukaryota > Viridiplantae > Streptophyta > Magnoliopsida > Fagales > Betulaceae > Betula > Betula pendula. The sequence continues at coordinate 394,536 of FXXK01000025.1, read as the reverse complement.
AGGGTAGCCAGCGAGAACGCTGGGTCCCAAGAGGAAGTGATAGTGTCATCCCATATCACCTAGGTATAAGGATGAAGATGTGCTTATATGAATATTTCCGCCCTTCTTGACACAATGCATTTTAAAGTCGTGATGGCCATGAACTTCTCAGAACTCCGGAGTTAAGCATGCTTATGTAAGAATATTACCAGGATAGGTGACCTCTTGGAAAGTCTAGTTTATGAGAGCCAAAAGTGGACAATATTGTGTTGTTAGGGTGTGGCAAGTCGTTACACATAGAGATACATCTAACATGAAATCCCGTGAAACATTATACATATAAATAATCAAATCATAAATATGCAATGTATGCTTTCATGTTCCATACTTTTACATTCATTATTTTTCATCACTTTAGGGACTTGTCCCCGACGGCTTTCTTTTGGTTATCCATCGCATTACATACATACATACATACATACATACATACATAAATGAGGTAGTGAGAGCTTTCTACATCACTCCTTTCGAGCACTTGTCCTCCATATTTATCTTCTTCTTCATTAACATATTTACAGAATTGAAGGATTGCCCTCGGTGTAATATGCCTATCCTAACCCTAGTTGAGAGATAAAGTATTTTAGACCTTAAGGTTAGAAGAAGTTGAGTCGGGGACAGTTCGGGTGAATTTCGGAGCTTGGAAGGACCTCCAGGTTGTTTTCAGATCTTAAGGATTGATCCTAGCCACCAGAGGATCGATCCTCAAGTCCAGACAGTGGCAGGATCAATCCTACTCTTTTCAGGATTGATCCTAGCACGTCAGAATGTAATTTTTGGGTTTTCTGAAGCCCTAATGCGGTCGTAAACTCTATACATGCACCCTTAACCTTCACCAAATAGTGTTGCACAATTTCCAAGGTTACGAAACGCTATCGATTTGCTGTTGTGAGTTTGGAGCACCGTTCTTTTGTTTCGAGTCAATTTTTGGAAATTTCTAAGCCCCGCAAGATGAGTGAGATGTCATCATCGTTTTGTTGTTTATTTTATGAGGTTAGTAGGGTTTTTGTTTTTGTTTTAGTGTCGTAGTTCATGTCTTTTGTTAGGTTGTGATTTGTTTTATTGTTTTGAGACCATAGCATAGTTGTTTGACTGTTTGTTTCAAGTTTAGACCATTTGTTTTGAGTTTTGACCATAGGATTTGACTTAGATTAACCCCAATTTGTTCCAGGGGCTTTAGGGGTCGTTCTAGGGTTTGAGTGTGACGTTTTGGAGTTCGGGAGCGTTTTGGATGCGTCGGGAAACATTTCTGTTGGTTGACGATTGATCTTGTTTTGAACAGGATCGAATCCAAACTAATAGGATCGATCTTAACCCTGCTAGGATCACTCCCAACCACTCCAGGATCGATCCTCAGCCCTTCTAGCACATTTTTTCATCAGTTCTTAGGTCTTAGGTCAATGTTTTTTGTTCGAGATAATTGTCTAACACTAGGATTTTTGCAGAGGACCATCTTGGTGAGTTGAGGTCGGTCTTGAGGAGTTTTCCCATGACTCAAGTGAGTGACTCTTACATGGATATTGTTATGTGATTTGCATGATTGCAATATCTTACGTTGATGTGAATGAGAAACATGCATGTCTTTTATTGCATGAACTATGTTTTTATGAAACGTAAACTCTCTTATTTATGCATGAAATATAATTGTGATGATGGGATTAATTGAAATTTGTGTAAGTATTTTTATGGCATGCGTGCATGTAAAAGGCAATTAGGTGCATTTAGTTTACATAACCTTGTGTCATGGGCTTCCATTATACGGGCAAGGCCCTTTGGTCTAGAGTATTCTATATTTGCCATTGGATCCAATCGGCTGTTGTAACTAGTGTTCAAAACTCCAATTCATCATAAGATATTTTTAGATGTAATAAAATTTGTTGTTTATTGCCTAATTTGATCATTGAACATTAGACATCGTTATTATTGTTTTACATAGCATATATATAGCTTTGTATATTTATCGGTTATATGCATGTAAACAGTCTCTAAGTTATATTTTATTTGATTATGGTGAGAATAATGGTCTTTATGATATAGAACACCATAGTCAAAAGGTTCCTTGTAATTTATTAAATATTTTTCGTTGTGTAAGTGGACCTAGGAATTTTACCTAGACTATAACATATCAACCTTAATGATTTGTCTTGATCTAGTAAAACAGGGCTTCAAGTTGACATAATTGGTGTTATAGTAAGGTAGGGATATACAAAGCTATGCACTGAACAAGACCATGTGAGCCATCATTCTTCTATAATAACTATCATAGAGAATGATGAATGTGCACGACGACTTTTGACTATAACTATAAATCTTGAGAAGATTTGAAATCATATGTCAAGTCCAGATTACTTTGATGTATCAGAGTGAGACTAATTATGTGGTCAACACCTCTGTACGTTAGGTAATCAACATATAGCATTTGTGGAAGATCACCATTCAAGAAGGAGTCTAAATCCTTTGTAGATAAACAAAGAGATAAGAAAATTCACCTTGTTTTAGGATTAATAAGAATGATTATCTTGAATCTTATGCTTAAGTGTTTCAGTAGTATTTAATAGAAACTATGTGCAAGGTGGGTAGAATCTCACAAGGTATATTGGGATAAATCATGAGGTTTGAATCCGGGTACTCAAGGAAGAAGATGTAGTGAATAAATTGACAATTAAATCATCTTTGGTTCAACTACGGAATATGTTCCATGGCGGAGTAATATGGTAATTTAATAAGTACGTCAATAATGATTAATTGTTTATGTCAAAATATGAATTAGAGTGTAGTCACATTATTTAGTGGAATTGTCTGTGATTTTTAGTCAAGGTGATGAGTCATTGGATGACGAGATTTCACGGAATTATAGAAGCTAATTCTATTTTCCTTCCGAGTCTCTTCTTGAACTGTTGTAAATTGACTGAGTTATTATGAGCTTTGGCTATTTATTTATTTATTAATTGTGTATGTTTTTATTTAAATAAGACATGAGCCAGAAATTAATATTTATATTAATTTGGTTTGTTTTATTTTATATAAACATGGGCTTGAGAATTTATTTCTCAAGAGACTTTTACTTTGGAGAAGTTTGGGCTTAGGAATTAATTCCTAAAGCCTAATCCAAAGAAAAGAAGAGCATTATGCTGTAAGGATAAAACCCAAGCCCATGTATGAAATAAAGGGACTGGGCTAGGGTTCTAGACGTATGCTCCTTATGGCCGATTCTCAGGGTTTATCCCTGGCGTTTCGAAATCTTCTTTTGCCTCTTTTCCAAGCAGAACTGCAATTATAAATAGAGGCTTATAGAAAAGCAATTTTCACACAACTACATAAACAACAACTGAACAATTTGTTTAGAGAATTACCAAAGAGTTAGTGAGTGAAATATACAAGAGAGAAAATTTATTCTCTAGCTTCTAGTTGTGAGTCCACACTCAGAGTCATATTCAGCTATCGAGGAGAAGACTTGGATTATTTGAAGAACATTGTTCTTCATAATCTTCGAGTTCTTGATGTTCTTGGTGTTCTTCAAGCACTTAAAGATTTTGAAGTACTTGGCGTTCTTGGTGTTCTTCGTGATCTTCATCAACTTTGAAGATCATTTACAAAGAAGATGGCAATGAAAGTCAAGAAGAATTCAAATAGCCCTAATTGCCTAGAAGAGGCCAATGAGATTTGTAAGTAATTTTAATCCCAGTTTTTAATCTTGGAGAAATCAAAAGCATGTTCTTATTGAAGTTTATTTCGATTCTAGATCAGTAAATGTTTTTGTTATTCCGCTGCGTTATGCTTTTGATAAACATGATCTTCCCCATAACATGATCCCCAATATAGGCCAGTTAGGTGATCCACACAACCATGTTCACATGGTGGTCATAAACACAACATTATCTAGCAACATGGGCCACCCAAGGTCGGACCTAGTCAGGTTGTTATATGATGTTCGTTAGTTTGTACACATCGAGGCATCGATGTGTATTAGAGGTTCTTTCCAAAATGCGCAAACCTGAGCGGGAAGGGATAAATGCCTGAGTGGACCATATGGAGTTGAACTATGACAGTAAGAAGATAACTTATCATGTATTGTTATATCTATATTGCATAGCATATCTTTCAACTGTTATAACTACCTTACACGATTCTTTTTGCAAACTTAGAGTTCACATAATTGTATAAATGTTTCCATGTGGTTTAATCTCATTAAGTGGTGGACTTACACTTGATTTCTATTTTCTTTCCACCTATGGAACACTTCGATGCTTTACAAATAGTCACAACAATTAGATGGTAGATACAGTGGGGAGGTGTGTATATGTGGAGGATATAATCCGGATTATCTTTGAGGTTCTAGGCGAGGATTTGGATTACCTGTAGAGTTTATGAGTTATAGGTGAGGATGCACGAGACGAGTTGATTGAGCTTATTTATTTGACATATTTGATTAAGACTCGCCTTTGAGTTATTATTATTTGGAGACTTTGTTTTGTGATCAGGATTTGGTTTATTTTGATGTCTTGAGATTCTATTTCATTTGGATTGTAATTGTTGGTTTAACCTATTATTGTGGAGATTTAGTTTTGCTCCGGATAATGTTTGGATAATAATTTGATTATGGTTATTTAGTGAGTTATCTTGCAATAAATTTAAATTCTTCCGTTGTGATTGTTAGTTAGATCATTTTGGATTTGTTTATTTAGTAAATAAGTCTGGGAAGACGCCATGAGTCAACCATGGTTTGATTAATACTCAATGAGGTGTTACATAGGGACATCTCCTTTACTGTGATGTTGGGGACTCTGTCCCAAAATATTAAATCTTTTATGCATTTCCTCACATGTATTTATGATCATGTTCATGTTATAAAACACTGTACTTTTATCACTGGCTCTCCCACGAAGATCTTGAACTAATTTTGTTAATTCTTTGATGCAGGCTAGTTTCTCATCCACCAGCTGATAGAATTGTTCTCAAAGCATGTTCGCTATTTCCTCCTCCAAAAGTTCTGAAGTTAGGGTAGGCTTTGGCTCGGGAGCTTGGGGGAGGTTGAGATCGAGAAGCTGTCGGTTCAAAGTGCCAACACCGCTTTCAATGGAAAAAGGTGTTTTATCCATCATGTTCATGTTATAAAACATTGTACTTTTCTTTCATTCATGTTCACGCATTATTTAACATCATTTAATAAATTATAACTCATCAAACATATCTTAACATAATCAAAAGCATCAAAGTAACATCATATAATCATTAACACAACATATGGTCGGCTTGATCTTAACACAACATAACATGCTTTTGAAGGCATTTAAATTCTATTATTTTTCCTCAAGATGTTATATATTTATAAAACATTAAAAACATTTATAAAACTTTAAGACATTAAAACATAGTATCTTTTCGTAGTGAGTAAAATACTCACAATGTTCCGTTTGATGCTTGCTATAAAGATACCAACAAAAATCTCCAGCCTTAATAAGCTGTAATGTCACATTGCATGTTGACTTTAGACATCTTCCATAACTTATAATATAATCCTAAACCCTCTAAAGTACTTAATATTCCCATAAGCACATGCCCATGACAACCCATCACATTATAGGGTTCAATTTTGTTACCCATAACTAAAATAAGCTAACCTATGGAGAATCTCTAATGTTAACATCAAAAGTCTCAGCTCTATATAACTTAGAAGACTAGGTTTAGTTCTTACCTCAACAAACTTGAAGTTTCGGCTTACAAAACTTCAACTTGTGGTGTAAACTCCTCTAATAAGCAAAATCCTAAGAAAATAAACCAAGGTTAAACACTAAATCCTTGAAATGTAGCTTAACAATGAAGAATATACACGAGTTTGAGAAATTATCTCAAATGATCGGTTAAAACAAAGCTCCAACACCAAATAATGTGATACCAATGTTAAATCATGCTTTAGAGACCTCAAAAGATCACCACATTAGGGTTTGGAGTAAACCCTTGGTGAGAGGAGAAAGCTCTAGCCGTGGGAAATAAGAGAAGTGAGGGAAAATGACTGGTAAAATCGTATTTCAGTTATTTATAGTGGTTCATGTACATTGTTGTCCGAACGGGAAAATGAGCCCAGTCGGATGCCCCTCGTGAATAGTTCCAAAAAATCCTTTGGAACATGCCTCGTTCGAATAGCTAAATCAGCCCATTTGAACGCGACAACAACAGAGCTCAGCTAGACCATTATCGAATGAGAATATTCGATAATGGAACGAGAGTCATTGAAACTTCATCATTTGAACGAGAATGAGACGAGTATCAAACACAACTCGTTGTGATGCCATGTCCGAACGCACATGGGACGAGGATAGGATGAGACCTTTTGCAAGACATGATGATGGCTCGTTCGAACGCATATGGAACAAGATGTTCCGCCAGAACCCGTTCAGACGAGAATGAAACGGAACCCTCTGATTGATCCTCGTTTAGACGAGAAACACATCATCCGAATGCCAGTCTAAAAATCAGACTTTTCCTGATTTCCTTTAAGTGTTCCCTCGGTTATTAATTACACACGCTCATTTACTTTATTAATCTCATATAATCCTCTAAACATTTTCTTGGGTATTACACCGGCCTCCACTACTGGCTCGTGGTTTTTGTGCATCGGCGAGTGGCTTACACTCGCCAGCCTCCAACCGTCTCTGCTACCATCCTTCGCCCCACCCTCCATCGGTGCTTTTGTTATGTAGAATTTTTTTGCTATTATTTTTCTTTTTCCTGTATTTTTTTGTTCTCTATGTTATATTTTGTGGCTAACTGTCTCCTTAGTTCAATTTGGTTTATTCATGTGCTAGAGATGGTTTTATACCTGCCTTTTTATCTTCTTCTTTTTTTGCCATGCTATCCCCCCCACCCCTAACCGACTACTGATGGCTATGTTTGTTACCTCAACCGACTACTATTTGTTGTGTTGTTAACCCAGCAGGGGTTCAATTAGGTTAAAAAGTATTTCAAGGGTTATGCCACTATTTCTGTCCCCTGCATTAAGGATTCAAATAGGGTTGAAAGTTCTCGAGATGGTCATACCCCTTCTTGTCACTTGCTAGTCTGTAGGCGGTTCCGTTTAAGGAACGTTGCCTTCATTAATTACCTTCTTTGTTGGTATCAGTTCCTTTGATGGGCCAAGTTTTTTTCTTTAACATATTACCAATTGTTCTAAGGATGGCACTGTCCCCTTTGTTTTTTCATTTTTATGTAATTTTTCCCTTTCCCCCTTCCCCGCATTGAACTAAAAAAAAAAAAGAGTTTGCTACATTACAATATGACAGGCAAGGAATGAGTCTGAATCTCCTTAAGGTTCCCTCTTCCAATTTCAGGGAGATCACAACCTTATAAGTTGATATCTTGCCTTTTCCTTCTTCCTTAAGTTCCTACTTTTGGTTTTGATGAGCAGTAGCCGTTTTCATGAGTTTGTAGTTTAATATTTTATATCATGTCTTATTAGCATGAAGTCTTAGCAATGGCTTCCTTTAAATTTTCCTTAAATGTGGGGAACTGAATTACTTTTTGTTTTTCTATTAAAAAAACTTCATAATAACTTCCATTATCCTTTTCCTACATCATTTAAATATTTTTAAAATTAAATGTTAGAGAAAAGAGAGAAAAAAAGAAAAAAGAAAAAATAAAGTCATATAAATATTGTTTAAAATAAATGGTAGAGATAAAAAAGAAAACCTTTTATATTAAAATAATAGTAAGAGAAGCAAAAGTGATACCCTAGATCTAGGGTAACACTTTTGGTCAAGCCACCCCTAAGCCTTTGGGGTTGGTTTCGGCTACCCTATTTTCCTCTTCTTTTTTTTGGGGGGGGGGGGGGGGGTTGGGGCCGAAACACCCCAAGGGCCTTGGGGTGGGCCGGCCACCCCAAATTTGCCTAAAGGGGTGGCTCAAGCCACCCCTCTAATTTTGTATTTTTCAAAAGTTTTTTTTTTTCAACTTTTTTTAATATTGTAAGTTTTTGAATTTTTAGTTTTCTATTTTTTCTATTGTTTTTCATTTTTAATGAGGCATAGCCACATGTTAGTTTTTTAAGGGTGACACGTGGACTTTTATTAAATTTTTGGATGGAAAATAGATAGATATACCATCTCCGTCTGTAGTCATAATCTAGGTACCATCTACGATACAAAATAAAACCGATGTAGCAAAAAGTAAAGTCGTTAAACCACATGGGGTCAAAGGTATTTAGTCATTTAAAAAAAATGAAGTGTAGATAATTTTGTAATTATTATTTAAAATTAAAAATGTAAGTGGACATAGAAATGCGTAGTTCGGCCAAGGGAAAGACCCCAAGCCTAATCGTAGAGACCTTTCAATGGCCCATAAAGCATTGATGGATGTAAAACCTTTTCAAAATTTGATCATCAGCATGTAGAATTGGCCAAGGCAGTAAATTCCAAGGCGAAAAACTTCATGATAATGATGTTTTTGGTTGAGAAAATAACATTAAATCATTGTTTAATAAACTAGAGTTAAAACAATTGTTCATGGGTAAGCCATTTTTTAAAAATGTTTTAAGAATGGGCTCTAGTTTGATTCTGGAATTTCTGTCCAGAATAGTTTAAAAGGTATCCGATCCATTTTTTCTAATTTTTGGGCCTGAATTATGTTATGAGTTTAATACGCTAAATTAAGCTAAGATTATGTTTGGTACGCGGAATAACTATTTCTTGGAATAACCTTTATTAAGAATGAAAAAAGTGAAGTAGATTAGCATTGGAATAGTCATTCTTAAAACCATGAGGGAATGATTATTCCTTAAATTGTGGGATTAGCTATGTTAGAGATTATGTCCTAAATCCCAAGTTGATTTTATAATTGACATTATAGTTTGTTATGAATAAAAATTTATTATTTACTGATTAAATATTTGAGTAGCATATAGTCTTTGTGTGATCTTTATGATTATCACCATGCAAAGGGTCGAGAGATTACATTGAATGAGGACTATGGGTGTGAGGAATGATATTTGTTACACAAGATCTTAGTTCATGATCCTTGTATTCTAAAATGTATTTTGTTCGTAGTTGGCAATTGAATTGGACATTCCATTGGCAAAACTGCTACACATCAATTTATTTGGTTTACCTTAATTAGGCGAAGAGGATTCTTCGGATTGATGTGTAAGTATATAATGTAGTATACACTAAACGGACAGGGAGTTATCTTTCCATAAAAATACTATTATTAAAAAAAAAAAAACAATAACTCTCAGACTACTTATACCAATGATTCTAAATTCTGAGAGAAAGTAAACTCAGATGTCAAGTGGAGGTCATTTTTATGCATCACAGAGTGAGACCTTAATTGGGTCAACATCCTGTGTGTATTGGGTAATCACATGTAGCATTGTGAGGGAAGCTTTGCTCAAAAAGGAATTCAAGTTCTTTTTTGTTTAAAAGGATAAGAAATTTCCTCTTTGAATAGGATTTTATAAGTTTTTATTCTCAATCTCTGGCCATAGCATTTTGGAAAGGAAAATTCCAAAATACTAACTTGTGAAAAGAGTATTCACAGTTAGATAATAAACATGGTAAAATCTGGGATTCAAGGATTAAGAGGTAGAGAATTTAGTGTGACAGTATCTCAATCCTAATTCTGCTACGCAAAATTTCATGAAGGAATCATACTCAACCATAAGTAAGTCAAATGAAAATTTGTTAATTTAATCATGAATAAATTCTCGAGTATAATTACAATTGTTTAGTGGAATCAATTGCAATTAAATAGTGACTTGAGATAGTCAGAGACTATTTGAGCTAGATTTATTTTTCCTTCAGGTCCCTCACCAAGCTATTGTAAATTAACTATAGATAGACTTTTCTTTATGGACAGAGTTTTCCTCCAAACTAGGTTGGAGGAACCTCCTCCAACCTCATCTATAAAAGTGCCATGTGTCCCTTTGCATGTGAGAAGCACATGCATGTTTTAATTGCAAGGACAAAGTGTAAAAAATTTATGAAAAATATATGTGCTTATTCCAATTTTTGTCCTTGCAATTAAAACATGCATGTGCTTCTCACATGCAAAGGGACACATGGCACTTTTATAGATGAGGTTGGAGGAAGTTCCTCCAACCTAGTTTGGAGGAAAACTCTGTCCTTTCTTTATTAGGAAGGTTGTTTAAATTTATAAAGACATAGACCAAGGAAAAATTGTACAGCAATTGTTAGATAGGAAGTTTGGGCTTAGAATAAAACCCAACCCATGGTATGGCAAGTGGACACATAGGCTAGGGAAAAATTCCCTGGCCCCATGCGTCACTTAAGTGATGAGTGGAGGCTAAGGTTTTTGTTGCCCTAGTCCCACATGGATTAGTTTTCTCCTTTCTTAATTTTTCAAAAGATATAAATAGAAGTGTCCGTAGCTCTTGCAAAATACACCAACAATTCTTTTAGTATTTGCTAAGAACTAAAGTTCCACTGTTAACTCTCGAAGGAACATGTTTAAATTTTGAAGAGCTAGATTGAATCCACACTCTTGGTTATTTCTAGTCAGTGGTGAAAATGTCTGAACGCGTTCTTGAGGCACTCGTTTCTGAGAAGCAAGGAGCAAGGATTCTTTGCTCATAAAGCCAAGGAGTGACCATGATCTTCAAGTAAGTAATTTTGTTCTTACTAGTTTAATTTTAAATAGTAGTATTTTTAGCATGTTCTTCTTAAAGTTCGGTCTTGATTAGAGAATAGTTTATTTCCCACTGTGCAATAATGTTTTGCATATAGTAGTATTCCCAACAAGCTATTTCTCTCAATTTTGAGAGGAATAGCTATTCCCACAATTTAAGGAATAACTATTCCTTCATAGCTATGGGGATCGTTATTTCAAATATTAAAGTATATGTACATTAACATTAAAGCTATTTGATTTCACTTGTTACATTCTTAAGAAAGGTTATTCCAGAGAATAATTATTTCGCGTAGTAAACGTATCCTAAGTGTTATAATTATATTTAAGCGAATAGTTATAAGGCTTAGATGACAAACTTAATTAGTGAAAGGTCGAAGTAGACAATTTCTTGTCTTTTCCTCTAGAATTAATAATTTGTAATTACTGAAAAAAAAATTTAGAACCATTATTATTATTATTATTATTATTATTATTATTATTATTATTATTATTATTATTTTAACTCTTTGGCCTAAGAAAGAGATAGTAGCACGGTACCGAAGCTTTGATGGAGTGCACCACACTGTAGGATGCTTGTGTGAAGGTGTAACCAATACTATATTTGCCATGCTGAGTGCACTTAGTAGCTAATCAGCTAACCCACTTTGGCACATCCGCAGCCACGGGTGGCACTGACTCCCTCGGGATTACGCACAACCCCATGCATCCATCATAATTGTATGCACGGCCACAATAAAAAGGGTAAGAAAAGTTTAGTTTTGAGTTCAAAAAAGAAAGTTCTAGTTCAGAATGAATTCCTTTATGTTATATGTTTATTTCTTAACCTCAACAATATATTTATCTTAAAAACGATTTTAACACAATCATTTCTATCGGCTAGAAATGTTACTTGCTGAGCCTTTCGCTCGTTTTTGTTTTTTCCCCTCTTAGGTTATAAACCAGTCAAGATAGGCAGCAAAATGCGTAGGCCATGAGGTGTCATGTATGCACATTTTGTCTTATTTCCTTTAATTTAAACTTTTAGTTGTAGCTTGGGGCATTGTGATGACATTAAGTTTGTTCAATTCGTACTGACCTTTAAGATTTTTATGTTGACCTTACGTTTTGGCATTTTATGTTCTAAATTATTATTTAGTTGCATCTAATGCTCCGAATCTCCTTATGTTCCTTTGCGCCCTGAGGCATTAGTCAACAACCGTAACCCTAATGGGCAGAAGTTACTATGGACATTGCTTGGGATGATCAGACATTAATATTTGAAAGCTATTCCAACGCTGTATGAGAGATTGAAAGTAGATAGCTCATCTCGGCAACTTGGCAATGGCATATAGGTCTAATGTCTTCCTATGGCGTAGCCTCTTGCCCCTCGCTCTCTATGAAACCCCTCTTAAACTGAGCTTGAAGTCTAGTAAATTGCCTTAATTCCCCTTCTTCAAGTCATTTCTAGCAATGCTACCATTTTCATGTCCTTCAATCGTACAAATGGTTAAAGCTATAGACCACATGTTAGATTCAGCTTTCGTGACCTTTTGTTTGACCTTTATTGTTGTCGTCATCTTTATGCATTGAAATTTTTGTTTAACTTTCGAGAAAAAAGCTCAGCATGTTTTCCGTATCCAATCAGGACCTTGACAAGAGCTGTGAAATGCACTATGTGATATCTATAGTTTTATCCAAGTTGTTGTTTTTCCTGTCTACTATGAGTATTAACGATAGGCATAATAAAAGAATCAGAGAAATTATTTGTGAAATTGTAGTATTCTTCCGCTCTGAGTGGAGTTTTGTGGTCTTTTCTACCCGAAATGAACTTTTGTGGTGTTCTCCTAACCAAAGTTGAGGATTCTTTCATCCAAACAATCCCTTTAACTGAGTAGGAAACATAAATTATGCAGGGAAATTTTGAACCAGAACATGGAGTTTATTAAAGCTTTAGAAAGATATATTTGTGCCCGAGTCTTCCTAGATGTAATAAAGATAGAATGCATGACAATATTCGTCATGGCCCTTAACCATGTTGGCTTTGTTGCCAGTGTCGATGGGCAAGATTACATCAAAACACAAAGCACCAAGACATAAAGCTCGTCCAAGGTACTGATACCTTCAGAGGGCATTTTTGGAAAATAGAACCATAAACCCATAAACCCTCTGTTACAAACCTGAATATTAAGTGCGGGATAATTTGGGTAGGTTCTTAGAGGAAATCTGAACCTTCTTCAAACTAAGGGTTTAAGAATAAACTTCTCTCTATATGGACTTACAACCATATTAATCCTAATGTAAAACGAACTCAAGACTCCTAACCACAATTGAAACTGAAAGGGCTCCTGCTACAATTGACAGACAACTTCTACTACAATTGAAAGATCCAACTAAAATATCACTCCAATCATTCATAGGACTGTAACACCCTCATACATAACAGGCCAATGAATTTTGGGACCCATTTGGCAAAGGGTTTAGGGTTTGAGTTTTTAAAATCCCAAAAAAAATCATATCAAATCATTCAAACATTTTATATTTCATTAATCATTTTTTAACAAATTTTTTCATTTTTTATATCGCATCAAACACTTTTTATTACTATTCAAATAAAAAACTCACTAAAAAACAAAACTTTTTTACTTTTTTATACAAAAAATTTACAACATTTTTTTTACTCTATATCACATCAAAACTCAAAAACCCTTCGACCCCAACCCAACCCTTTGCCAAACATACTCTTGAGGACTTCTGCTACTATACAGGAAAGTTCTGCTAGATTTCCATGTTTCATTGCTGGTCAACGAGTTTGGAATCAAACCCTTTTATGTCAAACAAGTAACCAAGTTCCAGACAACCGGAATTCTTTAAGTTTGTTTGTTATTAGATGATTGAGAATTCTACTAACCTAAATCTAAAGGGAGAATGAAATCAAACGTTTGCCAATGATCAAACCCTGCAATTGTTAAGGTATAACTATATCAACTCCCGTTGACATTTCCTTCTTATTTTACTGTTTCATGATCAAAGATTAAATTAATCAGTATGTAAAGGAAGTGATATTGACAAAGAAACAAGCACTTGCGAATGCAAAATACTGTTGGTGAAGTACAACAAATGCATACCGAGCCCTGAAACTGTGAATGACAATCATTTAATATCATAGTGACCATTTTACTCCAAAGCCATGGAAACTAACCATTGATGGTGAACTCATTGGCCTTCAACTGGACCCTGGGTCAAGTACAGGAAGCCTGCAATGCAGACTGATTGATTTATCAGTCTGACGAGAACCCGGAATGAAGAATTGAAATATCACCGTTAAGCAAGCACCCTGTGGAGCAATCCCATAGAAAGCACAGTCTGGCTTCGCCAAGTGACACTGGAGGCTCTTAGCAAAGTGCTTCACACTCACTTGCACAGATTGAGCATCACCCCTCAAAATTGCTCTTGCTGACCGACTCTGAGCACTCAGATTTCTATCTTCAGCTGGTGCATCCGCTTGCTCTCCTATGACCAACAATTTCTGGAACTCAGCACCAAGCGTGATTAATGTTGTCGAAATCTGGACATATAGATCCCCATATTTGCTAATAGAGACGTTTAGCAAATCACCAACATGCTTCATCCTATCCACAAAGTTCTGCAACTGATTTAAATCTTGAATCTGAACCAGGGTCTGAGGCAAATCTTGAGCCATATCAAGAGCAGTTTGGAGTTCAAGAACTTGAGCTCTAGAAAGAGGTTTCGAGATTGGTACATCTTGAATAACTGCAGATTTATAACCCTTGGTTTCAAAGGTCAGGAAAGGCATCGGTTGAGTACAATTTGGTGGTAGCTTCTTCACCAATTTAATCTGGAGACGATTCTGAGTGGGCCCATTTCCAAATTCAGTACAAATGCTAACACTACTACGAATGGCACGGTGCAGAAGTGAAATATCTACGGAAAAGGCAATGCGGTCCTCATTTTGGCTGGAGATGCGGTAGTCATCAAAGAGAGCTTCTTTACGAAACTGGGCAATAGATTGAACTTCATTGCCGCTAAGGAGGTTGTGTAGGAACATTGTGTGGTCTCTGGTGAGGTAGAGGAGGCATATCTTCCCCATCTTGTCTAGGGCTGGAAGGAACCTCTTTTCCAGGATATTCACACCATTTTCTGTGAGGAATGCCTTGAACTTCATACCTCTGCCTTTCTGTTTCTGTTCTCACTTCTTAGGTATTAATTGGAGGCAATGCCCTAGAGGAGAATGAGAGACAAAGATGTCAGTGTATGCATATCATCACTCATCCTATGCAATGGGAATATTTTTATATTATGCTAAAAGATTGATTTTTTGGGTGTTCATGTTTACTTGATAAATATTAAAGCAACATTCAAATTCAAGGTTAGTATCATCAAAGGCGGAAAGCTACAAGATTGCAGACAAATTTTTTTTTTTAATCCATGCTGCACAATGCAACTACTCTAAACATGTAATAATAGTAGAATCTCTTTGCTACGCGGATGAGCAAGTGACACTTCTTTCAAATTACTTCATGTTACTTTCATTTGCAGCTTATTTTAAACCTTATAAGCAACACAATTAACAAATGTTATTATACAATCAACAATTCAACAACATATAAGTGGAAATAATTTGATCTTTGAGTGTTGGGTGCAACCTTTTTTTTTTTTGATAAGTGAGTGTTGGGTGCAACCTAATATAACAATATTATATACTGCCTTCCCCTTTCCAATTCCAGGTGATACTATCAACATACTATGTTCAACGAGTCTGACAATATATTTTCAGTTTCAACTATAATTTTTTTTTTTGTTAAGTCAGTTTCAACTATAAATTAAAAAAAAAAAAAATCACTCACCGAGTAGCATTCATAATCTCAACCATGGCTCCTATTCCTTAGATTACTAATATGTTCTAAGTTCTAAAGAAAATATCTGCAAAGGATATGAAAAACTAATTTCTATTTGATTTTCTATTGCGATAATCTTGTAAATCACCTCAACTAAACCAACCAAACGCCATTAAGTGAACAACGTAGTTTTCTAGGCTACCATATCGTCGAGGAAATCTATATTCCTCCGAAAACAAGGTTGGGGCTCAAAAGCCTACTATTCACAATTTGGTCATTTGTTTATTCCGTTAGTCCAACGATTTTGTCAGCAACCAAACGGAGTTTCTATCTATACTCTGTTTGGCTGCCGAGAAAATAGGTGGAAATTTTGAAAAGAGAGAAAAACAAAAATAACTTTTCAAGTAAAGCCAAGTTGTTGGGTGAAGAGCTCAGTAGAAAGGAGGATAATAAAATTTCTTTAAAAGGATAAAAGATAATAGACAGTCACAGAGAAAATTTAATTGATTTTCCTACAGTTTCTCGGGAATCAAACAGAAAATTAGGGGTGGAGAGTTAGAGGAAGCTGACCTTGGGCAGTTTCGGGTTCTCAGCTAGCTGCCATGTATATCTCTTCCTGGTTAGACATCTACCGGGGGGGGTAGACGGAAGGCTTATGCAGGTGAGTGATCCTCCCTGGCATTCAATACAGGCCAAAGAAGACCCGAATCGAATAAAATTGAATTTTTTGGGGTTTGGGAGGGAATGAATCGCGATTCGCGCCAAATACGGGGAGTGGTAAGAATGGGAATTTGTGAAACTTATAAGGGTATATAATCAGTAATTTGAGGATAAACACTTTGTACTAGATGATGGGCTTTCAATTTCGTAATTTCGCTACATTTGGACATTGTTGAGATGTTTTTTCAGTGTTAATGGTCTGTTAGCCCCAAAAATCTTGAGTAACTTCACATTTAAAGCAAGAAGATCTGTTTTCTTATTGTTAAAAGAAAAAAAATACACTTTACCTTTCAACGTTTCACCTCTTTTTTTTGTTTTTTAATGTTACTTTCAATGTTAAAAAGTTTACAATGTAATCCAACAAAATTTTTAAAATTTGCAATTCAGCCATTTTGTTAGACTATTATGTCTTATCTAACAGAAAAGTCCGCACATGCAATTTTTGCTTTCTTCTTCCTTAAATTACCATCAACTTAACGTGTTATTTTTTAAAATGTTCTTATATTTTTTAAAAATAAATTATAATAAAATGAGGAAGAAGAAAAAAAAAAATTGGGTGATCCAGTCACCCCAAAAGGTTTAGGATAGTTTTGGCCACTTTCATTTGGACCATTGGGGGTGGCCGACCACTCCCATTTGGCCAAGGGGGTGGTCGAGCCAGCCCCAAAGAGTTTTGAGATTGGCTCGGCCACCTCCATTTGAACCTTTGGAAGTAGTTTGGCTTAAGGGTTTAAATGAGAGCAGTTCAACCACCTCAATTTTTTTTATTATTATGTTTTTGTTTAAAAATAATAATATTTTTTTTTAAAAAAAAAATAAGCAAATAAGGGCATTTTGAAAAATAATAAACTAAGATTAAGATAATTTAAAGAAGCACACAACAAAAAATGCACGTGCAAACTTTTCCGCATGATAAGACGAAATAGTCTCACACAAATGGACTGAATTGTAATTTTGAAAACATTGTTAAAAGCACAATGTAAATTTGTTAATATTAGAGACCACGTTAAAACATAGGTGAAACATTGAGGGGGTATAAAGTGTTCCCCCTTTTTAACCATTAACAACAGTGAGAGAGGGACACCGAAGTTGTGTGACCGGGCCTATATCTAAATAGACTACTGCCTAGGAAAAACAAAATAATATCTATATATTGTAACTATAATAAAAAGAGTAGTTCTTTTTGTCTCATCTATATTCCAATTTTCTAAAATATCTATAGTATCGATCTCATCTTTTCCATCATAAAGAGAAGAGCTCCGGTGTCAACCTGTATTTTCTACAAGTATTTCCCATTAGTTCGTTTGAATTATTCAAAAAAAAAAAGGAAAAATTGAAAGATTGTGGGTTGAATAGTATTTATTAACTCTTAACTTATTTATATTGCTGGACTAACAGATCAGTTGGCATTATGATTACATTGACAAAAAATGTTATTAAATTAAATCGTAAAAAGTAAATTACTTAGAATTATGTTTTTTAAAAAATTGTAATTTGTAAACATAGAAAATATGTATTTTCAAATTAAAGTGTATTTTTTTAAATCCGTACAATTTTAAAAGTTAGATTGCGATTTTAAAAGTCAAACTACAATATTGTTAAACACTTAACTGTGTTTTTAAAAATTACATTTTCAAAACACATATTTTAAAATCTTTATTTTAATTTATAATCGCAAATTTAAACCAACCTTAAAGTGGATTCCTGTCTTCAAAGTCATTGAAGAGAAAGTTGACACAAAAGTTGCAATATTTTTATCTCATTCCATTTATTTGGACCAAAAAACTTTTTTGAAAAAGGTTTTCTCTATTTTTTTACTGATAATATTTTCAATTAACCAATAAAATCTCATTTAAGCTACATAAAGTAGTTTATTATTATTTTTTTAAAAAAATTATATAAGCCCTTTTATGAGTTTGAACTTCTTCTCGACCTCCCGTATCCAACCTCTTCTCACACGAACCCTCTTTTGCAGTTTTTCTTTTTTTTTTGGCCGCTGTTGCTGCGGTCCCCCGGAGGTCACCGAACATCATTGATTTTCTTCTGTATGGGTTAAATGTCGAAAAATATTTTCAGTTGAAATCATTTTTCTAAAAAGTAATTTCTCTGTAATATTTTCCAATAAAAAATATTTTACATCGAAATAACCGAACCTAAAATATAAACAAAATCCTTTTAACAACTCCGACAATAAAATTCTGAAAGGAGGAAAGGAAATTTGTTTGGCAGATTGTGGACTCGTTTAAATGTTACGTCTCGTGAATGACAAAACGAAAAGTGAAAGAGATGAAATTACAGTAATATGTACAAACTTCTTCTAGTTACATAAACTACACCGGCTGATCCTCTACAAGATGAAGCTTGTTTAATATTTCATCCAATGCTTGCACTGCAAACTTGTAACGGTCTTGTGATTTCCTCCCTTCCTCCACAACCTGCACCACACATTTGTACAGATGATCATACCTATGAACTGGGTTATTAGCATCAATACCGTTGGAGCTGTGATCAACAACATAACTGCGCGTAATATCCTTTCTCCACCGTGAAAGAATGTACTGAGGTGGTATCTCCTCCATGCCATTTTGGTTGAGGAGAGATAGTGCATGCCTGCATAAATATCCTTTGAAGTTGAACAACCCACAAACGCAAAGGATCTCCATTTCAGGTGCATTATAAACGACCTCGAAATCCCTTGTTTCCCTCCTGTTTCCCTCCACTTCAACTTGTTCCTTCACAATGTAAGTTAAGATTGGCCCATCAACGTTTAATTGTCTAGTGCTAAAACAAGAGTACATTCCCTCCACCTCTCTCTCGAACATCCTTAATATGTCATTCGTGTACAATTTTGAGAGCTGCAGTTCAAAATAACTTCTTGATTTTAGCATATAACTTGCGTTTCTTGAATCAATATCTGCCAAGGCTTCAAGCTGATGCTTTGTCTGCAGAGCCTGATCATACTTGTCTAAAAATTCTCTCAAATGAGTTTGTTTGTCAAGATCTCCGTCAAAGAATGAAGATACAACATCGCTTGGTTGGGTAGGAAACATTCCAGCCAAGAATATCTCCTTTAAATAAACTGGAACCCACCGTTTCCGATCTTCGAATAATGCTTGAAGCCATTTGTGTTCCCTAAGTCCATGACGCTGCATCATATCCTCCCAAGCTGCTTCGAATTCCTCAGACCTCAGTGAGTAATAAACTGCTCTACTCAATGCTGCTTTAATTGCTTCATATTCAAACAATCCTCCCAGTTTCTCTGGAACTTTCTGCATGATATTTGATAAGCACAGACAGTGGGAAGCTCTTGGGAAAACATCAGCAACAGCAGTTTGTAAGGTTGTACATTGGTCAGTAATAATAGCTTGTGGAGGGCGTCCTAACATAGCCGTAAGCCATGCCCTAAACAACCATGTATATGATTCAGTGGTCTCACCAGCAAGTAAACCACAACCCAACAGCACAGATTGTCCATGGTGATTCACTCCAACAAAAGAAACCAGGGGAACTTCATATTTCTTTGTCAAACATGTAGTGTCAATTGTAACTACATCACCAAAATAGCCATACGCAACCCGGGCTCTTGCATCTGTCCAAAACAAATTCCTCAAGCATCCCTTCTCATTGAGATCTACCACATAGAAGAAGTTTGGATCCATCAGTTGTGAGCAGCAGAAGTACTTCAGAAATGCTTGAGCATCTCCTTCTTTAAGCTTCAATTGATTGCAGTAGTCAACATCATTCCCAAATTCTCTTTCATCAACATCTACAGTTCCATCATCCTCAGCATCAATAACCACTGTCCGAAACAGCCTAATTTTTTGTACTTCTTCATTGCCATCTAACTGCAACGTTCTTTTGGTTCCAAGACCCAGGTGCTTATGAGATTTATAAAATTTTCCACTTTTAGGGCTAATCAAGTGGTTGTGCTCAAGCTCAACTTCAATAATTCTCCACCTTTTGGAGTCTATCAATCTGAATTTTATCATTGCTGGACAACCAGTTCTTGTTTCTGGCCTTGGGCGGTTTGCTTCACTTTTCTTTTTAAAACCTGCACTGCTGCAGCTAAGTTTTCCTCTGTATCTTTCCTTACTCTTTCTATACCAGGTGTTGCTAACTCTAACCCCAAATCCCTGTTCCTTGGCATAACAATTGTAAAAGTAATATACATCCTCGTAAGACTCAAACTCCATTCCAACTGCAGGAGGAAGAGGATTCTCTCCTTCAATTATGCCATTTTGACCAACATATTCCGTCATTGTCCAGTCTCCTTCAATCTCAAATTCATCAGCATCATCATCACCAACCGGCTCACTGTTGAGAGAAACTTCATCCATCTAGAAGAGAAGAGGAATCAAGGAACCGTAAATAGATGAGTAGCAGTACGAACAAAAACAACAATCTAGTGCTAGCAGTAACAATGGGAAACAAAAAAGAAAAAATGACAAAAAAAAAAAACATACAAACAAAAAAGAAAAGAAAAAGAGAATCAAGAGAGAGTTACCCAATCAACATCTTTTACAGGACTCTACATTTTATTCTCCATAGATAAATTCACCAAGATTTAAGGACACTTTGGAAGAAAAATTTTGGTCCCACTATTTTTTTTAATGAGCTCATTAGCATTGGGTATACTTTTAATAACTAGACCTCTACTTTTGAGGTAAAGAAACTGCTACTTGATGCATGCCAGTATCTTAAAAGGTCACCAATACAATGCACTGACAGATAACATCAAATTTCACTATATGAATGGTGTCAAGAAATTATGCTCTGTCGCAATACTTAAATAAATTAATCTTATCAATCACAACCCATCTCATGTCATGTATATTAAAACAAATAACATTACCTCCTCCATCTTAATTCTCAACTTTCCCTAGTTTAGTTAGTATCATAAAATGCGGCTTCTTTTTGGTCTTCTCCAATTGGAACCAAACCCCTTTTCTTTTCTAGCAGAAACTCTTTGCCCAATACCCGCAGCAAAACCTAGCAGAAAAAATAAGCCTCACCGATTATCTTGTCCATATTACTCCACAATTTTTCAATATGAATTCATCTGAACTTCATTCTCTACTCTCTAGTATTGAATACCACAAATATAACTACAATCATTTCATTCTCTAGTATTAGGTTTGTTGCATATAGCAATTCTTTCCAATCGTGGACATGTAGATGAATTGAAACAAATAAACATTCCAGACTTTTTATTTTAACTTTGAATTTTTAGGAACTGTCTTACATTGCTTATGACCTGAAACAACAAGACGATTCAACTATCCTCCACTTTCTCCACAACCAAACACATTGCTTTCTGAGAAACAAAAATAACAAATAAATAAATAGAAGAAAAAAAAAGAAAAAAAAAGAGCATCGAACCTCAACGAATGGAGCCTAATACAATAAGAATTCGGCTTAGCTGAGTTGAGTTGAGTTGAGCTGAGCTGCGCTGTCAAAACCTAGACACCAAATAAAAAACAAAAATACAAGACTCATAAATTTTCTCGGAAACAAACGGAAATTTGACCAATACAGCTCGCTAGAATTTGATTGGTCTCTTGATTTACCTGATCGCAGATCTCGCCGGAGAGTCGCCGGAGGAGATGAGAGTGGAGTTCGCAGCGCAAGCAGGGCGCCTGGGTTACAGGGTGGAATGTGCTCTCAAATTTTGGTCCAACGAAGTGAAACTACAATTTTGGTTGTAAATATCAGAATTGTCCCAGAGTGGGTGTTTGATAATATGTCTATTTTGTATGCAAATACGGTTTTTAAAATTATTATTAAATATTATTATAAATTATTAATTTTAATTTAATAATAATTTTAAAAGTTACGTCACTTTTAATTAACACAAAAATATATATAATTACTCTTTTTATAATCTCAATTACATGCATTATACACTAGCGGAGTGTGGAATGTTTTGGGCCAAAGTCGAGTTGAACAAGAAACGAAAGTTTAAGGATGACTCATCAAAACAAAAAAAAAAAATGTTAAAGGATTACTTATCCAAAAAAATAATATTTTAAGGATGAATAAAAATGTATATATATTTTAAGGGAAGATGATGGTTATGTTTGTTAATTGTTCTGGTAGCTGTTTTCTAGTTTTTTTTTTTTAAAAAAAAAATATATTCTGTTGTGATATAAAATTAAAACAGTTTGAAGTTATTTTGTATTTGGAATTATTTATCAATATTATTGTTTACAGAATATAAAACAAAATATATATTTTAAGGATGAATCAAAAATGTATTTATATTTTAAGGGAAGAATGATGGTTATGTTTGTTAATTGTTTTGGTAGTGTTTTCTATTTTTTTTAAAAAAATATTATGTTGTGATATAAAATTAAACAGTTTGAAGTATTTTGTATTTTGAATTATTTATCAATATTTTTGTTTACAGAATAGAAAACAAAATATTTGAACTAAGTTTTGTTACCAAAGTCCATAATGAAATCCTTATTTCTCATATTAACCCAGTTTTACTCATAAAATTATTTTGACATTAATTTCGTCAAAGTTTGTGAGATTTTAGGTTAAGCAGTGAGGGATAAATCTTACATTTGTGAGATTTTTGTGGAGTCCTTTTTATAAGAAAAGAATAACAAAAGGTCGCCAGAATAGAAGCTAATTAGAACCTTTTTTGTTTGTTATTCTGATATTTTACCCGTAAGCTAACTCCAGATTTTCAAAGCTTTTTTTTTTTTTTTCACTGTAACTAAAAAATCAACCGAAAATTTATCATAATTGTTGAACCATGCCAACTGGTGTGGAACTACTAAGAGCATTTAGAAGCAGCTTCTCTTAAACTTTATTTCTGAAAAAACTGTTAAAAAAACATAAAAAAGTTCTTACAGCAGCTTCCTTAAGTGTTTCCTAAACTATAGAAACACAAAGGGAACCACTTTTGGTTCCCTTCATCTAGAGAACAAAAAATAGTTTCCTTAGCATTATTTTAATATAAAAACTTTCTCTCTCATCTCTTTTTTCTTTACCATTTGTTTAAAACAATATTTAAATAATTTCTCTTTTCTCTCTCTTTCTTCTGGCATTTAATTTAAATAGTATTTAATTCATATAGAAAAAGATAAAGGGAAGCTGCTGTGGAGTGCATTTAAATAGGGAACTAAAAAATAATTTTGTTCCCTACATTAAAGAAAAGTTTAAGGGAAGCTGCTTATAATGCTCTAAGGGACCGCCCCCAAGCCCTAAAATGTTCTTCAATTTTTTCTTAAAATACCCTTATAATTCTTTTAAAATCAAATTTTTACCTCCTTAAATATTTTTGTTTTTAATTTCGTTCCCACGTCTAAAATCCTAGTTCTACCCGGCATGCCAAGTACCACCGCCAAAAAATCCGCAGATAGAAAAAAGGGGATTGAAAGAGGTGGGGGAGAGAAGAAGAAACAAACTAGAGAAAATATTTTTCTACCTTAAGTGACAAATTTGTTATTGACCTAGAAATACAATCTCTGTTGATCAGTATTTACCATCCGCACCAAATATCAGAAAAATAAGAAAACTAAACAAAGTTAACCTAAATGTCTGCAGCATATAAACAATGCATTTACAATTTCAAAAAGGACTGACGCATTATAACCAATAAATTGGCTAGTGCAGCCAAATTTTTCAGACAAAAAAAAAAATGCAGCCAAATTATTTAACATTTGAGTAGATAATTTAGCTTCAAAACATGAAATTCAATATATTAACAGAAATAAAAGATTACAGAAGGGGTCCATATATACATCAATTCCAGAAACGAGTCTGGGAAAGGAGAAGCCTACATTATCCCAGAAACAAGATATACACAATGTTATTTGCCCATAAAGGTAGCACAGGCAATATAATCCGAAATTTTGAGAAAAAAAAAAAAAGAATAATTGAAACTAAGACGAAGAATAAGCAACACACAAGTGGACCTCACATCGCCTATCTATATTCTATATATGTTATGGACATTCTGCATGAAGAAGAGATTGAAACAACAATCGAGGGAATAAAAATAAGACTACAAATGTAGTTAAAGCTATCACGGACCATCATCACAATGCAAGTTAGTCCTGTCTGCTTTCCACATCATGAACCAAATTCAATGACTCCTCAAAAGCTTGCAATGCCTGCCTGCCTTCTACATCATGAACCCTATTCAATGATTCCTCAAAAGCTTGCAATGCCACCTTGTAATGATCTAGAGAGCTCACCCCCTCGTCCACAACTTGCAAGGCACTCCTGTATAGTTGATTAAACCATTGCACACGGTCAGTAGCATTACCAGAGCCAAGATCTGGAATATACACCCGCTTGTAATCCTTTTTCCATCGCGACAGAATGAACTTAGGAGGGACCTCCTCCACGCCATTGAAATTAAGCACGCACAACGCATGCCGGCACAGGTACCCATAAAAGCTAAAGCAACTACAAATACACCGAACCTCGCCTGCTGTTCTATTGTACAGAACTTCATAATCCCTGATCTCCCTCCTATTTCCCTCGCCCAAAACACGCTCCTTGACCAAGAATATTATGATTGGGCCATCAATGTGCAACTGTGTTGTGCTAAAACAAGAATACATCTCTTCCACTTCATATTGGAACTTCTTGAATATTTCTCTTGTATACACTTTTGACAGCTGCAACTCAAAAGAACATCGTGTTTTCAGTGTGGGGCTTGAGCTTCTTGACTCAATATCTGCAAGGACTTCTTCCTTGTGCTTCTTATGAAGAGCTAATTCATACTTATCGAGGAATTCTTTCAAAGGAGTCTGTTTATGCACGTATCTATCGAAAAAAGGATTCAGGGTCTCACCTGGACGTGCAGCAGACATTCCGGCAAAAAATGTGTCTTTCAAATAAATGGGTGCCCACCTAATTCGATCTTCATACAAAGATCGAAGCCACTCATGATCACCAACTCCGAAACGCTGGATCATAAATCCCCATGCAGCTTCAAATTCAATAACCTTCAAAGTTTCATAAACTGCTTTAACCATTGATTTCCTGATTGCATCATAGTTACGTAATCCTCCAAGTTTTTCTGGAACTCTTTTCATAATGTGTGACAAACCAAAACAATGATGAGATCTTGGAAACACCTCTCCAACTGCACTCTGCAGAGCCTTACACCTATCGGTAATAATAGTTTGTGGAGGGCGTCCTGACATACATGTAAGCCAAGCTTTGAACAACCAAATATAAGATTCTGTCATCTCCCCTGCAAGCAGGCCACAACCAAGCAACACCGATTGGCCATGGTGATTAATTCCAACAAATGCCACAAGAGGAATCTCATATTTGTTTGACAAATATGTGTTGTCAAAGTAAATAACATCACCAAAATAACCACATGCAGCCCTAGACCTACCATCAACCCAGAACACATTCCTCAAACGCCCTTCATCATTGAGATCCATCAAGTAAAAGAAGTTCGGATTAGCCAATTGCATACGGCAGAGATAGTTATAAATGGCTTGTGTGTCACCCTTTTTCAGATTCAGCTGACTGGGATGATCAGTAAAATTCCCGACTTCTCTTGCATTAGCATTCGAGCCCCCATTCCCCCCTGCATCAATCACAAGAGCTCGGTACAACTTGATTGTTCGGACTTCTGCATCGCAATTTGACTCTGACTTCCTTTTAATTCCACCACCCATCTTCTTAATTGATTTGTAGATCTTAGTCCCTAACAAATGGTTGTGTTCAAGTGTAACTTCAAGTACCCTCCACCTTTTGGAGTCAACTAACCTCATTCTTATCATCGCAGGGCATCCAGTTCGTGTTTCCTTTCTTAATCGATTTACATCTTTGATTCTTTTGAAACCCTGGCTACTGCAACAAAGTACTGCACCATACTTCTCTCTGCTATTACGCTTGAACCATGAATTCTTCACTCTAACACGAAACCCCACTTCCTTGGCATAGCAATTATAATAATTGTAAGCGTCATCATATGACTCAAACTCCATTCCAACAGCAGGTGCAACGAATTCCTTCCTTCCTTCAGAGAGGCCATTTTGATAATTTAATTCTGTCATTACACCATCTTCTTCTTTTCGAATCTCATTGCATTCACCATCAGGCACTTCCGTATTGCTAAGGGGGGCTTCTTCCATCTGCAATACAATATCAAATCACAATTATAAGTGAAGTATTATCTGAAAAGCAAACTAAGCATACAACAGAGATGATAGGCCATGTATAAATGAAGGGAGAATCTAACATACACAATTCTGTAAGATGTGAAGAACCTTATCAGTTTTTAGTAATATATCAGGCTACTAACCCCAGAATATCAACATCAATATTATAATCATCAACCTAATGCCTTAATTTGTAAGGTGAATCATGGCGTACATCAATTGGTATCGTTTGGGTCCCATTCAACTTGGTTTTGGGCAATGTGCTTTTATGCGCAATGACTAACGCATAAAATAAAATAGCAGAAGACCAAAAAGCAATCAGAAATAGAAGGCAATTAATCTCTCTCTCTCTCTATATATATATATATATATATATATATATATCAAAGAGGAGGGGCATGCACAACATTTGGGCTTCCTGATAATTAGAAATTCCCCAAGGACCTCGCACTGATTCCTAGAGCATAAGAAATTTAGAACTAGTGGCTCGAATGGACACTAGGAAGTTCAAAAAGTTCTCAAAATGACTTTTTGGGATAAGGTAAAGCTGGAAACTGGTCAAAATTCAAACACATGGTTATTTTGGGCAAATAAAAGAGAGAAACACTCTAAAAAAACTTCCAGGGAAATGTAAAAGTTGAGTTAGGTATAGAACAACAATTACAGTGCCTATCATCATTAGGGCACCCACCATCTTCAGGGTGGTCTAAACTCCACATTGATGGTACTGTTATGGAGAAGCATGAGACAAGGGGTGCTTGAGGATTGACTATGGATGAAATGGGCTTGTGGGTTTATGCATAATATAGGTCTTGAGTCCAATATGGCGGCCAAAATATGGACCCTACATGATGGACTTTCATTAGCTGCTGATATACTCATAAATCAGTTAGAAGCTATGAAGCACCCTTATCCCAAGATGGCATGGCATGCAGGGTACTTGGAGCACCAAGATGCACCCGACACATCCGAAAAGTGTCCTATGTACCAAGAATAAAATTTTGTATTAAAGAGACACAGCTGGAAACACATAGGATACAGGTGGTACATGACTGGACACACATGCATACTGGTAAACATGGCTAGCCAACATAATATCGTTTTTGCATTTTGATTAGGGTTTGTACATGCAAGGAAGATGTAGCGAGCATGCAAATAAGTGAAAGGGAAAAATGCAGTACAAGTGAGAATGTAAAATGATAAACTTTGTATGGGATGTTAAACTTGTTATGCCAGAATATTTGTTCTCCTTTCTATATATCCTTTTGAAATTCTGAGGTACTTAGTTACACATATCAAAATATTGAAAATAATATAAACAGAAAATAATATATGTACGTTTAATTTATTAGCATATCCCTAATGTGCTGCACTATAGTTTTTTGAAATTTGCCATATTGGTATATCAGTATTGTGTGATACCAGTGTCAAGTGTCAACAATTCACACTTTGTTACGGTGGATGCATTTGTGCTACTAACTCCTGAAATCTGCAGACACCTCTTTACACCATATGGTAGCATACTTATCAAGAAACCAACCAGGCTACAGATCTCTCAGCAAAGCACGGCTACATATTCCTTTCTGCTATTGGCTAACCATCCAGATTGTTTACTTCACTTTTTTAATATGGACTATAGGCTAATGCTCAAAGCGGGGGAGGGGGGGTGGAATGATTCACATAGACTAAACATTAAAGTCTACTATAATGATGAAGTGTCAACCCTGTTTTTATCCCTTTATACCTCCTCTCATGAAGTATTCGACAGAATCCCTCATTCTATTCATCTTAGTGCTCCTCTTTCTGTTAATAAGATCATGAATCCTGGAAAAATAACCAGGAAATAAAAAATGAAAAGAATAAAGTTATGTGAGAAAAATAACCCCAGGCACACAGCACAGACGCACAATTTGTCAATTTTGGTGCCTCATTTGTCTGAGCTAAAAGTAAAAAACTTATTTTAAAAAATTATTTTCTTATAAAAAAAAAAAACTCATTGCGAGAGGGCTTGGACAAGATTTTCCCTTGCAGAAAAGGGTAAACTTGAGTTTTGAAACACCTTCAGATTTGCAGTTCACAAGATGACCAAAACAAATAATAGTAACTCTATATCATCACTGACACTATACTTTTTCTCACTGTTTCAGAGGAAATCTCATAGCCCATTTGATGCCAAATTCCATAAATATCTGCAATGGTCAAGATGGCATTTTTTAAATCCCATCCACCTTTTATAATATTATTCTACAATTTCTTGTCAATGAGCTCTGCTTAAATGCCACTTCCAATTTACCAATCTACACATGTATGTATGTGTGTACAGTTTCTTACATCACACAATGCAATAACGGTCCACGAACTAGCTTAAACTCAAAAGCCACCAATGCTGTCATACTTTATTTCCACCCACAGCTCCCCCTCCCCACTCACCTGTGGGCGACCCCAACCCCCCCAAACCCCTTCTTTCTTCGGATTCTGAGTAGAAGCACTGTCACACATCCAGGAATTTCCCAAATATACTCTGACAGTGATGCAACTATTCACCTTCCACTTTCATCCAAAAAATGCAATAATCTAAACTTTTTTATGGGTCCATGCACTAGCTTAAACTCAAATCCACCAATGCTGTCATACTTTGTTTCCACCCACAGCACCCCCTCCCCACCCACCCGTGGGCAAACCCAACCTCATGGGTGGGTGGGGAGGGGTAGATCCTCAACCGCTTGATAGTGGGTAAGACTATAGGATCAATCTTCCGCTAATGCTAACATCTCTTATCTCAATTTTCATTTACCGCTTCGGGAAAGTGTATAACCTGCCCATGCTCATCCGCATTTCACAAGCAATTGTTAACCTTCTTTCTTCAGATTCTTAGTAGAAGCACTGTCATACATCCAGGAATTTCCCCATAGAAAGTCTAACGGTGATGGAACTATTCACCTTCCCCTTTCATCCAAAAAAAAAAAAGCATTCACTCCTTACTTTCTAAATACTCCCTACCACATCTTTCTGGATGGATCTGAAAGGGGCACTCTAAAAAATAGCATTTTCAGTTCAACAATTGAACACTGAAAAAGGGATTCAAGGGCAATGATACTACTCTTGGTTGCTCTCAGAGCATGCAATGAAATTATTACTCCGATCCTTCTATTTTTAGTTTATTATTTTGAACATATGGAAGTCGGCAAAACCTTTTAGGAAATGATGCCCTAGACCACCATGTGGCTTAATGTGGTGTCTTTGGAGAGAAAGAAATGATCGGAACTTTGAAGACCGTGAGGGGACATCAATGAAATTAAATGCTTTTTTCTTTAAGACACTTTACCATTGGGCTGCTGACTTTGATTTTAAGATTTCTAGCTTTCAAGTTTTTCTAGATCTCTCCTCTTCTTCTAGTTAGATGTCTCTCTTGTATGCATCAAGTTAACTTGGGTTGCACTTTTGCGCTTTTTATTGAACTTGCGATTATGTATTAAAAAAAAAAATGCAAGTTCAATAATTATATGTTTCTACAGCCAATGAGCACAAATTAATTATGTTGAGCTAAAATAGTGTCAAGTTACACTTTAACAACAAAAAATGATCACATGACACCATCAACATTCATGACATGCAGAGCTATACTTCAAATAAACCCACAAACTTATCTTTCTCTAATACTAAATAACAATGAAAATGTCATATCTATATACATAGATATATATCTAAAATACTGAAAATGATTTTGCATTAGAACACGATTCTAAATTGAGATAAGAATTAGCCTCTATATACACATGAAAAATCAAACAATCAAGACCATATCCGAGGTTAAAAATTTGTCAAGCCAACTTTATTTTTTTGTTCATATTACATTAACCTGCGTTTGGAAGCAGAAAAAAAAAAGGCGAGAAAATAAAAGAAAACTTAAGCCCAGAGACTCAAGTTTTCATTTCATTTCTTTTTCCTTTCCTCCCTTTTCTTGGGAACCAAACGCAAAAAAATATATTGGACAGAACAGTTCAAAATACATCAAGAGAAACAAAGATTAATCATAAGAAGGCCAAAGAGCAAAAATAAAAAAGGAAAAGATTAAAAGAAGAAAATGAAAATTAGGGAAAAGCATATTTCGGGAGTGCTTACCGTGTTAGAGTTGAGAGTTGGATCCCCCGACCTGAGAATTCGCAGAGTCGCCGGTCGGACTCTATCAGAGTCTCAAGTTTCTCAGCTTCTGTTTTTCAATTTTTACTGGGTGGAGCCTTGGTATTTTCGTTTTCCATTTTTACCCCCACTCGCCAAACACACAATTTTTTTCTTCTTTTTTTAAAAAAGTTTTTCTTTGGCTACCCTGTGGTTGGTTGTTTACGGTTTGCTCCAATTGGGTTCATGACATCAAAAGAAAAAAAAAAAAAATTTAAATAAAAGAAAAGTAGGAAAATGTACGTGTAAGAGATGTGCCTTTTGATTAATCACATCATTAACAAAAATATGAACTATTATTCCATAGATTTGTAATATGAGTAATATTATATTGGGAAAATTTTATTTAGGCTCCCTTTGAACTTTGATTTCTCTCATTTTGATAATTTATACTTTCAATATGTATCATTTAACCCCCCCTTCGTTAGGATTTTCCATTAAATCCTAACGGATTTGTGCAAAAATTTTCAAAATACTCATTATTTTAGATTTTTTTAAACAAAATATAAGAGTATTTTGATAATTTTAACAGGATTTAATAGTGAAAACAGACGGAGAGGGGGTTAAATTATACATGTTAAAAGTATGAGAGGTCAGAGTAAGAGAAATCAAAGTTCAGGGGGGTATGTCAAAACGGGTGGAAGTTTAGGGAGCCTAAGTGAAGTTTCTCATATTATATACTATATTTTTATCTTACAATTATTGCATAATGTTAATGTTACAGTTCCAACCAATCGTTAGATTTTTTTTTATTTTTTTTAACGATGATTGATTCAAGTATTGGTTAGAACTGTCACATCAATATTGTAAAATAATTGTAGGATAAACACATAGTTAATTTCTAACACTACTCTTGTGATAATGTTAAGTTATATTTGTTAAGGAATTATATTGTTACAATCCTACGTGTTTCACATTCACATGACTTAAGTACAATTTTAATTATTTGTATATAAACACTCTTGGGCACCCTCTCTTAACAAGCCAATTTTTAAGGGTGAGTTCTACCAAAAGATTTGTATCATTTGGTATTAGAGCCAATCATCACTTTGAGTATGAGATCAAACGTAGCTCGTCGAGTATGAGATCAAAGAAGTTGCGGCTTCTTTGTGGTCAAGTCACGGAGGGGACGACTTATAGGCTGAATTAAAATGTCTTTGTACTATATATGGACATAGTGTTAAGCTATTAAATACTGATAGATAAGTTGAGCCACTAAAAGAGAAAGGGCTATCATCGGGTCAGTGTCAATAGAATGGGTTACCATGGACGTCGGCTGTGAAGTGTGGTTACAATCCTAAGTATTTCACATGGCTTAAGTATAAGCAAAACCATCTGTATATAAGCATTCTTAGGCACCATTCCCTTACAAGTCGATTTTCAATAATGAGTTGTACCCAAAGTTCGTATCATATGCAAATAATAAGATGATAATGTATGTAAATGACTAAATAGTTGATATGAAAACATATATTATGCATTTCTTGCTTGCATAATTCTTACATGACTTGGAAGTAACTTTAGGGGAACTACATTTACTTCCTTCCATTTACCTTTCTTCTTGTAATATCTCATAGTCTTTTAATTTGGTCAATATATTCTATTGATATGTTGTTGGGTTGCAATGTCCTCCTTTTTACCCTCAAAATGACAAAAATATACATAAAAATCTAGCAAAAAAAATAACAAAAATTAGTTTACAAAAAAAAAAAACTAACCCAAGGCATGGCCATAGGTCTTCTTCTTCTTTTTTTTTTGTTTTTATGCAAGGTAGTTTTGTTATTTGGGGGTAGAAGGACAACATTGCAACCCCAACGATAAGTCAGTAAGATACATTAACTAAATTAAAAGATTAGAAGAGACATTGCAAATTGTATGGTAGATTGAGGAAGGTAATGACGAAACAAATATTTTTGTTCAGAAATGCAAGATTAAAAGAAATAGCTAAAACAAAATTGATTGTAAAGAATATGACATTAATATAAATAACAAATAAATTACCAATTAACATTAAATCAATGTAACTTGTAATTTGTTTTTTACATTAATTTATTTAGTTGTTTTTGTCATTTTTTCATATTTGGAAATGTTGATATATTCATCAACACATTAACCATGAGTATATTTTCTATAAAATTAAAATGAAAAATGCTATTTTTTCATCTCTCATCCATCTTCTATTCATCTTCATCTATAATTATATATATATATATATATATATTTTCAAATTCTCCAAAGGAAGTATAAAGAGAAACTCATGCTTTTAGGACAGACCTTTCACTTCCTTATTATGCTGGTAGTATAATAAGGTCAATATGAGCTACTAGTAGCTCCCTTCTATTGAATTTGTAGGACCATATGTGGGTCATACAAATCCAATGATAAATTCTAAAAAAATAAAATAGATTGGTGAAAAATGGAGGAATAGCATGTCTCAATTAAAATATATAAAGAATATCTATATATTCATCAACACATTGACTTAAAATAAAAATTCAAATATAAAAATTTAGAAAAATAATTTGATTACTCAGGAGTAAATTAAGAGAATAAATTCATGTGAAAGTTGACAACATATCTAAAAAATTTCAAGAAGTTCTATATGTAACTTGATTTCTTTAAAAAATTGTTATAATATCTAGTTTTCTACTTTTTATCTTAGTTTTTGTTCCCAATTATTAAAATTTGCATATAGAGAAAATCATTAAAAATAAAATAAAATTGTTGTGGAATTGTAGAGAAATTTTGAAAAAATAAAAAATAAAAAATAAAAAAGTTAGTTACTTTTTTGGCAGCATCATCCAGATGGCTATACCACTTTAATTTTTATTTATTTTATTTTATTACTTTCTAAACAATTACTATGACGATCCGGTTCAATACATTTTTTTTTTAACAACCCAATCATCACAATAACTTATTCATGCCTAAATGCATATTGTAATATGAGCATATCAAATAAAAGATTATAACATCGCAGCGAAAATATCTAAATATATAATGATTAACACATAACACACAGAGCTGACGTCGACATCCATAATTTTTAAAGCTTTTATATTATGTCTATTATATACAATAGTGTCACACATGACACAATACCATGGATACATCATAAGTGTTTATGAACATAACAAAATGATGTACAAAAGGGTTAGGCTAACATATGCTAGTCTAACATAAAAGTATGCGATAACCCACGATATCAATCGTAGTGGCCTAAGTACAAGGCCACTGGATCCTCGTCAACATTGTCATCACGTGCAACCACAACATTATCGATGTGATCGTGGGGTTACCATGTTTGCACAGGTGAATACATGAGTCCACAGGCTCAGCAACTATAGGAATTATTAACTTTTCACAATGAGCCGATTTTCACTTTCTATGTTAGTTTATAATAACAATTACATTTGTTTTAAAAATATTTTATAGTTGATGAAGTAAAAATTGTAGTTATGAAAATAATTTGGAACATATTATTTATCTATGAATGTATATGCATGCTCCAACTTATGCTCGGAATCCTACACATGCAAACCCATCTAAAACATATCTCATTTATACATCATATAACTCAGCTACATATATATACTTGAGTTTTGAAACCTCAAGCGAAACACAGACATATAAGTATATATAAGCAAGAAACCATAAGCATTACCACTCAGCTACACCCGTAACATGCATTCTGAAACCTCAAGCGAAATGCAAGCATATGAGCATCTCTAAGTGTGAAACCATAAAACATCATATGCATTTCAGTTGTAATGATATACATATGCTCTGTCTCATTTAAGTGCATATACATACTGATACATCTAGTGTAAAAATCCTCATAAAACATCATCATAAACAGGGGCGGAGCTAGGAAATTATGTTTGGGGAAGCCAGATGAACACTTGAGGTCGCACCAAGACCCAAGCTAAGGCAGAAGGACCTGTGTATTCGCTAAAGGAGCCAAGCCATTGGCAAACGAAGTGCCACCTCTTCAACTGAGGACAAATTGAAACCAATTTTTTTTTATATATATATATAAGCAATACAAGGAAAAGAAAAGGAAAAAAAATGATCCGACTTAAAGAACTGCATAACTGCGGTAGTTGAAATCAAAGGCTAAAATTCAACTTTTGGTTTTTTAAATCAAAGAAAATAGAATATGAGTAACTAGTGGTTTCTTCCATCAAAGAAAACAGTAACCAAATGATAAATAATCTTTCCTTCGTCAAACATAAAGAGACGGATCCGGATCCTCTCATATTTTCAAAATATGAGAATCTCATATTTTGAGAATCTCAGCCTTTCATTTAATCTGATGACCCAAAACTTGTCAACACATTCTCAATAAATAAATATAAGTATACATTAAATAAAGCATATCAAAAGACATGTTTGACATTCCTGTGGTCCTCTGGACAGAAAAAAGTGGGGGATGGCCCACATCATTGGCAAACCAACACTCCCCCAAAACAAATTTTTTTTTTAAAATTACCTTAAGAAGGAAATGGACCAGAGCTCCTCCCTCCCTTCATCCCCCAAAATCGACCAAATCCAGACGTCGTTGCTGAGCTTTGGAGCGATGCCAGGTCACGACCGTATACCGTGAGCCCACAAGAACCGTACAACCCATAGCCATGCTAAACCGGGTTAGGGGGTGAGGGAAATCTGAAATTTCAGATTTCCCCCATCCCACATGCCAAACCCCCAACACCCCCGAAATATTCCTATCTCTCTCTCT
>FXXK01000025.1:230299-359136 GCA_900184695.1 Betula pendula | reverse complement strand
TATCTCTCTCTCTCTCTCTCTCTCTCTCTCTCTCTCTCTTCGGTGCGAGTCGGAAAAAAAAATGGTCTATGTAGTCCTATGACAAAAGGAAAAGGCGTTATGATATTTTGTTTTCTTTTTGTTTTGAAAGTCTGCCATATAAAAGTTTTGGGGTCGTCAAGATAAAAGTTGCAGGGGCCTTCATATAAAATTGCATGGGTTATGAGAAGCTTTTTTGGGGGTGCCAAGGTCCCTCCACCCCACAATGTAGCTCCGGCCTTAATCATAAACCATTATGTCATGCATGCTTCCATTAACTCATCCATTTACATCATCCTATAACTTATCAACGGATGAGGCTCACTCTCATCGGGGTCATTCTTTCTGCTCGTCTAACCCTTTTGCTCGACAGATAGAGCTCACCTCCATGAAGAATCTTTACCTTGCTTGTAAATTTATCATACATCATTATGCTTAATTTCATTAACCTTTTACTTATGTTACTCGTTCATCTACATGTTTGTGATGCATGCTATAAAAAATTTTCTTTTATTTACTTTCATGCTTATGAAACTATCATCATTACATCTTAAACAAAAAGCACACATCACATCTTAACACTTGCAAAATCATAGAAAGTGCTTATAAAGCATCCATCAATTCAATTAAAGTCATCGAAACCATTTCTAAATCACTTATCATCTAACATATCATCGGGTCGAATTAACAATCATATAATACTTGGAAAATTATTTAAAAATTCTTACTTTTGCTTTGTAAGCAAAATGCTTACTAAACTTTAAAACATTAAAACCTAGTATATTTGCTCGGTAAGTAATATACTTACAAGTATCTGTTTTGACATTAAAGAATGACTTTCAATCTAAGATTTTGTGATGCTCAATTCATTATTACATTGCAAATGTACCATTAACTTTACATTTATAACACAACTCTATCTCTAATATGACCCATTGGCACCCATACACCATAAGTCCGTGAGACCCACGGAAAAGTAGGGTTAATTAACATTTTTCATGCAATTAACCCATCTCACAAACAAACCTAGGGTTTACTTCACAACCCATTGACTATTTTTGTCAACCCATAGAGAAATTTTAGGGCTTACAATCGAAAACTCTCAATTTACACAATTTCACAAAAGTTAGGGTTTGATTCTTACCTTGATTAACAAAGAAATCCAAAGTTTCATATTACTCATAGTTTGGGTAACGCTTAAAACTTCTCTAAGCACAAAAGCCCTAGAGAAAAATTTGAGGAATTTTGCATAAACCTCAACAATCAACCCAATACAAGGAAAATCTCGGGTTTAGCAATTTACCTCAAAACCAATCGGTGAAAACGATGCTCCAATACTGAGAATCACATTTCCAGTGTTATATTTGGCCTTTGAAACTCCTTTGAATCAATAATCAAGGTTTTGGCTTAAACCCTAGGTGAGAGAAGAAAGAAAACCGAAAGAGAGAGAGAAATGGGAAACAAAAATGAGTTGAAAATCGCGTGGTTTCTATTTATATTATCATGACTCATACAAACGAGTAAGTGAATTCTTCTGCAACTCGTATGATCGAGAATTGTAGAAGAATCTCTCTGGTTGTTACTCTTCTGCAACAAATACATATGTCGTTGCAAACAAGCTTCTCGGGTCTAACCTCGTATGCAACTCGTACGAACGAGAACTCTGGATGGGAACACTGGGCCACTCACCTGAAGCTCACACGAATGCCAATGCAGACAACCCTCTCAAATTTGTCCTCGTCTATTGCTCATACGAACAACATAGTGGACGAGCAACACTAGGCAACTCGGTTGCAATGCGTACGACCAAGGTTTGCAGATGAGCACATTGAACCTAGTTTTCCAACTGTTCTAAGCCTCATTATGACTTGTCTTAACATTGTGCCAACCCTTTAGACATTTGTAATATTCTAAACGTGTTATTCACCAATACATATCCAAAATAAAAACACGTACGAATGCCCAAATTGCTTCTTAGGTGTTACAATTACCAGAAGACTATATCTTTTATGTGTCTTTTTGGAGGGAACCGATACATGAAAAATGTAAAATATATATATATATATATATATTATATATATATATATATATATTATGTGTGTGTTTTGAGAGGAAAAACTACATGAAAAAAGGAAAAGTAGTTGACCCAAAGTGGGAGGGACATTATTATGAATTGGGAGAGGAGGGTGGACCATTTTGATTTACATAAAGTGATAACTTTTATATGTGTGTTTTTGAAATGAGGCAACTAAATAAATGAAAAATAATTAATCTAAGTGAAAAAGACTTTATTTGAATTAGAGGAGCAAGACTTTATATATATATATATAATAATAATAATAATAATAATTTTTTTTTTTTTTTAGGAATCAGTGTGGGCCATTGCCCTTCTTGCCCTCCCTGGCTCCGCTTGCTATCATTATGATGTGACTTGACTTGATTTTTCATCAAGTCAAGTCACCTTGTGAGGCCCCATTGTAAAAGAGAGTAGTCGATTTTTCCTCTTATAAAATAGAGATATTTGACCTTTTTTTTTTTTTATGTAATATCCTGGCTTTTAAAACAAAGCTATAAGTGGTAATACCTGGATTTACCACGTAACGCTATTACTTTTACCTTATAATAACGCAACAGTAATACATGTAATACATTTTTGCTTTCTCTGATATTATAAACTCACTAATAAAATATACCAAAGCTTTTATTTCACAATATAAAGTCATTACATAATTTAAACTTGATTGTTTATACATAATCCCTAAGATATGCCATATGTAGCATAAATAAATACAACTACTAAACTAAGCAGACTGACTTAGCTAAAGTCAATACTCCATAAGCTATAAGCTAGAGATTCCTAAAAGGCTCAACCGTAGACATCGAAGCAAGCATATGGATCTATATCAATCTCCTTTCCTGCAAGATTTATGTAATAGTAGATTACCCCAATTGAATCCACAATTATACATACAGATATAAGTCCATAGTCTCAACAAATATAATAGAAATTGACATTTTAAAACTATGTGATATGAGCCCCTTACTAAGCAACTAAGGTTTTTAAGAATAGTTTTATCAAAAGTCATAACTACTTTAAATCACATAGAATAGAGAGTGTTTATACACACTTCATATCTCATCCTACGAAACGGCAAAAACAGTTAAATATCATGTCATTTTAAGCAACAATATACATATTATCTTATCTTATAAAACCTTTAAACAACATAATCAGTATTTACCAGTATTCAGTTAGATATCAATAGAAAGAGTAGAACAAGAGTTTAACACCCTCTTATTGAGTTGATTTAGAATAGTACAGTATATCAATATAACAATTAATTTTATTTTATTTTTTTCTATTTAAGATTGGGAAAAAGGTTATAGGGGATTGAACAACCATAGAGAGGTGGACACCCCAACAACAAAGCCCAAAAGAAACTGACAATACAACAACGGAAGCAAATAGTAGGCAATGGTTTCGTTAATGAAACCAAAGAAATCATTAATAAGCCGGGCCTGTCTAAGGGCCACACAAGGCGATTTGAGATGTTAAAAGGCACCGTGAGGAGCCCTAAGAGGTGATGGCAGAGATTGTTGAGAGGGAGGTACTGCCAA
The DNA here is from genome assembly GCA_900184695.1 of Betula pendula. Lineage (NCBI taxonomy): Eukaryota > Viridiplantae > Streptophyta > Magnoliopsida > Fagales > Betulaceae > Betula > Betula pendula. The sequence continues at coordinate 355,500 of FXXK01000025.1, read as the reverse complement.
GAACCAAAAGGGGTAAGCCGTCGAGGAGTGAACGCGGGCTACAAAGTCTCCACTATAAGTTCAATCCAAATAAGTGCTAGGAGATAGTAACCCACAAAATACAAGAAGAAAAGCAGAAAAAAAAATACAAAAAATTAACAGAATAGCAACAAAGACAATAAAACAACAAAAGGCCGAAAAACGACTGCATCAGTGGTGGAGGCAAAGGCAACTAATGGCAGAACAACGACACGTGGGAGGCTGAAGGGAGAGGGCGGAGCGGCGACGGGACGCGAAGAAGCCGAGGAGAGCGGTGGTGCGGCGTGTTTGAGGGGAAAACTGGCGGAAAATGACAGATCTGGATTTCTCAATCTAGATCTGAGAAGATCCACAAGCAAGGAGATCCAGGTTGGCTACGGCCGGGGAGACGGTGGAGAGAGGGGAGGAGCAGCAAATCGGAGGTAGAAGATGGGTGGAAAACCGAGCAGCAGTCCGGAGAGAGGAGCAGTGGACACAATGAGAAAAAAAAAAAAAGAAGAAAAAAGAATAGAGAAGGAGACTAAAACAAGGAGAAGAATGAGAGGGGAGGAGGATGGAGGCCATACCTCCTCCCACAAGGCACTCACAAGGAGGCGGTGGGGAACCACTAAGGGTTCGGGGGTTTGATAAGAACAATTAATTTAAATGGTAAGAGTAAGCTCAATTATCAATAGTACATTAGTGAAAGATTTACCTCAATCACAATAAAATCGGCAACATGAATGAATTTCCTCATCTTGAAACAAGAATTTAACTCTCTTTTCAATGGAGGAATAAGAGTTTAACTCCCTCTTTTCAATGTATTACAAAAGTTGATAAAAACGGTGAATACTATATAATTATTTATATATTTTGTTTCAATATCTTATCCAAAAGCCCTTTCTTTCTAAAACCATATTTCCTTTTGCATATCATTTTCTTTTTAAAACATGTCAAGCATATATAAAACATAAGAACTCATTATCACAATTATGCATTTATAAAATATTTGTAACTCAAAGACTCAATCTGTTCTTTCACTGCTCAGTAAACTCTCAACACTAGCAAACACTGCATTTTATCGGACGACTACGTATTAGTCTAAATTTATATTTTTAAAACTAATATTTAGACCAATGATTATTTTTCTTGTACTTTGCCCGAGGAGCATAACGATGTGTCTAACAAGTGTAAACATATCGTGAGCATGACAGTATTCACGTGACATGTCATTGATACCTAGGTTTTATTGTAGACATGTTACTATGGCCTCCTGTTAATTTCGGCATTATGACAGTACATTTACAATATCATAGTTTCACTTAGGCATTATGATGGCTATGTAACATTTTCACGTATTTCATATGGGTATTGCAGAAATAGTACAAATATTTATCTAATACTTTCTCACACAAAAGGGTTTCTTAGTAAGCAATCAATCAATCAGAAGGGTTGAAACTTGCTTAGCGTCCTTTCTTTCAGCCATAGATCTACCAAGAGGAATTCATAGTTATAAATAATCTTTGCCCTAAGATAGATAATTTTGAAGAGTGGCCGGAAAACCAATTCTAAACCAGAGTCTTTGTATCTGGCAACGCCCGATTCGCACCTTCCTTTATTTATTTATTTTTACTTTTGAAAAGACAAAGCTCAAAGTTGGTTTAAGTTTCTCAAAATCTTCCGGTTGAGTTCAGTCTTACGAGTTCTTATGGGCACAGCCAAGGCAGCAAGCAGTGCAGCCTGCATGAACACATTGAAGACAGAAAACAACAGATGACAGAAAGACTTATCCACATCGTTATTAGTCTTATTGTAATTTACACATGCTTATCTGCTACAAGGCGGACCTTATTCAAAGACTCTTTAAATGCTTGCCAAGCAACCATATAATGATCTTGGGATATCATCCCCTCCTCAACAACTTGCATGGCTCGTCTGTACAAATGATCAAACCACTGTACTGGGTTTGTAATATCGACATTATTGGAGCCAAGATCTGGTACATAGAAACGCTTAAAACCCTTCCTCCACCTTGACAATATGTACTGAAAAGGAATTTCTTCTAAGCCATTATAGTTTAGGACACATAAACCATGACGGCAAAGATAGCCTTTGAAGTTAAAGCAATTGCAAATGCAGCGGACTTCTGCTCCTGCTTTATCATACACTACTTCAAAATTCCTGACATCCCTCAGAATCTCCTCCCCCTCACGTTCTTTAACCATGAATGTTACCACTGGCCCATTTGCATGAACTTGTGTAATGCCAAAACAAGAAGACATCATCACTACCTCATCTTGGAACTTCAGGAATATTTCTTTTGTATAGAATTTAGAGAGCTGCAACTCATAATAACAATTTGTTTTCAAAATGGGGCTTGAATCTCTAGACTCAAGATCATCAAGAGCTTCTTTCTGATGCCTCTTTTGTAGAACTAATTCATACATGTGAAAAAACTCTTTCAAAGAAGTTTGTTGATACACATAACCATCAAAAAATGGGCTCACGGACTCACCCTTTTCAAAGCCGGACATTCCACCAAAAAATGTGTCTTTTGAGTATACCGGAGCCCAACGCTCTCGATCTTCATACAGATTTCGAAGCCACTCGTATTCCCTTATTCCAAATCGCTGGATCATCTCTTCCCAAGCCATTTCAAATTCATCCACTTTTATAGAATCATACACCACCCTCCTCAATACCGTCTGAAATGCGCCATATTCCTGTAACTCTCCCAAATTGTGAAGAATGCTTTGAATGACATGTGGCAAACAAAATCGATGGTGAGCCCTGGGGAACACCTCTGCAATTGCGCTTTGCATGGTCCTACACTGGTTTGTTAAGATAGTTTGCGGAGGGCGACCGGACATACACGTCAACCATGCCCTAAAAAACCAAATATATGTTTCTAGCGCCTCATCTGCAAGCAAACCACAACCCAGCAGAACAGACTGCCCATGGTGATTCACACCAACAAATGTAAAGAGTGGAATATCATAATTGTTTGACAAGCAACATGTGTCAAATGCAACCACATCACCAAAATAACTGTATGCAGCCCTAGCCCTAGAATCAATCCAAAACACATTCCTCAAATTTCCTTCATCAGTGAAATCCATCACATAGAAAAAATTCGGATCAGTTAGCTGAACCCGACAGAAGAAATCATAAATGACTTGCGCATCTCCGTTCTTCAGCTTCAAGCGCCTTGACAGATCAACATGGTCGGTAGTTTCTCCGTCAATGGAATTTGAACTTCCATTACCAATTGCATCTGCTACAGGCGTTCGATACAACTTGATTGTTCGTACTTCTACATCAACAGTTGGTTCCACCTTTCTCTTATCCCCAGTCACCATCTTCTTGTGTGACTTGGAATTTTGCACTCTTTCAGGATCAAATGAATGGTTGTGTTCAAGCTTCACTTCATCAACTCTCCACCTATTGGATTCCACTAACCTCAACCTTATCATTGCAAGACAACCAGTTCTAGTTTCTTTCCTTCGAGTATTTGCTTCTTTAATTGTTTTGAAACCCTCACAGTTGCAACAGAGCACTGCACCACGCTTCTCTTTGCTGTTGCGTTTCGTCCAAGAAGACTTCACCCTGATAGCAAATCCGAGTTCCTTGGCATAGCAATTGTAATAATTGTAAGCATCATCATATGATTCAAACTCCATCCCCACAACTGGTGGGGGATAGTCCCTTCTTTCAGATACCCCATTTTGACCATCATCTAGGGTTGTATCCTCCCTATCAGTTTCAAAGTCATTGCCTTCAATCTCAAACAATTGCTCACACTCATTCTCAAAGTCATTGCCTTCATGGTCATTGCCTTCAATCTCAAACAATTGCTCAGTTTCATGGTCATTCTCCAGGTCACCATCATGCTCAAGCAGTTGCTCACTATTTTGAGAACCTTCTTCAAGCTGGTATAAGAAACAAAACCATCAATCTCAAGGATGTTTGAAAAGATAACAACATCCACAAAAAAACAGAAAAACAACATAAATCGCATTTGTGTTTGATATTACAAACCATTTACTCGTCGAATTTCAAAAACAAATACAAAAATCATGCAGAATTCAACATTTTTGAGATTATTTTTGTAATTCTTAACTTCCATCCCATCCAAAATCATTATATATAAATCATATCCATCGCTTTCAATTAAAAACACATCACTGGTCTTCTTTTGCACACGAGCAAAAAATTTCAGTTATAATTAGCATCCTATACACATAAAACGAAAATTAACAACAAAAGTGAGCGAATTAAATTTACTAATCAGTTTCTATTTGGAAAATAAAATTCGAACTCAAATTTAGCATTAAAGATGAAGAGAAAAATGAAACCTAGGGACAGATTGATCTTGGGCAGAGAGATACTAATCTCACACGAGAAAGCACAGAATTAAATAACAACTGGGCGGGATTGGAGGGGAAGAGTGGGGAACTTACGGTGATGTCGAGGTTGGTTTGCGGTGATAAGGCGTCGTCGGTCGGAGAAAACGTGCTATCGCCGGTCATGTTTGGCAGAGAGGTTCACACGCGTTGCGTCAAAGTATGAGAGGTTAGTTTTGCCCTAAACTGCTCTGGCTTCGTTGTTTTGTTTTTGCTAGAAGGTCCTTGTGGTTTAGTGTAACTACGATTTCTGTCAAAGAGTGAAGGGTTTGGGGAATTCTTGGAATTAGATGGAAGTATAGGAGTTAAGGGAATATACGAAGTGAGTTCACTGAAGGCACGCGTGCTGGTGCAGCGTGATTTCCACGCCACAATCAAAGGCAAGCGGTCTTTTTCTTTTTCGAGAAAAAGTAATGCTTGAGTTCATTGAGCCTATCTCTTAATCATTTTCCTTATTTTTATAGACAAAAAAAAAAAAAATTGAATTGCAAAGGTGATTAAGAGATGGACGCAAAAATGAGCTCAAGCATTTCTTTATCTATTCTCTTTCAAATTATTAAAAATTGTTGGTGTCAAAAATATCCTTAATAAAAATAAAAATAAATACTAAAAACTAATTTTTAGTATTAAAAACTAAAAATGCTTAGTGTTTTATTTTATTTTATTTTAGAATTTCTTATTTTTATTAAGGATACTAAAAACATGCTTAGTTTTTTTATGTTTCCTTGAAGAGAGGTAAGACTCTTGCTCTAATCTCATTTATTTTATGGTATTAGAGTATTAGCAACAGCTTTTCTTAAACCTCATTTCCTTCCTTAATGTAGGAAAAACTGTTAAAAAAACATATGCAGCAATTTCTCTAAATTGTAGAAACATCAAATGAATCAAAAGTTGTTCCATTTATATAGAGAACCAAAAGTGGTTCCCTTAGCATTATTTTAATATAAAAAGCTTTCTCTCTCCTCTCTCTTTCATCTACCATTTGTTGAAAATAATATTTAAATGTTTCTCTTTTCTCTTTTCTCTATTTTTCTTCTAACATTTAATTTAAAGAATATTTAAATAGTATAGAAAAATGAGAAAGGAAGCTACTGTGAAAATATTTAAATAGGAAAATAAAAAGTAGTTTAGTTTCTAAACTAAGGAAAAATTTTCGTGAAGCTACTGCTAATACTCTTAAGCATATTTATTTAATGTTGAGCTACTGTTTAAGATGTATTTTCGTAGTTTAATGGGTGAGTTTGTTGTTTAAAGCTTTTAAGTTGAATTTTAGAGGTTTAATGATGATTCTTGAGTAATTAGGTTGTAGTTTTTTGTAAGCAGTTATAGTTTTTTGTAAGCATGTGATATTTCTTTCTTTCTTTCTTTTTTCATTATGGTTAACCTACTATTTAAAGAGATTAAGTCATGAGATGACACTTGTCATCTCATGACTTGTCATAAGCTACTATTAATTACAATTAATTCCACTAAAAAATTGTAATTGCACTTGAATATTTATTTTGAATATTCAAACCTTCTAATGACTTTTTATAATTGCATTTGACCCATCCATGAAATATTCCATAGTCAAATTAAAGTCATAAATAACTTGTCACTTTAATTTACTACCTCTTAATCATTGAGTACCCAATTCAATCTCTTGATTATATTTGTAGTCTTGAAACACATTTCAATTTTGACATTTAATTTTAGTAATTTTTACTAAAGTGCTCCAGTCAGATATTCAGAATAATCAATTCCTATTGAACCTATCTCAGGGGGATATTTCATGTCACTTTGATTAAATCAAATGATTATAGATTTCATATTGAGGAGTAATATTCTCACAATGCTATATGTGATCATTCAATACACTGAGATTGTAACCATGAAAGATTTAACTCCTAAATATATCAAAGCGACGTCCACTTCACATTTGAATTCATATTCTTCTTAAAATTGAGAGTCAATGCTATAAGCAGTCGTTAGTTCAAGTTATTTATATTGACATTAGTTTAATAGAATAACAACTCACGTAATCCGTTTAGTGCATTGTAACCGCACCAACATATAAATCAGAAATCTCTACTTCACATCATCAAGATAGATTATCATGATTAATATGTTACAGTCTTATTAAATAAAATGCTCAATTCCATTATTGACTATAAACAATAATTTATAAGTTGCAAGGTTTCTAATTTAAAATCTTCTGTGTGATAATCTCATTAAAACTTCTTAAACCATATTTAACATAAATTAAGGACTACATGTATATATACAAAATAATATGCACATGTAAAATGATATGCCCAGTGTTCTCATATAATTCAAAAAATAAACAACTTTATTTAATAAATTAAAATGACATACAACAAAAATTGACTTTTAGGGCACATACCCTAACAAGTACTTCATGTTAATTCGGCACAGGTCAAAGACAGAGACTTTTTGTATGTTTAGGATAATGCACTAAAGTCCCAATTTGTTTTGTGTGATATTTTCATTTAGTAATGAAATTGTTTATTTTCTAAGATCAATTAAAACATTGGGCATAGTTTATATATTATATATTATATATATAATATATATATATATATATATATATATATATATATATATACTCCTTAAGTTACATTGAGTACGATATAGTTGTACTAATGAGATTATCATAGAGAAGATCTAAATCATAATATATTATACCTTATAAATCCGAGTTAATAGTTAATGATGGGATTGAGCATTCCATATAATAATACTATAACATATCAATCATGATGATCTATCTTAATTATAAAAGTTGAGACTCCTTATTAATATGTTGGTATGTTTGGAATACATTGAACTAGACCACATGTATTGTTATTCGATAAACTATTATCAATTGAATAACTTGAACTCACAATTGCTTATAACATTGACTCTAAATCTTGAGAGGAATATGAACTTAAATGTGAATTGTAGGTCACTTTGATATATTTAAGAGTGAGATCTTTCATGGTCAAATTATTAGAGGTGTGTGATCGCATGTAACATTGTGAGAACACTACTCCTTAAAATAGAATCCATAATCTCTTTGATTGGAATCAAAGAGGTATGAAATATTCCCTCAGGATAGATTTAATGAGAATTGATTATTTTGAATCTCGGGCTTGAATAATTTAGTAAGGAGTTACTAAAATAAAATATACTCAATGAAATATAATTTCAAAAGTATAAGAATAATCAAGAGATTGAATTAAGAACTCAAGGTTTGAGAGATAGTCAAATAAAGTGACAGTAATTTCTATTTTAATTTAATTTCACTCTAAATATTTCATGGACGGGTCAAATGTAATTATAATAATTCAAGGAAGCTTTTTATTAATTAAAATAAATAATAGAGTGCAATTACAAATTTTTAGTGGAATAAGTTATAATTAATTGTAACCTAGGACAAGTCATGAAATGATACGTGTCTTACGCCCATTGAAACTAGTTCTATTTTCCATTTAGGTCCATACTCAAGCTTATTATAACCCATAAAAAGGCTTGGCCGAGTTGCACAAGGAGTTCTACTCCTTGTGGCGTGGGAATTGGAGGAGGTGGCAAAACTTGGTCTCCAAGTTTAACCTAACTAAGGACTCACACGTCTATTTAAAAGGGTCTTGTGCATGAGATTCCACACTCTTGGCTACATATTAGAATTGAGGAAAAGATCAAAAGGTCTTTAGAGCCTAGCCGTTCTACACAAAACCCTAGCTGCATACCATCAAGGTATGTGACTAAACCTTGTTTTCATGCAAGTTGTTTTATATTTTAAAAATTTGGTGCTATGGCAAACATGGGGTTTGACCCTTGGAATTTTTTGCTATGTTTAGTGTGATTGACTCATACCTGTTTTACCAACGGTGTATGACTTAAGAGGTCAATGTGGAATGGGTGTAAATTATAATCCCAACAATGGAGAATTTGATCCTAATCACTTAAAAAATAGTGTATCAAAAGCCACTTGGAGTATGTTATCAATGTTTTTAGGTTTTGCATTGGCTCATTTGGTGTCTAGAACTTATGTCATATTTATTTGGGACATGGGTAATTGTGTACTTAGGTCTACAAGTGAAGATTTCTTTAAGAAAACAAATACTGCAACTGATGTCCAGACATGGACAATGTTATTCGGACATGTCAACAGACAAGGTCTATCTAGAAAACTGATGTTCGGACACGAATAATGTTGTTCGGACTTGAGGAGCTCCAGGAACTACATACTCCTTGAGCTTACCAAACATGCCTACATACAGAGACGGATCTACGTCGGGGCGAGGGTGGGGGGGGCATGCCCCCCCTATTTTGAATTTTTTTTTTTTTTTAGTATCCTGTACATATTTGACGGGGGCCATGGCCCCCCTAATTTTGAAATTCTTTTGGATAGCTTAGGGCATTTTGGGTATTTGATTTTTTTAAAAAAAAAAAATTAGGGGAGTTGACATGTGGACTTCTAGAAGTATCTTTAAGAGAAAAAAAAAAAGAAAGACAAAATAACAAGACACTGTTGTAGAAAGCAACAGAGAAAGGGAAAAAGAGAAGAGAAGAAGAGAAAGGGAGAAAGGGTGAGGAGTTCGGACCATTTGGTTTTTAAGGTAATTTTTTTTTCTTTTTAGTTTTCTTGCCTATAATTTGTTGGATGATTTAAGTATTTTAGAATGAAATTTTGAATTAATTTTGGTGTTCTTGGCTATGGGAAAAGGATTTTTGAAATTTTTGGGGTTTTGTTGAGTATTTGTCCGAAATTTTCTTGGATGTTAAGAGATTAAAGTTGTGTGGTAAAGTTATGGATTTTTATAGATTTTATTGCTATAATTGATTTTAGGTATTTGATTTTTTTTTTAGAAATTTTAAGGTATATGAGTTGTGTTTATGGGCTGTGATGTGAGAATGGAAAATGAAGATGATGATGATGATGATATCTTTGTGTTGTATGAGAGGTCATCTACGAACGATTGGTTTTGCAGGTTTATGAGAACCAAATTGTTATGGAATTGAGAGAGGAGAAATAGTGCAATATAAGTATGATTCACAAATTTATAATTTTCAAATAATTTGCAATTAGTAGAGAAGACGTATAACTTAATTTTTGGCCGTTTGCTATCTAGTTGCTAATCGTGAGCTGTGCTTGTCTTAATTATGACTTAGAGGATCTCAAAGAGATTCTCTAAAATACCAAAATCTTTGAATTTTAACTATTAAGACTTCAAAATATTATAAATTAATTTGAAGTGTATATTTTTTTAAAAATAAGTACGTAAAATATAGATTTTTTTTTTGGATAGTTAAATGAAACAATTTACTTTTCTCACAAAATCATACCAATTCCTTACATCTTTTTTGCTGGATAATTTGAAAAATAAAATAAATAGATGAGGCTTAAGGTCATGATAAAGTGGAGCTATACGTATATACATTACATTATAACATCCATTTACATCCGATGAACTATCAAGTAATTCACAATGAAAAAAACCAATCAATATTATTATTATTGCAGGTTTATGAGCTTATTAGATATCAGAGTGCTATATTAATTGTGCATGTTTCCTTCTTTTTTTTTTTTTGCACGAAAAGAAAACTGGTTTTTTGTTGTATTATGTGTTCTTATTTCTAAATTTTTGTTTAGTTGTGGGATTTTATGAAATTACCATTTCTTTTGCAATTTGCAGAATTGAAATATTGATTCCCCATTACTTTTGTATTGGTCTGAAATTACCCTTTTGTTTATTTGTTATTTGCAGTGATATTGGCTTGGGAAAAGCAAGTGAGGAGAATAGTTGTGGTGGCAGTGTGGTCTGGGATTTTGGATCTGCAAGGCCCCCCTGTTTTGTTGCTGTGAGAGCTGTAAAATAACTTTTGGAATAGCAATCAAAAGGTATGCTCTAATATCTATTGAGCTGTGAGTCTATAAATTTTTATAATTCCAAGTCATATGAATTTTTGTATAAAATGTATTTGGAGTTCAGATTAAGAAGAATGGTGTTTTTGTGATCTTGCAAATCGGTGGATAATATGGATTCCTCGCACTCGCAGACTTGCATAGAGGACAAGGTATTCTCTAACCTCTATTGAGTTTTGAGTCTATAAATTATAATCTATTGACTATTCAATTTCGGTCTATTTCGTTTCCTGTTTCCTACTTCCTTCATTTATTAGCATACTTGCTTTTCTTTTTCTGTTTCTTTTTTTTTTTCACTACAAAATTAATTATAAAATGTTTATTTGTTTGTTATTAAGTATAATAATTTTATTGTCATTCAAATTAACTTACCTAAATGCCCTAATGTTACTATGTAAATTTATTTGTAGATGATAAAAAAGCCAACTACAATTGTTGACTTTTTCAAAATAAAAAATGCACAAAGTTCAAAATCTAGTGTTGGTGATACATCATCGCCCACTTCTGATATCCCAATTTCTGAGAATCCTTCTACAAAATTTCGAAAAGTTGATGTAAAAGAAATTGATATTAGTTCTTTGGAGCGTGATCCTGGTTTGCGTCCTCAAATATGGGATTATGATATTAATCAACGAGATGAAATTCGGCGCGCCTATATTAAATTTGGTCCGTACCAAAAGATTCTTAAAGAGTACAAGAAATCTGGACCAGTCGGTCATCTTCGTAGCTTTCAACCTTTATGGTTCAATCTATTTCCTTCATGGCTTGAATATTCACCCGAAAAAGATGCGGCATTTTGTTGGCCATGCTTTCTCTTGAATAAGCCATCTGGAAATCCTTCGAAGTGTGCTTTTACTGTCGATGGATTCAACAATTGGAAGAAAGTTAGAAGTGAAAATGATTGTGCTTTTCTCAATCATATAGGGAAAGATCCTAATTCAATTCACAGAATTGCCGAGAAGTCATGTGATGACTTGATGAATTAGTCTCAACACATACAAAAGGTTATTGATGATTTTACTTCTGAACAAATTGCAAACAATCGGCTGCAGTTGAAGGCTTCAATTGATGTTGTTCGGGTGCTCGCATTTCAAGGAGTTACTTTTAGAGGTCGGGATGAAAGTGTTTGTTCAACAAATCGTGGAAATTTTCTTGAAATATTAGATTTGGTGGTTTCATATAATGAAAAGGTTGCTGAAGCGATAGATAAAGCCCCCAAAAATGCCTCTTACACATCACCAAAGATACAAAAAGAAATTTTACATGTTTTTTCAACCAAAGTGAAAAAGGAAATTGGTGATGCGAAGTTTTACATAATTGTTGACGAAGCTCATGATGAATCAATGAAGGAGCAAATGGCTATAGTTTTAAGATTTGTCGACAAAGATGGCTTTGTGCAAGAACGTTTTTTTGGGCTTGTTCATGTCCCTAATACTGCAGCATTAACCCTAAAAAATGGGATATATTCTGTATTGTCTAATCATAAGCTAGACATTCAAAATATTCGAGGGCAGGGATACAACGGTGCAAGTAACATGCGAGGTGGGTGGAATGGGTTATAAGCTTTAGTTTCAAATGATTGTCCCTATGCTTACTACATCCATTGTTTCGCACATCGGTTGCAATTGGCATTAGTGGCGGCATCAAAAGAAGTTATTCTTATTCATCAATTTTTTACTAAATTGACTTCTATTGCCAATATTATTGGTGCCTCATGCAATCGTAGTGAAGAATTAAGGGTTGCTCAAGCTGTTGAAATTGCTCACATGATTGAAATTAATGAGATTGAGAGTAGAAGTGGACTTAATCAAATTGGCACTTTACAGCGGGCTGGAGATATTCGTTAGAGTTCACACTTGAGATCAGTTTCTAGTTTGATCAAACATTTCAGTCCAACATGTGAAGTTCTTATTAAAATCATTGATAATGGAACTACTTCCTCCCAACGAGCAGAAGTAGACTTAGTTTATCAAGAAATGACTTCATTTGAATTTGTCTTCATTTTGCATCTCATGAAAGAAATTATGCTGATCACCGATCATCTATGTCGAGAATTACAATGCAAATCTCAAGACATTTTGAATGCCATGCATCTTGTTTCGTCTACTAAAGCGCTTATCCAAGAATATAGTGATGGTAAATGGGATGTTTTGCTTACCAATGTGAAATTATTTTGCGAGAAACGCAACATAGATGTCCCAGATATGAATGCTCGTTATATTGAGAGACGAGGTCGAGCTCGCCATCAACAAGCTAACTTGACAATTGAGCATCATTTTCGAGTGGATATTTTTTGTGCCGCAATAGATTCTCAATTGCAAGAATTAAATCGCAATTTAGTGAGCATGCAGTGGAGTTGCTTATTCTCAATTCAGCTCTTGATCCTCGAATTGCACATGAATCTTTTAGAAGCGGTGATATTTGTCAATTGGTAAACAAGTTTTATCCACAAGACTTTACCGATCTTGAAAAAGAACAATTGCAAATAGAACTTCAGCATTTTGAGCATAATATAGTTCAACATTTAGACTTTCAGAGCTTGTCAAATATTTCAGAATTGTGCCAATGGTTGGTAAGCACTAGAAGATCAATTGTCTACCAACTTGTTTATCGAGTTGTTGTACTTGTGCTTACTCTTTCCGTTTCAACCGCAACTACAGAGCGAGCGTTTTCAGTCATGAATATTGTCAAAACTAGGCTTCGTAACAAAATTGAAGATGAATTTCTGACTGATTCTTTAATAATGTATATCGAAAGAGAAATTGCAGCGAAGTTTAGTACAGATTCAATCATAGATGATTTTCAAGATCTAAAAAAACGTCGGGTTCCATTTTAATAGGTAATTGAATTGAAAATTGTAATATTTTGCTTATATTTTCTTAACACTAAATGAATATGTGTTGATTTAATCTTTAATCTTAATATATTTCTCATCTAGTATTCAGCCCCCCATTTTAATATATTTCTCATTTACACTTCGGCCCCTCTCGATAAAAATTTCTGGCTCTGTCCCTGCCTACATACATGACCAAGTCAATAAGCATCACTTGCAGTGATGTCCATATATGGAGGACACATGTCTGAACATGAGGCATACCCGAGAGTGTATGTTTCCCAACATGTGGGCTATTGTCTAGACATGGAAAACGGTTAATTCATACTAATTATTAGTTATTTAATATGGTTACAATTGATTATTTTAGTAATTAGATAAATTAACTTAAATCCTAAACGATCTAATCTTACTTATATACGTTTATCTTATAGTATGTATATATATTCATTCCACACACACACGTGTGTATGTATATATATATATATTCACAATTTTACAATAATTCAAGAAATAAAATTTATAACATGCTTTCATTAAGAAGTTAAAAATAATAAAATAAAAATAATAAAAAAGAAGTTATACAAGCTTATATGAGTTTATACAACAATTATAATAATTCAAGAAATAAAATTTATAGCATGCTTTCATTACGAAGTTAAAAATAATAAAATATAAATAATAAAAATAAAGTTATACAAGCTTATACGAGCCTATACAAGTCTAAATATTTGTTTAAGCTCTGTACGTATAGTAAATGAACCGGCCGAAATCTGTCCGCGAGTAACTCTATTCACTTTCAGTCCTATTCCTTATGATATAGCACATAAAGTAACTCAGAATCTTAACTTGAAAATTGAGGCAATATCCTTGGTCCCTGGTCTTCACAATTGTGGGTGCTGAAAACAGCACTACATATATACCTTGTGATTGCCTTCCTTCTAAGGAAATTATATTGAGTTTCAACTTAAAAAAGAAGGGTAAAGTACCCTTTATCTCCTAAATGATGATCTCAATTGCACTAACACCTCCAAATTACTGCTCCTTACAATTTGACTTATAAACTATCAAAATATTTTGAGTTACACACTTAGTTAATTAACTAAGATTCAAACGTTTGTAGAATAAATGGTATATGTGCATGTGATTAACATTCGTTAAAATTTCCATACAAACTAACTGCTAAATCTAACTCAAGGTAAAGGAAATATTTTGATAGTTTATAAGTTTGAGTAGTATAAGTCGTAGTTTAGAGGTGTAAGTGCAATTGAATTGATAGTTAAGGGGTTATCCTAAAAGAAAGAAAAAAATAGTGACTACTAGTAGAAACCCAAAGAGAGAAAAGCAGGGAAAAAAAATAGTAACCGTCATTCCTCATCCACAAGAATATTCAAAATTGTAGCTTTGCCAATTGCCAATGTTTCCTCATCCACGAGAACATGCAAAAGGAGGGAGCTAGTGGCTGGCGCTATGCGTTGGCTTTCAAGCTCTCTCTCTCTCTCTCTTTCTCTCTCCACCCGAAGAACCCAAAAATGGCTTGGGCTCTCCTCTCTCCCCGACTCAACGTCCCACTCTCTCACACCGCCATCTGCACCAAGACCCACTACAACAGACAGTGGAGCAGCGCTGCAAGCAGAGCAACAAAAACAAGAAGAAGAACAAGTATCAGAGCTAATGCTGAAGACAAGGACGGGGACAAGGACAAAGACAGCCCGGCCTTCAATCCCTTTGGCTTTGTAACCGACAACCCATCAAGCCGCAGTGCCATCCAGCTTCCGGAGAACCCCGCCGAGGACGGCAATGTCGGACAAATGCTTTATGTAAGTTCACTGAGCTGATTCTTCAAGTTAGAGCTCTCTAATAATAGTTTTTTTTTTTTTTTTTTCTAAATTTTTAACAAAACACACAAAAACTTCCGTTTAACAAACTCATTATCAAATGTTATCAAAATCCTCTTTAAATTTAAATAGCCAAAAAAGTGAATGTTAATTTTTTTATGGAGTGTGTGCTTATTTAAATAGTATTGACTACCCTTTTGATAGATCTGCTACGCTTCCGAAGCAAAGTCAATAATATTTATTTATAGTAAAGAAACATTTAGAGAGTTTGTTGTTTAGTGGTTTGAAAAAGTGATTAGCTAAATCTTTGAAGTAGATTTTTAGAGTTTAATATGGAGAAATTTTAAAGAGCTTATTGTAAATGCTCTTACTCATCTTCAAATATTTTTAGGGATAGTGTCCTAAAGTCCAATTATACCTTTTATTTTTAATTGAATAAAGTTGTTTATTAACTGCTTTATTTACTGGGCATTGGGCGTATAATTATTTACATGTATGCTTTTAATGATTGTTCTTTACATGTATGCTTTTAATTATTGTTATTTATCACACATAACATCTTAAACCATACATAATCCCAAAATTATGTTCGTGGAGTTGTAGAGCGTATGTTTGTTGAGTTTATGGGGTTGTGTACTCATTTTCAAGCTCTTATCAGTGAGCTAATTCTTGAAGTTAAGGACTTTTGGACCTTATTAAGCGTTGGAGATATGTTATGTGATTTATTTTCTTGGAAATGAGAGGGTTTGTTTGTGGAATTCATGACTTTGTGTGCTTAAAATTCAGGGTTCTCATTCACAGGCTTTGGCAGAATGAGATTGGTACTTTTCAGGTTCTTTAATGGTCGATTGTGCTTGATGATCATGAATGTACTAGTTGTTGTGAGTAACTTGTGAGTGTTGTATCCCACATTGAGAAATCAGAAAAAGAATAATTAATATACATAAGTGGACCTAAGCCCATTAGCTTAGGCTTTTGGGCTAGAGTGATGTTTAAATATGTATATTAGTGTACTCTTTGTAAAAACTCCTGACCGTTTATCTCCCTAACAATTGGTATCAGAGCCATATATGATTTCCTGGGATAAGTGTCTGGACGCGTCTGGTTTGGAGTTGCGGTCCATGGCTGCTTTGGAGCAACTCTTGTACGCGTGATACTCTTAAAAATGTAAAAAGACTAACAAGCGAAGGAGAGTTGAGCTAATGTAGAGAAACTCACAAGTGGGGGGGAGATTGTTGTAAGTAACTTATGAGTGTTGTATCCCACATTAAAAAATTATAAAGAAAAAGAGTAATTAATAAACATAAGTGGACCCAAGCCCGTTAGCTTAGGCTTTTGGGCTAGAGTGGTTTTTAAATATGTATATTAATGTACTCTTGGTAAAAACTCCTGACCGTTTATCTCTCTAACACTAGTAATACTTCCTTTTTCTTCCTCCAAGAAATTACTCTTTTCTAATTCACCCATTCCAAGATCCAGTTCTCAAGTACCTTAAAAATTCAATCAAAATTCCCAACGTTTGGGCTAAGCAGCCTAAACTAGTTATAGAAACTGACAAATTTCTCAATATTCTGTTGGGTTTCTCGTTTTATTCAGCCAAATTTCAACATCCCATTTTTCAAATGCTGTAATTGTATACAATATTCCCAAAAGTTTTAGCTGCTCAATAAAGAAATGGCTCAATTTAATCAGTTTTCTCTTATAAGCGATTGAATATAAGTTTGTAATACTTGTAACTTCCTGAGCTCTTTATTTGCTGTGGATGGAATTTGCTGATATAGAATAAACTCATTTTTTTAATGTAGAGTTTGTGGCTATTCCACCTTGCATTCCTTGGTTTGCTATTTCCATAGGAACTTTTTTGTTGATGATCTCACTAAAACATCATAGAATATAGTGCCTGGATATTGTTATTTAGTTTCTGCATCAATTAATCCAGATTGAATGCTCATTTGCTTTTTCCATCTTGGTGTCTTTGGTAAACTTTGATGAATTCTTCCTGTTTTTTGGATACATGCTATATCCATTGCCATTATGTAACTTGCTTGTTTCCCAATTCTAGAGGATAGAAGACAAGGGAAAGGAATATGGCTCATACATCAAATCTGGGAAGTTTAGATGGTTTGTCAGGGAAACTGGTAAACTCCTCCGCAGCGACATTACTTCCTTTTTTTTTTTTAATCAAGTTAAATTTTCAAAAAAGGATATTCTGTGCTTGCAGGATCAGCTGAGAGCCGACGTGGAACAATTGTCTTCCTTCATGGGGCTCCAACACAATCTTATAGCTATCGAGTTGTTATGTCTCAGGTTATCTTGCCGAATTTTTTTTTCGATGTTATAACATATCTCTACTTTTTTATCAGATTACCCATCTGAGTTTCCTGTATCTTCCCGAAACATAGAAATTTTTGAATTTTCCTGGTTAAAGAAAGGATATTCAGTCTGACACAAGATTGAGTCTGGAACTTGGCTTTCCAGCTTGTCAAAAGTTGGTATACTATTGCCAGAGGAGCTGTAAGGTCGCCTCTACTTAATTTATTTTGCTTGGTTTACTTTCATTGCTGCTATATATCAGAAACTAAACAATCATATATTGGTCATCTACACTTTGTCTTTGGGCCATCTACATGCCTTAAGATGCTGCCATTACCACATCTTGAATATTTAATTTTTTCTGTCAGTTCCTTTGTCCATCCATTTGTTGTGATTTTGTTTCTGTTAGCTGTCCTCAAGTGATTTTATCGCATATTTATTGTTCAAATGATATTTATCTTTGCTTCAATCTTGCATAGATGTCAGATGTCGGGTTCCGCTGCATTGCACCTGATTGGATAGGATTTGGTTTCAGTGACAAGCCACAACCAGGATATGGTTTTGATTACACAGGTTTTAACATTTTCTTAATAAGGTTACTATCATATGATATTTTTCTTCCTTTATAGAGCTCATATTTCTAATCTCACTGTTTCCGCTTTTACAGAAAAGGAGTTCCACGAGGAATTTGATAGATTACTTGATGTTCTCAACGTCAGATCTCCTTTTTTTCTCGTTGTTCAGGTTTGGATAAACTTGTAGAGAAGAAGGTAGAGGACTGTTATTTCTGATGAAACTGTATGTGAGCCATCAATAAAATTGACTACATCATGTTACTTTGTTGGAAACGTACAAAGGCACCCAAAATTTGCAATGGATATGCTGGTTGGCAGAGCTACTGAGTGTTGTCTAGTCAATTTTATAACTACATGATCTTATAGCTTCTGTTGTAGTTAAATATTATATCTAACGTGTTCTCCTCACATTTTACATGAAGGGGTTTCTTGTAGGTTCATATGGATTGACCTGGGCCTTGAAAAACACTAGCAAGATATTAAAGCTTGCAATTTTGAACAGTCCGTTGACAGTTTCATCTCCCATTCCTGGACTGTTTCAACAGCTAAGGTTCAGTTCTTATATTACCTAATCTACTAATGGAACGTTTATATTTCACTCATACTCTTGCTGACAGAATTGACAATAAGTGAATAGCTTATACTTATTCATAATCTTGCAGCTTATGTGTGGTTCACCCAACATTTTGGCTACATTCAAAGCAATGACAATGCAAATGGAGATAGAAAAATACATGTGAAAATATTTATAATATGTCCTGGAAATTTTGGTTTAGTCAATCTGTCCTTGAAACTTTGGTCTTGTTTATCCATCCATCACAGTTGGGACTATGTCCTGCATAAAGGTTGTTTAATTTAGGGTCTTGATTAAGTTATTAGGTCATCCATGGGAGCCCCATAGGCCACCAGGAGTACTGTGCATCATGTAGTTACTATGTCTTAACTCTCAAGCATTAAAAATTGCATCCTATCTATTCATGTTTTCTATCACGTTAGTATTAGGTCATCTGCTTGAGTTTCTTTTTTGTCCTTCATTTCATTTTTATCCATTTCTTTTGGGTACTCTTTGCATTGCATATTCCTTTGATGTAAGATCCTATTGTCCTAATGTAAAATGATATATGAATGTCATGCTTGGATTTTGTATCCATAAAAGAAAGTTGTTATTGTAAATGTTAGTTCTTCAATCTTTCACTATCATAATTATACTCTACTTCCAAATCATACGTATCTTAAGATGTCATAAGAAGATTAAGTGATAATGGCCAGTGGCTAAGGATGTATGCAGAGTATGAGTGAGGTATGATGTGTTTGGCTAATAGACCCTTTTTGTTGATTGCTGTCTGACACAATTTTTTTTCCACCAAGTAATGATGAGCACTAAAACTGAAGGTCTACTCCTGTTATTCCTCCGCTTTTATTTTAATCCATCTAAACTTATCAAAGGTATTACAGTTTCTGAATTTTGTTTTTAAATTATACATTCTCATTCTCATTTTCTTTGTTTCTTTCTAGAATCCCTCTTTTTGGTGAATTTACATGCCAGAATGCTGTTATGGCTGAGCGCTTTATTGAAGCAGGTAGCACGTATGTATCAAAGTGTATCTAGTTCTTTGAGATAGTACTTTAAACTTAACCTCTGATTCCAGTCATTAACATCTTCTGTCTCATATATGTTTAGGTTTTTTAATATAAGAGCTTCAGTGAAGTTTTTTGTCAATTTATCTGTCCATTTTGTTTCAGCTGGGTTACTGAATCCAGAATATAGCTCACCCATGTTTACTTCTGTTTATTGCTTCTTTTTGTATTTAAGACTGGGAGAAACTTCCATTTTGTAAAACTAAGAATACCCATCATAAACAGTATGGCACATTACTTGAATACAACCGAATTTTTCATATAGTTAAAGAACAAACTAAATAATTCTAGAGCTTCTAAGCATATCACCTTTGCATACTGAACTTTTAGATCCAGAAGAAGAGTGCTGTTGCAATAAATGGTAACATCATGCATTGCATCCTCTAAGGCTTTGTTTATTTTCCACAATGATGTTAGGAAAGAAGAGTGTATACAATGTTAAATGGGGCATGCAAACATAATGATTATCATATCATCCTTGTGCTTTCACAAGTTGTAGGTTTCTAGATTCTTATAACAGAAGAATATGTCAGCATGCTGTAAAATGAACTTTTCTCACAGCGCAAAATGGAGTGATACATCATTCCTGCCTAGTATTCAAGAAAAGTGAAAGGAATGATACTACATTTATATTTGGAGAACTTTAGGATTCATGGTTAAAAAAAAAAAGAACCTATGTAAAATGCTTGAAGCTGACAAAAATTAAGGCTAAAATTTAGAGAGAATTCCTTACCTAACGACAAAGAAAAGCACACTGCTATTGGTCATATAACCAGAGAAGCAAGATAGCTGATTGTGGAAGCATCAACCTTTACCATTTAACTTGCTAAAAAAAAATAATAATAATAGTTCCTGTCTGATTTTAAGGACATCCATTCTCCAATCTCATTGCTAAAAGATAAAACTGATTGTCGAAGAATGACTGGTATCCTAATCTAGAAAAGCATAAGCAGAATCAATTGCAATTTCTCGATTTATTATGACTAGCACCTAAATATACACACACCTATACATGCACCTGATTCCAGGTGTTAGGTATCATGCTTAATATTTTAAAGAAAAGCTAATAACCTTCAAGTGAAGCTGTTTGCATATATATGCCAGAGGTGCATTAGAAACTGTTTCAGTCATTGTTCATTTAAGTGGTTAATATATGAAATTATAGTTTTATTTCTTGCTCCATATGCTATCTAAGAAATATTACCAACATCATTGTTAAGGAATGCTATTATTCATCCCATAAGTTATTTCCTAAATATATAAGAATTACATTGTAGCATAATAACTACTATTTATATGTGTGTTGCTCTTACAGAAGAATCTCTTCTTTTGACAGTTATGTCTTGAAGCTGGAAAAGGCTGATGTGTATCGATTACCATATTTGGCAAGTGGTGGACCTGGATTTGGTTTGTAATCCATTCTGCTTTAGACAAGATTTTGACCCATGAAAGTTATGGGTATTTAAGTTTTATGTGTCGGTGTTTCAGCTCTGCTTGAAACTGCAAGAAAGGTTAATTTCAGAGATATCTTAAGCCAAATAGCAACAGGCTTTGCATCTGGAAGGTACAAATATTTTTTCTCTTGGAGAATCAAATATCTCTACACATATAGGTTTTTTCTTTACATGTTTATAGCACAGGTTCTTTGGCTTCAGGTAGAAGAAAGTGATATACTTTCTGACATGTTAATTTGTGCTTCAAAAACACTTGAAGATATAAGAGTATTTAAAAACTCTTTTTTATATTTGGTGTACAATATTTTAAATCTATATTTTGACCTTAAAAAAGAAAAAATCAATGACTGTACTAATAGTTTACCAGTAAAATATTATTGAGATGGTGTATTAATGACACGTGAATGAGATGAAATGCCCTTGAACTAGAAAAGAGTGATCAATCTCTGCAACTAAATGTGATAATAAGTACTAAACTGCAGTTTCAGCGTTTAGTCGTTCTTTTATGTATCTTGTATTGTAGCAACCTACAAGATTCAATGTCATTTATGAAGTTTCAATAAGATGATGCTGCTTGCAAAATGGTGATAGGATCTTGTTTTTTTTTTCAGGTGCCTGTGTTTTTCTTATAAGTAAAAACTGAAACAGGGCAAAACAAGCACAACCCAAGTACACAAAGGAAATAACTTTCAAACAAAAAGGATTAATAAAAGGAAAGTAAATGATAGAATCAAACCCTGAAGTTTGGAGCATTAATAGAATCCAAAAAGAACTCAAAGAAGCTAGGAGATGATGATGCATGGAAACCCAAGAAAATGATGTCCTTGGATATCACATTAATATAACTTCCCCTTGCCCTCAAACGCCCATTTTTTCCTTTATGATCAAATACTCCACATCAAAGCAGGAAGAAACTGCTCTCCAGATGAGTAAACCCCTCCAAGCTCAAGTGCTTGTATCTTCTAGCTACCTTTTGGTTACAGTTTATGCTCACAGATCTTGCATTCTAGGTCCTAATTTGTGTTTGACTTGTATTAAAGATTCAATATGTCATCTTATTCAATGCTAGGATTCTATGACCCTTATATGGGTGTTTTAATGGTGACAAATTTCCATATTTTCCATCCCTTCATGATGTTTAATATCGTCAACTTTTCACTTGAAAATGAGTTAATACGTGCCTGAAAGTTCGCTTATTTGTCAAGCCGGCATCTTGAGGTGTGCATCATACTTTGCAAGGGTTTACTAGAGTAGAGCTTGGGTTTGAGTACAATGAAGTTGTCTGTCAATCCTGCAAACTGAAGGCAAGAAATGCATGTCCATCTTTTAAATAGATATACATGTCCATGTAAGGGTTATAGTTAGGTTAACTTGGTCAAGGTAGTCATTCCCACGGCCATATTCAACATCCATTGCCATATTCAACATCCATTGCGGCTGGTTTCTTATCAAGTTATTGTCAATACTTCCAAAGCTTAAGAGAGACAGTATTGTGCACTTCACTAACTGCATGTTTTAAACATTGTTCATGCTACTAATATTGTGTTCAACTTTCTGCCAATAAATTATGAATCAATGAATTCTGGACTTGCAGATGGGATAAACCAGTACTACTTGTTTGGGGAATATCAGACAAGTATCTGCCTCAATCTGTGGCAGAAGAGTTTCAGAAAGGAAATCCCACTACCATCAAGCTTAAGTTAATAGAAGGTGCCGGTCATATGCCACAAGAGGACTGGTAAGTGATTTTTTCAGAGCATTTATGTGAATTGCAACTCCTTGTGAAGAATTATGACCTTTATATTTTGACAGGCCCGAGAAAGTGATCAATTCCTTGAGGGTGTTTTTCTAAAGTCAACGCATGAATCAAAGCTATAATCTTAAGATTGGCCTATTGCAAAGTATTAATATCAAAATGTACTGTCATTTGTTTGTAGGTAAGAAAAGCTTCTTCCCTGTGTATATGTCTCACTTGAAAGTCCTTGTCCCTCCTATCAATTTTTCTTTTTCATTTTTCATTCTTTACTTTATTTTATTTGTTATATGTGAAGTGATGTAGTAGATAAATCAATTTCTCCACAGTAGACAAATGAAATTATTGAGATGAATAGATGTGATCTCTAGGAAATACCTATTTCATGAGCAAAGAAATCATCAGCCTTCCATCGTGTTCCTTTTCATAATGGTCAAAATCACCGTCATTGCACAAACTTAGGTATTACCAAGAGTAATAGCTGATGGTAATTGATTTGAGCAATATTTTAATTCTTTGGACGGCCTGGAAATATGACATGTCCCATTTCTGAAAAAGACATTATCTTTTGATTATAGTACATTCCATTTTGAGGTAGATCTTTTATCTGGGGCTATTTTATTACTAGAGTCATATGATTAATAATGATTTTGTCTTCAATCAACCTCTTGGTCCGTTTTGATTGAAGTCGATCAGGGAGAGATTTACAGGGGGGGCCCTGGGGCATGGCACCCCCAAGTCCTCCAATGTCAACATTTTGACTCTACAGTTTTCTCCTACTTTTGATTTGGCCATTGAAAAATAATATCATGGCTCCACAAGCTTGAGAAATTACAATATACATAGATTCAGATAGACTTTATATGAAATGAATGGAGACTGGAGAGGATCCTTGTCCTCCTAGATCTGCTCCTGAAATAAGCAAAAGCAGCATCAATTAAGCTATAATATAACAATAATGTTACTATTCATACTCATTTATCACGCTTATTTTACACTGGTTGACATGACGTATTTTAAGTAGCTTTTCATGTCAGCCATTTAAAAGCAACAAAAAGAAAGCCACTTAAAACATGTCATGTCAGCTACTATGAAATAGATATAATAAATGAGTGTGAAGAATAGCATTACTCCAATTTAATATGTTATGGCATGAAAATGATATGTGAAAATGTAATCAGTGAAGAAATTCTTAATGCACTGGCACATCATCATATGAGGTTTATTATCATGATAGGTCTATTTGCAACATGCACCAACAGGCACGTTAGAACATGTGCTACTAATACGTCTATCCCCTTCTAACTGAATAATTACATAGAAAGACATATTGTATATCTTATAAATATAAATTTTGCCTAATATGAAAATCTTATCTTTTGAACACCTTGACCAGGTGTTATATTTCATGCAGCATACAAATTAGAAATGCCTGCAACATGTAACCAAACATGCATATGCTAGTTTAGCATGAGCAGTAACATTTCTTACTTTGCAATCAAATTTCTTGCAGATCATCGGCTACATAATTATGCCAAACAATGTAACTGCTGAAGAGATTCCGGGTTTGATCTTGGCAATGCATGTGCATATATATTATTCTTTTCCATTTGCACATTACCAAAAGAAAGATGAATCATGTTAAGAACCTTTGAATTTGATTTTTCATCCATTATATTTGTACTAATTTCTTATGTATACACGAACACTTATAAACAGCTCCAAGAAATTGATAAACGTTGCTACTAGGCTATTATTCTGAGCTGTTCAAAGTTCCCAACGCTTTATATAAGAGGTTGTCCACGAGAATCCAGGTGTCTTTTTGACAAAAAGAATTATTTCTTTCGAATTTCTAGAAAAGATGACCCTGGTTTATAAGATTTGAGAGTCGTATGAACAGAAGGAGGTAAGGGGGAAAGAGAAAAGAGGACTGCTTTACAAATTGGTATGTCTATCCACAGCTGTTTCATTAGCATTTTCAGTTATTGATAAAAGTCTGTTGTAAATTTTAGTGGTTAAAGATATATTGAGTATGAAGAATCAGCCCTTTTTCCCCACTTGAATTAGAAAAAAAAAAAAAAAGAGTATGAAGAATCAGGCTTGTGGAGGACATCTATAACGCTTTAATGTCATAATAGACCATTTGCGTTAAATTTACCATGCGGACAGTCAGTAATGATAGTGTATAAGTTTTAAATCATTCTTTAGAAACAACGAAGGGGAGGCCAGGACTTAAGAAGAAGCTTGTCGTTGAAGAATAGAAGGAGAGATGGTACGTCCATCTATTTTACTGGCTTGCAGCCTGCAAAAGTTTGATTTGGTAACTGTTAGAACAGTTTCCTAGTACGAAATGCTGGATCAATTCACACCTGCAAAAAAGAAAGAATGTAAGCACAAGAGCTTGCTAGTAGGCGTCGGCGGGAGATAACTCCGATACCTAAGTCAGTATTGTTTGAGAGAGAAAGCTGAATGTATTAAGTATGAGTTTTGAGCTTAGAGCCAAAAGTCTGTTTTGTCTCACTTGAGCTTAACTTTTATAGTATTATTGACATAACTACCGGTTTTGGGCCTTGGTAGAAGTGTTTTGTGGGTCGTGTGGCCTTGTCAGCCCAATTCCCATTAATAATGATTATATTGCCTTCCGAAAAATAGGAGAGATGGTATGTCTATTTATTTTACACACTTGTAACAGAACATATGTTGTATGAAGTAATGCCATGCTTCCAAGTGCCATATAGAAGGGAGTCCATACATGATAGAAGTCATGCACATGACCGAAAAGGAAGCGACATAGTTAGCATTGACAAGTTCCATGACAAAAAGGTTAGCCTACTAACAATAGTTACAAACAAAAATCTTGGCGGGATCTTGTAGGAAACGTAACCCTACATCATAATTTCTTGTGCTAGAAAACTTAAACAGTTAGGTCATCCTAATCTCATTAGAATACCAAATTCCAATCTAATTGGAATCTGTTTTGTCTAAAGCTTTGCAATATTCTGAACCAATCCCATCAAAAAATTATCTACCTAAATAAATTTTGAGGGGATTAAACATTTTAATGTTCAAAATAAAGTTAGGGTTAGGGTTAGGAGTAGTAGCTAGGGTTTCAAAAACCTAGCACTACTTGTGGTAGCTGCCAACCATCACATGGGGTGCGACTACCTCAGGCATTCCTTGAGGGGGCGGCGGCAGCGGCAGCCCCTAGAGCTGCCACCCACCACCCTTAAGGGGGTGCTCTAGCAATGGATTGGGTCCATGGTTGGTTGCCCAAGGTGCCTTAGTCATGAGTCACACCCATGGCTAACCTTGGTGTGGTCTATGGTTCACAACCATAGCATCACCATATATATATGGTGGTCAAACCACCACAAAAGCAACACAAAAAATTCTCGTGTTGCAGATCATGCTCCAATGGTTAAAAGCACCTTTTGAATCATTGGGCATCAACAAAAGACTTTTTAAAATAATCATCTGTTTTAGGCCATAACTTGAAACCAATTCTCGAGGGCTACATAAAATAAATAAAACGAACTTGTAAAATATCTTTTGTGATCCAAATAAGTTATAGACTATTTACAACATATGCCAAAATCAAAGCAACATACTTTCCCTCAAAAAAGAATTTTACAAGTTAAACATGCTGCTGGAATTCAGATTCCAGATTCGTTACCACATTAGAAACAGGTTCAGAACAAGTCCAGAATGATTCCGAAACTCCGATTCGATTTTCCAATGCGTTAGCCACAATTTTTACATGTGAAAACAAGTCCCCAAACATTTTTTGGACTTGTCTTTAAGGGATGAACGAAAATCGATATCCAAGCAACTTTTGCTGTAAAAATTTACAGCAACACTGTTTCGAATGAAACAATTAAATAAAATAGCAAACATACTTCAAACCGCTTGGAACGATTTAGTTAAGGTCCTAACATGTTAATGAACATGTTCCAAGGCTGAAATCGATCTTCCAACAGTGGAAGGTGTCTGGAAAAATTCCAGACAGCAACACTATAAAAAATGCACAAAGCAGGTTTTCAATACACTACTATATTTTCTATATTTTTTTTATAAAGTCCGCTATGATACCATTTGTTGTGATTACTCAAAGCATTGAGAATTTTCATCGCAATAAAAGTCTCACTCCTAAATGTATCAAAGTAATCTTCACTTTACATATGAGTTCACAATCTCTCAGAATTTATAATCAATATCGAAATCTTGGAGTTACAATCATTCATTTAAACAATGTTTTAAAGGAATGACAACTCCGATTGTCCGTTCAAAGTATTGTATCCACGCTAACACATCAATCTGAAAATCTGAAGTCGCTACTTCACATGATCAAGATAAATTATCATGATTGATATGTTACAGCCTTCACAAATGAAATGCCCAATTTCATTACTGACTGCGAACATTAAATAATAAATTACAAGGTTTATGGTTTAAAATCTTCTCCATGATAATCTCCTTACTCACACCATAAAACGTATACAATGCAATTGATGGACGATTAACATTTACATGATAAATAATAATTAATAAAGATAAACATGTAAACAGGTTATATGCCTAAAGCCCAGTTAAATAAATCAGTGAATAACAACTTTATTCAATACAAAATAATTAGAGTTTAGGGTACTATCCCTAACAATATTCTCGTCCTTCCGTTCTCCGAAACATGCATCAGGATGATGGCCTTCCAAATATCTTGATACCTACCTACTTTGGTCGCTTCTTTGGCTTCTGACCATTTTGGCTGGTTTGCAACTTTCTCTTGGATGTCATATCTGCCTCGGCTCTTTTATCAGTGGTCGCCTTTTCCATTT
Source organism: Betula pendula (assembly GCA_900184695.1). Classification (NCBI taxonomy): domain Eukaryota; kingdom Viridiplantae; phylum Streptophyta; class Magnoliopsida; order Fagales; family Betulaceae; genus Betula; species Betula pendula. The sequence continues at coordinate 327,953 of FXXK01000025.1, read as the reverse complement.
TGTTTTTTGGCACTTCATCATTATCGCTATCAGCAGCAGCACCGCCAATATTATCACCATCACTACCCTCAAATGTGCTTTTCATAGGAGGCGTTTTACCTCGATTCTTCAGTTCATCACTTTCGATAATTTTCTCTTCCTTGTTTGCTGGTTCATCAATGTCATCATTCCCACCACTTTTTCTCCTTGAAGCTCTTTTTTTGGGTTCACCCACTGCTTTTGCAGCTTGTCCACTTAGCTTTTGCAACTCTGGTACATATGCTGTTGTCTAAGACCCAAAAAACCATGCTCATAACATGAACTACAAATTAAAGCTATAACTATTAAAGGGTGCTGTTTGAGAATGCATACCCTGCCACCAGCATTGATGAAATCAATTTTCTTCCCTGCCATTACATTGAATTTCATAAATATTTGTAACTCAAGATGTCTATAAAACAAATAGGATAAAATGTGCTCAAGAAATAAAATAAGAAAATGAACGATATTTCTTGGTCACAAATAAACCTAGTATCTTTGATCTAACATAAAGCCTATTTTTTTTTTTTGATAAATAATTCATATCATATCATATCATATCATATAAAGGCGCAAGGGGCGCAACCCTAATACACAGGAAGTATACAAAGAAAAGCCCCACTAAAGCCTATTAAAAGAATGATATTCCACACTAGCATGTTAAAAGGATAATATACCATTATTTGTAAAGAAAAGTCTGAATATTTATATGAGATCCTGTGTTGGACTACCTAGGTTCTCGAAATTCAGAAAAGGTAAATGTAAGAATAGAAGAAAAGTTATAATATTATTACATCATAATATATCTGATATAAATTAAACACTGGGCCAAGTTCATGTTTCATCCTAATCAATACTATTTAATTTCAAACATGTATACATGGACCTCAAATGAGCACATTACACTAGTATTCTAGGCTTAGAATCAAATAATCCAAGACGGTGTAGTAGTAGCAGTAGGGAGTGATAATCATAAATAATCCAACTAAAAAGAAAAAGAAAAAGAAAGAAAGAAATACCTTTTCACATTTAATTGGAGAGAGTAAACAAAAAAGGCAACATAATCATTACCAAACACTAGTCTAAAATACAGTGACTAAAGAAATCTTCAATCACATAGCTTCGCTGTCTTCTATAGTAAGAATTTTTTATGATCCTTTATCCTGTTACTTCATGACAGTGGCATACCTTTTTTCGCTTTGTTTTTAATGTCTAATAAATAGGTCATTTTTTGTATCAGCTTCAGATTGTAAATCTAAATAATCAACAGTAGCTAACTCCTTTATTGAGTGTAAAGGCACATATACCAGAAAACAATTATGAGATGATTGGAAAAGTTAAAGAAAGCCCAAACTAGAAAAGGTGCCTCAAACAGGCAAAAATCATCAAGAAAGTTTGAAATGATTATACTAGATGCTTTAATTTTTTTTTTCCTTTGATAAGTAACTAGATGCTTCAAAGAAAACTAAAAAATGAAAACCAGTTCCCTGTAAGTATCATCTAGATCTAAAGGTTTTGAAGACATATTTCCAATAGCATGTTCAATTGCAAGAAACACACATGGAAACCATTCCCCCTTTGATTAATTTTTATGATTGGTAAGTTACACACACATCCGGTAAGACTTGAAATTACGACATCACCTTCCACCTTGCTACAAAGAGAAGAAGTATCATTTGAGCTAAAGCTCATTGATACCATTTCCCTTAAATTTATAGAACAAGGAAGCAAATTTCCCACATGAGAGAACCTTTAATCTCCTTACCATATTTTTACTGAAAGATTACTCAATAATTTTGATTCTTTTGTTTGCGTGACCGTAAATAACTACAATCAAGCCCTATTGACATGACAAGACAACAGTGTTGTTATAGGATCCAAAAATGGCACCTTTCCACTACTGTGCATCCCAAGATCTTTCATTAGTTTTCACAACTGAAGTTTTCAATTTTCAATTCTGCAATTTCAGTGCTACTTTCTCACAGAGTTTAATATCCAAAACCCAGTATTACAATGTGTCACTAAATAAATTAAACCGTAAATATAACTGCACCCAAATACTTCATATGCAATTTCCTTTATGAAAAGAAATGAAGCAGAAAGCAAAGTTATTGAATTGCTTATAATCTGGATCCTTCAAGTTTGACATTAGTCTTAAGATATCATCAAACTGACTAGAAATCCACAAGAGCAGCAGATGAGATATGATAGTAATAGAACCTAGAGGACCAGTAGCTCAAAATGAATAGCACAAAATATTCAAAAGGAGAAACATGATCATAATCTTGCAGTTCAAAGTGCAAACTAATAAGTAACATGAATGAAAAACTATCTTGACCATGGGAAAAAAGATCCAAGGCAAATGCTACAATGTGCTAGCTTAGTTTCAAAGGTTTGATTATATTAGTTCATCAAGTTAATGATGAAAGAGAAGTTCTCATGATTGGAAGTAGTCAATGATTTTTGTTTTGAAGATAAGCAGATATGAAATATTAGAGGTATTGAATACCATCCAAACAAATTTCTGTAGTTCTATATAAGATATTACATAAGTTCAGGAGCCAAACCATCAACAAAAGCCTCAGACTTCGTTTCGCGGGAATGAAATATCCAGTTTTTAGGAAACTGACTACTATCTGCCCCAACTTCAATTGCTTTCTCAATGACCTGTAAAATCAATTCTTTTGTCAAAATGATCATATATAACAGAAGTATCTTACCATTTACTTTTCCAGGCCTTTTGCCCCATTGAAAATGAAATAACCACTCAAGAGGAAACTGACTGCATTTAGCATAAACTCTAACCGCATATTGATCGAATAACCTACATGTATTCCATGAAGAATGCATGTTCCCCAAAAGAAGGGTTTTTAAATTGCAAGGAAATTCTCCAAAACGAAATACTATCACCCACGTCTTTTATGCACTTGTGTAAGTTTGCACAGTTTTCCTTGGAGAGGCTGGCAGCAATTTGCAGTGGATGAATTCTTGCCTGTGAGGAATTAAATTAGTCATTGAAGTCCAAAAATTGAATTGTAAAGGAGAGACAAAAAAAAAAAATTTGGAGCATGAAGAAGCCACCAAACATTTAATATTTTTGAAACTTCACCGACAATTGATTTTACATTTCTTAGAGCATTTATATTGGGCTAGACAAAATAGCCAAAAGATTATTTTGGCTAGCCCTATAGAAAAAATTAGCAAAAAAAAAAAAGAGCCCTATCTGGCTAGCCACTTTGGTTAAGGAAATAGCTAGCTGTAACGGTGCTCATCAAATTCGCTAAGCACAGTAGCTTAACAATGTATAAAAAACTAACAAAAAATGTATATGATTCTCTCTCCTCTAAAGAGAGAATATTTAAATTGAATAGTGATAATGGATAGCTAAAATAGCTCCCCCGCCTGTGTTTGGATCATTTTCCTATCTTGCTTGACTGTGGTGATGTCTTAAGGGGGAGTAGGCCCTTTAGATTTGAAAACATGTGGCTTAAGGTGGAAGGTTTTGCGGGTTTGATGAAACAATGGTGAGAGTCTTATCTCTTTGAGGTACGCCTAATTTTGTCCTAGCTAGCAAGCTCAAAGCTTTGAAATTTGACCTGAAGAAATGGAATGAGGAGGTGTTTGGCAATGTAGAAAGGAAAAAAGAGGAATCTTATGGAAGATTTGCGGGTTTTTGATGTGATTGAAGAAGGAAGGGCCCTAGGGGTGGAGGAGAATTAAGAAGACAGAAGTTGTCAACGAGCTAGAAACCTCTACTCTTATGGAGAAGATGAGTTGGAGACAGAAATCTAAGGTGTTGTGGTTAAAGGAAGGGGATAAGTGCACAAATTTTTTTTCACTCTATTGCTAATTTGAATAGAAGGAACAACTCTATAGAATTCTTATTGATCGGCGGTAATCTTTCTATCAACCAAGCAGAGATCAGGAACCACATTGGCCAGTTCTATAAAAAGTTATACACCGAGCAATGTAGTTGGAGACCGCGGGTGGATGGTCTTTTTTTTTACTCCATTCAGGAGTCTGAGGCTTGTTGGCTGGAGAGGGATTTTGGTGAGGAGGAGGTGAGGAAGGTTGTGACTGCTATGGCTGGTGACAGAGCGCCAAGCCTTAACGGTTTCTCTATGGTGTTCTTTCAAGCTTGCTGGGATGTGTTGAGAATGGACATCATGAAGGTTTTTAGTGACTTCCATGCAGGTAAGTTTGAGAAGAGCCTTAATGCTTCGTTTATTACGCTCATTCCGAGGATTCCAGGTGCTATTGATCTCAAAGACTTCGCCCGATTAGTCTTGTGAGGGGTATCTACAAAATTATTGCTAAGATCTTAGCTAACAGGCTTAGGATGGTTATGGAGAAACTCATCTCCAAGTCCCAAAGTGCCTTTATTAGATGAAGGCAGATCCTTGATCCAATTCTTATTGCCAATGAATGCCTTGATAGTAGGCTTAGATCTGGTGAGCCAGGCATCATTTGTAAAATGGATCTGAGAAGGCTTATGATCATGTGAATTGAGATTTTCTCTTGTATATGCTGACGCAGTGTGGCTTTGGAGAGAAATGGTGCTCTTGGATAGCCTATTGTATTTCCTCAATGCGCTTCTCGGTTTTGGTTAATGGCACCCCTTCAGATTTCTTTAATAGCTCCCGTGGGTCGAGACAAGGGGATCCTGTATCCCCCTACTATTTGTGTTTGTGATGGAGGCTTTGGGTAGAATGTTATCTACTGCAGTTAGTGGGGGGCTGTTGGATGGTTTCTCAGTGGGTAATGTTGCGTTCTCTCATCTTCTGTTTGCTAATGATACTCTGATTTTTTGTGATATTTCTTCTGCTCATTGGAGAAGGAACTCCACCCCTTTCCACCTCTTCCTTTCGGCACAACGATAAAGACCTTCCGACCACCCCCACTGTACTCCGCCACAGCCACATAACGCCCATGCTTATTAGAGCGTCGTTGGGCGAGGAAAGCTGTGACCCCAACTTTGGAGCTTCCTATAAAGTCCTTCGTCCCCTACTCTTGAATCACGACCTCCACGGTGGATACGAACCAAGCAACGCTAACTTTACCTAAATGAATAGAACAAACAATACCCTAACTCCTTTCAAGAATTCGTAACACTGTAGACCCGCCCTCCACTGCAAGCTCAAAAGCTTTAGATTCAATAAAACACCACCTCAAATTCCCCATAGGACTAACAACAATAACTAATAACCAACTAGAACTGCGGTCGATGCCGACAAAGCACACCAACTGAGATGACTAACGGAACCACCTACATGCACCATCAAGAAGCCTCTACTTTCAGGTTTTGGACTACCTTACTGCTCAAAGCTTTTTCTCGATCTGTCAGAATTTATCTTTTATCAGACCTGTGCAGGATTGGGAAGTGGACTTGGTGACTGCAATTTTTGATTTATTTGTTGAGTTCCAAACTAAAGTCACCAAATCTGAAGGAAAGCTCTTTAATGAAAATAAAATTTAATTGATGTTAGATATAAAGGGCAGACTGACTTGGTATAGCACTTCATCTGCAATCCAGTTGCCAATACCTGCAATGTAGCTCTGCAAAGATTTACAAAATGAGAAAATAAAAATTAATATGTATATAGACTGAAGTAATGATCATTCGAAAAAAACACATGCATGAAGAAGTAGACAAGTCATTCTAATTTTTGCAACTTCACCACAGTTTGTATACAAGGATCTCAAGATCATCAAGGCAAAACAATAGAGATGTTTATAATGCACTAAGATGTGACGGAACTAATTTTCTAAAAGCAAAATGGACTCTGAAAAATATAAAAGTAAACTAACAAGGAATCATTTTATGCCTGCTTCCCTTGCTTATGGATTTAGACTCTCATTGACTTCTTTTCTTATTTGTTTAATTATGATTATTTCTCATGGCTTTTGAAGACTCCATGCTCAACTACTTATTTCTTTCAAATTGATCCCTTCCAGTGACTAATTGATTTGACGGTAGTTCAATTAGGATGTGTTTGCATGCTAATATTTCAGCTTATGTCCCTCAGATAAAGCCTCCCCAAATTTTGCAAGAAGCTGGTAGTATTTCACTTTTCCAGCATGAAAGTAGGTGCCTGCATCTCAACTCAACAAAGACTTAAACCCAACTATAGGTTCTGCTATACAGATCTCATAATGTCATTCCACTCTTTTATGGAAAATTTTCCATTACCGAGAACATAAAGCCACACTACTTCAGGGGATGTCAACTATGAATTAGCTCAACTCATAAAGTCTCTTGTCATACAATGGATCCAGGATCAAATTCTACCTACAACCAGGGGGTGGTGGAGGGGAGGGGGGAAAGGTCAGACTAAATCTTACACCCCTTCTTTCGCCTTCCCCATAAATGACGCCTTCATTTAAACTACATTGCCTGTCTCACTTTGTACTGATTCATCTTCATTGCACACAATTAAAATAAAAAGCTTTATTCTTCTTGATCTTCTACTTTGTCCTTGAATAAATCTATAAAATCCAGAATTTAATGTTGTTTTATGAAGCTTATCAACTAGGATTGGCTTACCTACACTATTTTAAAGTCATCATTGAAATTGAGTCTTAGAAGTGCAAGGAGGTTCAACATAGAGAATGCTCTCACTATCATGCAAGGCGTGTTTGGAAATATGGACCAGATAAACATATAGATCCAAGAAAGTGATGAAGATAGATCTCAGACTCTCAGTAGCTCTAAGTGCCAAGCTCATCAAGAGCATCTCATTGAATATAAAAAGCAAACACCAAAGTACAAATGCTGATCCACAAAGTGATGACTTCAAATAAAGAATGTGAGAAGGTTCTGGAAACAAGCAATTTGGGGGAACACTTTTGCATCTTAGATCACTTAAAAACAAACTATTCTGTGGCCATTCTCTAAGTTATCAGAAACCTAGAATCCAGGCCATGTTTCAAATATTGGAGAGCCACAGGAAATACACAGGGCAAGCAACATCAAGTACATAACAGATTCTTCCATTCTAACCAGTTTGACGAAATAATTAAGTTATGCATATCTGGCTATAAAAAGGGACAACCAAGAGTCCAATTAGGCACCATGTGTATATAGCAGTATACACATGTAGCATATACTGCTATCTACACGTGGTCTTGCAATTTTAGTCACAAATCCTTAATTCTACACCATCTTTCTCACCATCCATGTGTTAGCTCTCAGTTATCTCACATAAGTCATAACACACTATGCAAGCATGAAACTTCACCCAAATTCTAGTAGTGTATGCCAATGCCTCCAAAAAATAATTCAGCACGACATATTGTTCATATTTCACATCATATACAGAATCTTAAAGATGAAAAAAGTTTTGCATACATCTAACTATATTTGGGGGAAATAGAAGAGGACACATTGCTAAATACCTAAATCTGATGTTCCCATAGCAAGCACGATACAGAAATTGCATAAATTTATTTAATAACCATTATGCAGAGATTACTTATCAGTATAATCTTAGGAACAGCAAGGGAAGTGAGCAAAACAGCTTTAACCTGGTCAAGTAATAAAGCCTTAATTGCAATTTTCTTCTTGCTCAAGGATTCAATAAATCCATCAACTGTCATAGGTTCCAATAGTGGGTCAGGTCCAAGCCCAGATATGGGGGGTACTGCAGCTGGCTGTATTAACAGAACCATTGGAAATATAAAACGCCTACTTAGTATAATAATAAAAATACAAAAACACCATGGGAAACTTCAAGCTCATTAAAAGTGATGTTGTGATACATCTTCGAGTAAGCGGACTTTAGCAAATTGCCTCTTATCAGCGAAAGACAGCTCCAAACCATCTTCAAGCTGCACAAGGACATTCAATGAGAATTTACAATCCTAATTAAGTGTTCAAATAGATCCTAAAAGATCCTAAAGTGAAAAAAGTGCCTTCTTATCACTTTTTTTTAATAAGTAATTTAAACTCATTATAAAGTGCAGTGGGGCCTTCTCATCACTTTTTATACGGAAATATCAAATCAAATTAGATGTCAATAAACAAAAAAAAAAAACAGCATTCCATAAATTATTACAAAATGGAGTGTAAAATTGTAAATGCCAAACGTGGGTATACAACAATACTAAGGCCCGCCCACTCCAATACTAAGCACAAGGAGAATACAACTAGAAGGAACAAATCTAATTATCTGCTCCATGAGACCTTTTGCATCTTATCTAATTACATTGAGATCAAGAGATATTTACAACTAACTAATAAGGGGCTTTTGGAGCTTCACTATTTAAAAAAAGATGTAATGAGATTAATGAAAAACTTGAGAATAGACAAATATGCATTAAATATGTGATTCCTTGTATATTAAAAATAAATAAAAAACACAGTTTATCTGACATTAAAACTACAAACTTGTACATAAATTACCTGAACCACATTAGATCCCATGTGGATTACAATAATTCTCAAAATTGCAATGATTATGACCCCATACCATTAATTTATAAGATACAAGCATAAATATTCCCATCCATGGAAGGAGCAAAATTCTTACTTCTATAAAATACTTCGAGTATTTGAAAGGCCATTCATCAGTGTCATTAACAACAGACCTGTGCAAACACTCTGTTATTACATTTAACAACTGGAAATTGTCATACAAATGCTGATCATTAAACGGGCATCTATCTGGAACAATTAACCATCTGAGATAGTTATCATAATAAACACAAGAAATTTAAGTCAGATCAATGTAGTGAGCAATATTGTCTATTTACATGAAAATTTCATATTTGGCAGAACTAATAAATTGGGACACAATAGGCGTGCTCCACTTTTAGACTAAGTTTAATGCTCCTGAGAAACTCTAGTAACTCATTAAATCACATAATAACTTGTTTCACTTTTAACCTTCACAAAATCAATAGAGCTTTCCTTGATCAAACAAGAGTTTCCTTTCTTTATTTTTCTTTTTACTTTTCAGGCGTACTTAGGAAGAAGTACCATGGATTTGCTATGCATGCTTAGCTATTATATGCTAGCGAATTTTCTCTAGTCACTTAAAAGAACTTTTCCATTAAAGTCAGAAGTATTACAAACCCACAATATTTCAAAAGAAAGATTTTCAGCTTCAGCCCTGAAAAGTTCTAGACTCTAAAAATGCCACCAAAATTTAGTATTATTTTGAGCATGAAACTTTACAAACTCTAGATTTATAAGCTCGAATTTGACATCTAAGAGATGCATGTCCTGGTCTCTATGCATATAACAATCTATATTTTAAAAATACAAATATACAACTATGTAGCCATATACATAAAATTACATGATTTCTCCTTTATGGAGAGACATTGGAAAAGCCAGTGTCTTTTATTTCCTAAGAAAATGTACATAACTAAAAAAAAATGCTATCAACTAATTTTTGATATTCTGCATGAAATCCTTATTCCTTTTAACCTATTTAAATAAGTCACTAAGGTCAAAGTTAAAATAATATAGTTTTATTAATCCAAAAAAAAGTTAAAATATAACCATGCCTTAATGGAACTTTTATATTCTATCCCTTAATGAGGTCAATGAAAACCATCTAAGAATACTACCTAGAACAGCTTCTATATCATAATGTTATTAGAAAAATTGAGTACAATGTAGTTCCAACCATGCCTCACCTCTTGTATTTTGTAACTGCAACACCCTTAATATATATAGCACCCGCCATGCCTGAAATACATACGACCACACAAGTCATGGACCTCACATTTCAATTACATGATCATATTTGTACAATCAAGGGTAACTTAGAGAAACAGGAACACATCTGTGTAAGAATTTAATGACCCACATGATATGGCACATATAAAAAATGTTAGACTCATAATGTTATAAGGTTATTTAATCCTAATTCTATTAAACTATTGGTCAATTAAGAGAAGTGGTTTCCTATTGGAATCCTACTTTGATGGGAAGTGGAGTTAGAGTTGAATAAGGAAACCGGTCCTCTCTCTACCCTATAAATATACATAACATCCATCATTTTGTTGAACTTAAGAGGGTCAAGTGAGAGAAACCTATTTTCTGGTGTTTACACTTTCGGATCAAGATTTCAAGAAGGTTTTGTTGCTATGGATTATGGTATGTTCTTTTATCAGTATTGTGAAAATCATGATAGTTAAGATCTTGGAATTTATTGAATGTTATGAAGATCTATTTACATGTGGAATCAGAGCCTGAGTTCTAACTTTCATGATTTTCCGTTAAGTGATTATCATATGTTGGAAACTAACAAATTCGTATTGCACAATTTGCACTTGCTCTTAATTGTTTGCTACCTTTATCATATAAAGTATATGTTTTGGTGTTGCTAGTTGAACGATTTTGCCTGTTTGTTCATTCACATGGAAGCCATATATTGCTACACGTTTGCGATATGTATCAATGGATGTATGTGTCGATGTTTAATATCTCAATAATGGCTTGCGTAGATTTCATAAGTATGGAAGATATGCACAGTTAAAAGCTTGGAGCCATGGCTATTATGTACAATAAATGCATGTTCAGTATTTATCATGCATGTTTGCACAATAAGCTTTATCGGTGTTGATTGTGTACACATGTATGGCATTTATTTTCATTAGGTTCATCGAGTTCTCTCAATTTCCACAGTTTTTTGTAGGGGTGTACAACCAGTTGCGGTTGCAGTTATTCACTAATAACCACAACTGCAACCAGGATCCCCAGTTATTCTATTTTAAAAAAGTGCAACCACCGGTTGCAGTTGCCAATAACCGGTTTCAATCCGGTTTTAAACCGGTTTTGACATTATGGACTTTCTGGACTATTTTTTAATTTTTTGGACCTCTTTTTGGACTATTTTAAACTCACTTTTGATTATTTTTAGAGCTATTTTATACTCTCATAAAATAAAATATTAGTAATGACATAAGAATAACCTATAAAATTAATAGAAAAAAATAAATAAATAATAACACATAGGGCTGAATTTACATAGATTTTAAATTATTATTTTACATATATATATATATAAAAACCGGTTACCCGGTTATCAACCAGTTTTTCCAAAACCTATAACTGGTAACCACAACCGGCCTAGGCGGTTATCCGGTTCGGTTATTTTCAATTTTCCGGTTTCCCGGTTATCCAGTTATAAGCGGTTAATAATTGCCTCGCTTGTACACCCCTAATTTTTTGTTTGCAATATACTAACATCTGACTTGCTTTGCATCAATGCAACATGGCATGTGTATTTTATGTCCACTTTTTTGTCTTTTAGACAATACACAACTTTTGGTAAAGTTCTTTTCATGTTGCAAAATTCCTTTAAGAGTATTGTTGATACACAGTTTAGAAAGATCTTTCATAGCAAGTTAGAAACATTGGCAGTAAACATTTTTTATTTTAAAACATTGATTATGTTGTTTCATGTGTTATTTTCTTGTTGATTGTAAGCATGAATATTTATGTCAATCAATGTTTATGATATATCATGACTACTTAGCTTTGCATTGTTATTGTTTCGAATTGAGATCTATAGTATGAAATAGTTTGGTAATCACCAAAGTGACCCAACTAGAAAGATTCATAGAATTCAAGTCATATATTTGAACTTAATACCCATATCGCAGGTATTAAGACAATGACATTGAAAATTTTTAACGGTTTTTTAATCACAAGAATATTTTGGATTGACCCAAAGGTGCACCCTTTTCAAGTGATTGATAAACTGAGATAGGATAATTAATGTGTATCCTTAATGATTAACTTTTTCGGTATATTGTAATTTTCACCCAAAGGTGAATTGCGGTAGTACTACCTACTGTTTATTAGAATATTATTTTAGGTTTGATAACTCAATTTTTTTTTTATTGTAGTGTTAATTCTTGTTTCATTACATTTGCATGCTTCATTTGTTCTGATCCTTAAAGGAACAAAATTCTCTCTGAACAAGTTCAATTTCACCTTGGTGTTCTAGATCTTGATATGGCACTCTGGAGTCCGGACCGAGAAACCGCCTGCTATTACTGATTCAAGTAGTGCGGAAGAAAAGGCTTTACACAAGTCTTAGGTGAGATCAAACAGATTGACCATTATGTTTATGCGAATAAGAATAGCGAACAATATTAAGTCAATGCTTCCTAAATGTGCCAGTGCTAAAGAATTCTTTAAAATTGTGGACAAACATTTCCAATTAGCTGACAAGTCTCTTGTTGGAACATTGTGTAACAACCCAGAAAAAAGCGCTAGCTACATCTGCTCTATCACCTCAAAAGGTCTAGTCAATTTGGAGCTTCCCTATAATTCCTTATAAAGTTCAGTTTCACTTAGTAACTAAACAATGTGAGACTTAGCACTTATAACTATCTTTATAAACTACCGACTCTATATGGGCTACTCCTCATCTTTTCAATATAGGACCGGAGTGTTACAAACTCCTCTCTTAAACTCCTGACATTCTCATCAGAACCACGTCATGCAATGCTAACAGTACCACATAGAGCATTACTAAATGGCTTTGATATCATTTGTAACGATCTAGAAAAAAGCGCTAGCCACATCTGCGTTATTACTCCAAAATGACTAGTCAATTTAGAGCCTCCCTATAATTTCTTATAAAGTCTAGTTTCACCTAGTAACTAAGCAATGTGGGACTTAGAACTCATAATTATCTTTATAAACCACCCACTCTATATAGGCTACTCTTTATCTTCCCAATATGGGACTGGGGTGTTACTCATTGATGGCTGAACTTACCACCATGAAATTTGATGCTACACGTGGGATGCATTAGCATATCCTTGAAATGACAAATTTAGCTGCAAAATTAAAGGCTCTTGGGATGAATATGGATGATTTCTTTCCACTTAGCTGAACATGCCCAAACTTTCTGTAGAAGTTGCACTTCACACTCTTTACCCATTTCATTATGGATGGAAGCCCTAAAAACTAATGTATATTTATTGAATAGAGTTCTTACTAAAGCAGTTCTAAAGACTCTTTTTGAACTAAGGACCGGAAGGAAACCAAGTTTAAGACACCTACATGTTTGGGGTTGTCCAACGAAGGCTAGAATTCATAACCTAGCTAAAAAGAAATTGGATTTCAGACCCATTAGTGGTTACCCAAAGGATATAGGTTTTATTATCCTACATATAGTACGAAAATTGTTGAAACCAATAATGTCAGATTCCTTGAGAATTGTGAAATCAGTGGGAGTGATAAACCACGAAATGTGGTTATTCAAAAAGTTAGGGTACAAGTCCCACTACCCATAACTTTGAAAGAGGTATTCATACAGTTGTAGAATTGTTTGTCAATGTTGACAACAAGTTAATAATCAATCCCTCCATGATGAGATTATCACCAATGAACCAATTATAGAAGAATCACAAGAAATAGCATTAAGGAGAATGAAGATCTGCTATTTCAGATGATTATGTGGTGTATTTACAGGAATTTGATTTTGACATAGAGACAAGTAAGAACCCGGTTTCATTTTCACAAGCCATTGAAAGTAATTATTCTATTAAATGGATTGATGCCATAAATGATGAGTTAAAATCAATACACCAAAACAAAGTCTGGGATCTCGTTGAATTGCCCGAAGGATATAAGACAGATGTGTGTAAATGGGTCTTCAAGACCAAGCACGACTCTCATGGCACGAACGATATAAAGCAAGACTTGTGGCCAAAGGTTTTACTCAGAAATGAGGCATTAATTATAAAGAGACCTTCTCTCCCGTATCCAAGGACTCACTCAAAATCATTATGGATTTGGTAACTCATTATGATTTAGAGTTGCACCAAATGGACGTGAAAACGGTTTTTCTGAATGAGAGTTTAGATGAGGAAGTCTATATGGACCAGCCTGAAAGCTTCCCAATAAAAGGGAAAAAAAAAAAAACACATGGATTGCAAATTAAATAAGTCAATATATGGACTTAAATAAGCTTCCAGACAATGGGATCTTAAGTTCAATGATACTGTTACTTCTTTCAGTTTTAAGGAAAACGTTGGCAGCCTAACCTGGCTCTGTTGAAGGAAGATACACAAAGGATCCTAGCAATCAAACTACTGCTGCAAGAAATCTACTGCATCCGTTTGATTGCAGCAGTAGTTTGATTGCTTCCTTTTCTGAATCTTAGCTCTTTTCTTTCTTATTTATTCTTACTACTATCACTTTATAAACCAAGCCAGCTGTTAAAAACCGTAACATATCAGGGTCGTACGCCTGATTGATCGGTGTATATACCTAAAGGTTAGTGCTAGCAAGTTTTTGTTGTTTCTGATTTTATATGTTGACGATATATTTCTCGTCAGTAGTGATCTTGGTGTTGCACGAACCAAGAATTTTTTCTCTAAGAACTTTGAAATGAAAGATATGGGTGAGGCAACCTATGTGATAGGAATAAAAATATTTCGAGATCGATTATGTAGTTTGTTAGGGTTGTCTCAAAAACGATATATTGAAAGAGTTTTAAAGAGATTTGGCATGAAGAACTGTTCAGCTAGTGTTGCTCCAATTCAGAAAGGAGATAAATTTAGTCTTATGCAATGATCACAGAATGAATCGGAACATAAACAGACAGAAAGAATTCCTTATGCTTTTGTTGTAGGAAGTTTGATGTATGCACAAACTTGCACTAGTTGGTATGTTGGGCAAATACCAAAGCAATCCTGGAATTGATCATTGGAAAGCTACAAAGAAAGTGATGAGATACTTAGCAAGAACAAATGATTAAATGCACACTTTTAAGAGGTCTGATCATTTAGAGGTGATTGGCTACTTTGATTCAGACTTCACTGAATTTGTGGCATGCTTTGAGGCCACAATTCATTTATTATGGTTGCAGAACTTTATCTTAGGACTTGGAATTGTTGACACTATTGTCAAACCGCTGAGAATTTATTGTGATAATTCTGCAGCAGTGTTTTTCTCTAAAAACAATAGATATGCTAATGGTGCTAAGCATATGGAGCTTAAATATTAAACTAGTGACTCACACTAGTAGGTTGTTTGACTATGGTATTTATGATGACCAAGTTAAAGTAAAGATAGATTAGATTTTTGCGCACCAAATGTTAATCTTATTAAGTCTAAAACAATATTAGTCATATGGGCCAAGTGAGAGATTATAAGAATTTAATGACCCACATAACATGGCACATATGAAAATTGTTAGACTCAGTTATCTAATCCTAATTATTTTAAACTGCTGGTCATTTAAAAGAAGTGGTTTCCTATTGAACTCTTACTTTGATGGGAAGTGGAGTTATAGTTAGAATAAGAAAAGTGGTCCTCTCTACCTTTTAAATATATACATACTTCAGTTTGGTGCAACTTAAAAGAGGGTCAAAGTGAGAGAACCTGTTTTCTGGTGTTTACGCTGTCAGATCAAGATTTCAAGAAGGTTTTGTTGCTATGAATACTGGTATGTTCTTTTATCAGTCTATTGTGAAAATGATGATAGTTAAAAGCTTGGAAGATGATAGTTAAAAGCTTGGAATTAATTGAATGTCATGTAGATCTATTTAAAATTTGAGCTAAGATAAACCAAAGTATCGTATTAGCCTTAAGTGGTTATGATTCTCTCAAAAAGCAAAAACTACACTTTTCAATACAACACAAACCAAACACCCTAAAAAAGAAAACCAAAGTTCTTCTCTGTGATGTTTTTAGAGTTTCTGAAGAGCACTGTACCGAATTGGAAGGAAGGGAAGGGAGGGGAATCGAGCTGGAGCCAGAGGTTCTTGCCCTTGCGGTGGGCTGAAATGACGGTCTTGCCCAGGAGAGCGGCCTCGAATTCCGAGGGCGAGACTCCGTCAATGACTTTGGAGTCGTTTGCTATGACCGCCTTCTTTATCTTCTTCCCCACGCAGTGCTCCTCCACGGCCCGCCTCGCCACCTCCACCTCCGGAAGCTCCGGCATTCTACTTCGCCGCACGGACTGCTATGGAGCATTCGCGCGCTTATTCAGACTCTGAGTCAGAGTGGCCCGTGCGTTGTTTGACTTTTTGCTTGTGTGGCCCTTAAAATCCTGCTGCGCACGCATGAATTTTCTTAATCAATAATATATTTTGTCCCTATCACTATCAGTATTTATTATATCCTATCGTAATTTAAGATTAGTAAGTATTAATATTAAAAAAAATGATTCTTTAATTTGAAATAATAATTAAGATTTAAAAAATCCATACAATAAAATATTTTAAAATAATAAAATACCTTAAAAATCTTATTGGTTTTTTTTTTCTTTTTGTTTCTTCTTAAGAACAAATTAATAATTAATGAAATGTTCTTTTAGGTCATTAAAAATCATTTTGTGCTTTCTAAGTAAAGAGGTCATATTGAGCCTGCACTCTTCAATAACTGAATAATAAAGTATTGGCTTAATCAATCGAGCTATTTTATTTTTAACCCTTTTAAAAAAATGAAAAAAAAAAAAGAAAAGTCAAAGATGGGCACTTCAAGCCGAACCTGGAAGTGTAGACATTTGTAGACCACCAAATATGGAAGAGAACTCAAATCCTGGTCCATTGCTCCATTTTACCTCCTCATGAACTCCTCTCTCCTCCGTGCAAAATTGAACTTTGACTCTTTAAACCATCTTTTCTTCGCTTGTGCTTTTGCCCACATTGTTTGGAAATAATCTTTTTGGCCTCTAGATTGCCTGACTTTCAACTTCCCTTCCCTTTCCTTCGGATTGATATCATTATTTGTCTTAGAAAGCTACTGCAAACACCCTCAAAAGACACTCATCCTTCCAAATTTTCGCGGCGTAGCTCATGATCATCTTTGATTTCAAAGGACCAAGGCTCTTCATAATAAATGATAATGTTTCAACTAACATTATTTCTCTATCTAAATCCATAGAGAAAGTTACTCAGAACATTTTTTTGGCCTGAAAGACAAAGCTCAACATCTTTGTGAGAAGATAGTTCTCCCTCTTACCGGCAATTATAAGATTATTTCGGGAAAAACTTTTTTGCTCAAGTTGTAGTGTGTCGAAATTCTACAAACACTATCATCAAAGTTGTCTCTCTCGCAAATTAGCGTGAAGTGTGACCCAAACTTTGATGAAGCTTTTGCTGCTCTTCTTCTAACTCAATTAGCCTCCTTCTTAGAGCTAAAATCCTTTATCCTTGAAAGTAACTCTTTAGTAGTGATTATAGCTCTCCAGCAGCCTTCTCATACTAGTGACTGGAGGATCTCTTCTATCATTAAGGATACCATCTAGCCCTCTTTCTTTTCTTCTTGGAAAGCTAAGAAGATCAACAGAAGTGCCAACTTTTGCACTTACCATGTGACTTATTGGGCTACTGTCAGATTCAGATCAGATAGCATTCTCATCTACCCCTCTTTTCCCATTTGTAGTGGAAAAGACCCTCCTCCCTCCTTCTCATGATTGTATAACTGGCTTACTTACAAAAACAAAAACAAATCATGGTCCACTAAGTCAATGATCAAAACTTCTTTGACCTATCAGATTTAGGAGGCCGGACTTCGATCCATGTGGATCTAAGTAAATCAATGAGGTCTAATCCAGGTGTCATCACTAATCTGCGGTGAACTCCTTATTCCTTATTTCCTCCTACAATTTGCAGCATAATTGTTTGGACAAACAAGAATGGTTCCTACTTAAATGTTAGACAACTTCCACTAGCACCAACCTTCCACAGACAAGCCGTGTTATGAGATGTTATCTTGTCGGTCTACATCAGGGTATGGACCTACCGTCTTTATACTGTTACGGATCTAGTAGGGGGATTTTAGGATTAGAATACTTAAGAGACAATAAATTATCATTATTGATAACATTAGAATTAAAATTTAAATAGTAGAGATAATATGTTATTTTATTGATAACATTAGAAGTGTTTATCCCAATTAGTCTTTTATTTATACTATGCATTGTAAGTGTCTATTTAAAGACACCATCAAGTTAATGTATAATCAAAAAAGGTTTATTATCAAAACGTTCTGTTTGTTGGGAAGTTTAGACTTCATCGAACTACCCTAAAAGAACACGGAAAGAAGTAATGCGATGCTTCCAAGTAACCATATAGTAGGGAGTGCATACATGCTAGAAGTCATGTGCATGACACATAGGTAGGATTGACCAGTTCCATGACAAAAAAAGGTTAGCTTACTAACAATAGTTACAAACAAAATATTTTAGTCCTTCCCGTTCTTCCTAAACATCCACCGGGGATGACAGCCTTCTAAATATCTTGATACCGTACCTACTTTGCTTTCTTCTTTGCCTTCTTACTATTTTGACTGGTTTGCACCTTTCTCTTGGATGCCTTATCTGCCTTAGTGGTTGCTTTTTCCATTTTCTTCTTTAGAAGTTCATCATTGTCACTATCAACGGCAGCAGCTCCGCCAATATTATCATCATCACCCTCATCATCATCACTATCCACAACTTTTCTTTTCAACGGAGGCTTTTTACCTCGACCTCTAGGCTTAGGTCCTTTCTTCGGTTCATCACTTTCAATAATTTCCTCTTGTTTGTTTGCTGGTTCATCGATGTCATCATCACTGTCATCGTTCCCACCACTTTTTCTCTTTGAAGTTCTCTTTTTGGGTTCACCCACTGCTTTTGCAGTTTGGTTTCCACTTAGCTTTTGCAACTCTGGTACATATGCTGATGTCTAAGACCCAAAAAAACCCTGCTCATCACATGAACTATAAATTAAAGCTATAACTATTAAAGGGTTCTATTTGAGAATGACATACCCTGCCACCAGCATTGATGAAATCAATTTTCTTCCCTGCCATTACATGGAATTTCATAAATATTTGTAACTCAAGATGTCTATAAAACAAATAGGATAAAATGTGCTCAAGAAATAAAATAAGAAAATGAACGATTATTTCTTGGCCACAAATAAACCTAGTATCTTTGATCTAACATAAAGCCTATATAAAGAATGATATTCAACACTAGCATGTTAAAAGGTTAATATATCATTATTTGTAAAGAAAAGTCTAAATCTTTATATGAGATCCTGTGTTGGACTACCTAGGTTCTCTAAATTTGGAAAAGGTATGTGTAAGAATAGAAGAAAAGTTATAATATTATTACATCATAATATATATCTGATATAAATTAAACACTGGGCCAAGTTCATGTTTCATCCTAATCAATACCATTTAATGTCAAACAAGTATACATGGACCTCAAATGAGCACATTACACAAGTATTCTAGGCTTAGAATCGAATTTTCAACTCATATAGTAAGGACAAACAAGACAGTGTAGTAGGGAGTGATAATCATAGGCAATCCAAGTAAAAAGAAAAAGAAAAAGAAAGAAAGAAATACATTTTCACACTTAACTGGAGAGAGAGAGAGAGAGAGAGAGAGAGAGAGAGAGAGGTAAACAAAAAAGGCAATATAATCGTTACCAAATACTAGACTAAGGAAATCTTAAATCACATAGCTTCACTGTCTTCTATAGTAAGAACTTGTTCTGATCCTTTATCGTGTTACTTCATGACAGTGGCATACCTTTTTTCACTTTGTTTTTAATGTCTAATACATAGGTCATTTTTTGCTTCGGCTTCATATTGTAAATCTAAATAATCAACAGTAGCTAACTCCTTTTATTGAGTGAAAAGGCACATACCAGGAAAGAATTAGGAGATGATTGGGAAACTTAAAGAAAACCCAAACTAGAAAGGTGCATCAAACAGGCAGAAATCATCAAGAAAGTGTCTGTAAAACCTAAATTTGAAATGATTTTACTAGATTCTTTAAAGATTTTTTTTTTTGATAACTAGATGATTTAAAGAAAATTCAAAAATGAAAACCAGTTCCCTGTAAGTATCATCTAGATCTAAAGGTTTCGAAGACATATCTCCAATAGCATGTTAAATAGCAAGAAACACTCATGGAAACCATTTCCCTTTAATTAATTTTTTTGATTGGTAAGTTACACACACCCGATTGGACTTGAACCCAAGACCTCACCCTCCACTTTGCTACCGGGGAAAATTACCATTTGAGCTAAAGCTCATTGGTACCATTTCCCTTTAATTTATAGAACAAGGAAGCAAATTTCCCACATGAGAGAACTTTTAATCTCCTTCCCTTACTTTTACTGAAAGATTACTCCTCAATAATTTTGATTCTTTTGTCAGCATGACCCTAAATAACAACAATCAAGCTCTATTGACATGACAAGACAACAGTATTATTGTAGGATCCAAAAATGGAACCTTTTCACTGCTGTGCATCCCAAGATCTTCCATTAGTTTCCACAACTGAAGTTTTCAATTTTCAATTTTGCAATTTCAGTGCTACTTTCTCTGGCAGTTGAATATCCATTACCCAGTGTTAAAATATGTCACTACATAAATCAACCATAAACATAACTGCACCCATTTATATGCAATTTTGTTTACGAAAAGAAATGAAGCAGAAAAGAAAGTTATTGACATTAGTCTCAAGATATCATCAAACTGACTAAACCCACAAGAGCAGTAGATGAGATATGATAGTAATAGAACCTAGAGGACCACTTGCTCAAAATGAATAGCACAAAACATGCAGAAGGAGAAACACGATCATAATCTTGCAGTATCAAAGTGTAAATTAATTAGTAACATCAATGAAAAACTATCTTGACCATGTGAAAAAAGATCCAAGGCATATGCTACAATGTGCTAGCTTAGTTTCAAAGGTTTGATTATATTAGCTCATCGAGTTAATGATGAAGATAAGTTCTTATGATTAAAAGTAGTCAATGATTTTTATTTTGAAGATAACCAGATATGAGATACTACAGAGGTATTGAATACCATCCAAACAAATTTCTGTAGTTCTATATGAGATATCACATAAGATCAGGGGCCAAACCATCAACAAAAGCCTTAGACTTCTTTTCGCGGGAATGGAAAATCCAGTTTTTAGGAAACTGGCTACTATCTGCCCCAACTTCAATTGCTTTCTCAATGACCTGTAAAATCAATGCTTTTGTCAAAATGATTACATATAACAGAAGTATCTTACCATTAACTTTTCCAGGCTTTTTGCCCCATCGAAAATGAAATAACCACTCAAGAGGAAACCGACTGCATTCAGCATCAACTCTAACCGCATATTGAATAACCTACACGTATTGTCCTCTATATATTCCATGAAGAACAAAAGAAAGGTTTCTAAATTGCAACGAAATACTCCAAAACAAAAGACTATCACCCACCTCTTTTATGCACTTGTGTAGGTTTGCGCAGTTTTCCTTGGAAAGGCTACCAACAATTTGCAGTGGATGAATTCTTGCCTGTGAGGAATTAAATTAGTCATTGAATTTCAAAAATTGAATAAAGAAGCATAAAGAAGCCACCAAACATTTAATATTTTTGAAACTTCACCGACAATGGATTATACATTTCTTAGGTTTCCAAGAGAAAGAAGGAGAATCAAAGCCTCAAACCCTATGTGACATAATTTGTCTCCCTAGGGATAAAAACTTAATCTCAAGTTTCACTTTGGTGAGAAGAGAGTAAGAGAGCATATCAGTGTTCAAATTATGTCAACACATCTTCATGTCTAAGGATCATCCTAGAGCTATACACATAAGACTGTATCAGTAAATTCCCCCCCCCCCCGGCCCCAAAAGTTACGCTCTCAAGTTTTGTGTATCATCTTCCAAGAGAAAGAGGATCATCCTAGAACTGTACACATAAGACTGTATTAGGTTCCAAGGTCTACTCTCCTATTTCTAAGGGTGGTTTGGGGATTCAGAATTTGAGGATTTTCAGTAAGGCCCTCTTAGGCGTTATGTGTACGAGAAAGAGGCATGGTGGAGAATTGTTGTGGATGCTAAATTTGGTAGTTATTGGGGTGGGTGGAATTCTATTGTTTCCTCTAGACCGCATAAGGTGGGGCTTTGAAAGAATATTAAGAGGGGTTGGAGTTTATTCTATAGCTGTACCAGATTTAAGCTGGGAGACGAATTCAAGATCAGATTCTATGATGATGCGTGGTGTGGAAAATTGGCCCTCAAAGAAGCATTCCCTATTTTATATGGCTTTGTGGATGACAAGGATGCATGTGTTGCAGCTCACATGGATTTATCCAGTGGTTCCCTTCAATAGAATGTCAACTTTTTTTGAGTGGCGCATGATTAGAAGGTGGACGTCTGGGCTTCTTTCTACACTTTGCTGTATTCCTTTGGAGGGAGAAGGAAAGGGGAAGACAAGCTTTGGTGGGTTCCTTCTCACAAAGGAAAGTTTGATGTTAGATCCTTCTACAGAGTCCTTGCTTGTAAGAATATAGTTTCTTTCTCCTAGAAGAGTATTTGACGGACTAAAGCTCCTTTGAAAGTAGCTTTCTTCGCTTGGTCGGCAGCTTTAGGAAAGATCCTTACCATAGACACTCTTAGAAAGAAACAAATCATTATAGTGAATAGATGTTGTTTGTGCAAAAGGAATGGGAAGTCTGTGGACCATCTGTTCATTCATTGTGAGGTTGCTTGCGTCTTATGGAATGCCATTTTTAGCCACTTTGGGTTGTCTTGGGTTATGCCATTTCGGGTGGTTGACTTATTCACTTGCTAGTGGACGGGCGGGCGTTCTCGGAATGCTGTCATGTGAAAGATAGTGCCTTCTTGCCTTTTGTGGTGCTTGTGAAGGGAGCGAAATGATAGAACTTTTAAAGATCAAGAAAGGACTTTCGAGGAGCTCAAGTCTTTCTCTTTTTTTTCTTGGACAGCTACTTATTTAGCTCCCTTAGTGATTAGCTTTAATGACTTTCTTGTTCTTTTCTCTTTCCTTAATGAAGCGAATCTCATGTATACTTCCTGTGTACTATAACTACACTTTGCGCTTTTTGGATAATTTACTTGCTTATCAAAAAAACAAAAGGAAAGGGGTGGAGATCCTTCACCCTCAAGTTATGCTCGATTTTGCATTTTCTCCATTCAATATACAGTGGTGGGAGTAGACCTCAGTCACCTGGGGTTTAAAGAGGTGGCCAATTGTTGCATGGCTTGGACAGAAGTGTGTCGATGCAGTCTTTGAAACCGCCGGCGGAGGTGGTTGGTTATAGGTCTTATGCAGAGGAGGTCCTACAAAGAGGCCCAAAATGCCCATTACCTGATAGGCGGTTAGCAATGCGATTTTGCCTTCAATAATTGAATGGTTAGCTATTAGCAACCGCCCGCCAAAGCGAGAGAATACGGTTACCTAAAAGTGATAACCGCCTAATGCGGATGCGGTTTTAGGCAATAACCCCACTCACAACTACTTGTATAGACCTAGGTCTCCCATTGGATGCTTCTTTTAAAGCCAATGCTAATTAGGACAGCATTATTGAGAAGGTTGAATCTCGTTTGGCTAGTGGAAAGAGGTTGTGCTTGTCTAAAAGGGGTAGGACAATTGTAATTAAGAGCACTTTGTCTAATTTTCCTATTTACTTCATGTCTCTTTTCCCTCTCCCGGCGAGAGTTGCTAGGCGCATTGAGAAGTTACAATGAAATTTCTTGTGGAGAGGTATGGGTGAAGATTTCAAATTTCACTAAGTTGGTCTAAGGTGTGTTCTCCAATTCCTAAGGGGTGCTTAGGGGTTAGTGATTTGCTTATGTTCAACGGGGCTCTTCTAAGGAAGTGGTTACAGCACAATGCTTATGAAGAGTCTTTGTGGAGAGTGGCAATGGATTTAAATATGGTAGTCAATGGGGTGGGTGGTGCTCTAATGAAGTTAATGGATCGCCCGAGTTTAGTCTTTGGAAATTCATTAGGAGGGGTTGAGGGGAGTTTTCAAAGTTTACAAGATTTGAGATGAGTGATGGTTCAAATATTAGTTTTTGTCATGACGTGTGGGGTGGGGAGTAGGCCCTTAAGGTAGAGTTTCCAGAGTTGTTTAACACCTGCTCTAAGGATCCCTCTTTGGCAAATCATCTTCAGTTATCCAATGGCTCTCTTAAGTGGAATGTTATTTTTTTAAGAGTGGCACATAATTGGAAGATGGAACTCTTTACTTCGTTATTCAATAAGTTGTATTCCATCAGTTTGAGACAGGTGGTGAGGACAAGCTTTATTGGGTCCCCTCCAAGAGATGATTGTTTGATATTAGATCATTTTATAGTGTCTTAATTCTCCATGTTTGCAATCATTTCTCTTTAAGGAGTATTTGGCAGAATAAGGCCCCCTTGTGAGTGGCTTTCTTTGCTTGGTTGGTCGCTTTAAGTAAGATCCTCACTTTGGACAACTTAAGAAAGAGGCAAATCATTGTGGTAGATTAGTGTTGCATGTACAAGAAGAGTAGGAAAACTGTTGACCAGCTTTTACTTCATTGCGGGATAAATAGTGCCCTATGGAACTCTATCTTCAGCTTCTTTGATTTAGCGTGGCGAGTGATAGATCTTTCACTTGTTGGAGAAGGCAGTGTGGTAGTCCTCAAAGTGAAACTGTTTGGAAGATGATCTCACCTTGCTTCTTTTTTTTTTTTTATTATAAGTATGAGAAAGTCTTATAAAAAAAAAAAAAACGTAAGGCACTCCTACGTACACTGGAAGTATACAATAGGAACACCAACTAGAACAAGCAAAAAAAAACCCAAACAACCCAACACTAGGCAGAACCCAACTCTCGGCTTGAGAAAACCCCGCCGTAGAACACCCCTTGCCGGGGATGCCTGGGCTACTATATTGACAAACAGCAAATTCTGGATCACACCGGCATCCACTGGGCTCTTCGGAGAAAGAGGCAAGCCGCTAGGCTCAAACGCCGAAAAAAAGCCCAAAACACCCTCCTGAAACCATGCAAAACACCATGCATGACGCTGAAACCCTCTCCCGTAAGAAGGCCCAAATCCACTTTCGAGTCCTTAGCCTTGTGCTTGTGAAAATATAAGTTTAAGGGCTTAGGTGTAACCATACCTACCGGTGGACACGGCCTCGGATGATGACCATCGGCGACATCTGGCATCTTCGACCAAGACGAAGCATACCCCTCATACCGGATGATCCCACCTTGCTTGATGTGGTGTATTTGGAGAGGAAAAAAAAATGATCGAAGCTTTGGAGATAGTGAGAAGACTGTGGTGGAATTAAATGCCTTGTTCTTCAATATCCTATTCCAATGGATGGCTACCTATGAGTGTTTTCATATTTCTAGTTTTGATGACTTTTTTTTTTATCTTTTTTTCTTTTCTGGTTAGGTGTTATTTGTCTTGTATATTTCTTGTGTACTTGAGTGCACCTTTGTGTTTTTAATGAATTTCATTACTTATCAAAAAAAAAACTATATACATCAATCTAGAGAAATATATGAAGAAACAACAAACTCAAAAGCATAAATGACATGTCACAATGAGTTCCAAACTAAAGTCACCGACTCTGAACCAAAAGTCTTTATTGAAAACAAGAGGTATAATTCCATAGAGTCTCTCTCCATTAATGGCTCTGTTTCGTCCGATCAACCAGTCATCAGGGAGCATGCTGCTCAGTTCTACGAGACCTTATTTGAAGAGCGATACAGTTGGCGTCCTAGTTTGGACAACCTCGCCTTCGATTCCCTAGCGGAGGATGAGGCTTCTTCGCTTGAGCTTCCTTTTTTAGAGAGGGAGGTCTTTGAAGTGGTTAAAGGTATGAACAGAGACAAGGCCCCTGGCCCAGATGGTTTTTCCATGGCATTCTTTCAAGTCTGTTGGGATGTGATTAAATCTGACATGATGCGGGTTTTCCAAGACTTCCATACCCATAGCAAGTTTGTCAAAAGCTTGAATGCCACGTTTATTGCCCTCATTCCGAAGAAGCATGGGGCATCTGATCTCAAGGACTTTCGGCCTATCAGTCTTGTGAGTGGAGTTTACAAGATCATTGCTAAAGTCTTGGCTAATAGAATGAGAAAGGTTGTGGAGAAGATTATCTCGAAATCCCAGAATGCCTTTATTAAAGATAGGCAGATTCTTGACTCTGTTCTCTTAGCGAATGAATGTCTGGACAGTCGTATCAGCTCGGGTGTTCCCGGGGTCATTTGCAAGTTGGATATCGAGAAGGCTTTCGATCATGTCAACTGGGGGTTTCTTTTGTATTTGTTGAGGAGGTGCGGTTTCGGGGTGAAATGGTGTTCCTGGATTGCACAATGTATCTCTACAGCACGCTTTTCGGTTCTTGTTAACGGCACGTCGTCCGGCTTTTTCAGTAGCTCTCGTGGGTTGAGGCAGGGGGACCCATTGTCTCCTCTTCTGTTTGTTATCGTCATGGAGGCCTTAAGCAAAATGCTTTCTTCTTCTATTGACAGGGGCTTTCTGTCAGGTTTCTCTATGGGTTCTAGGCTTTCTGAAGAGGTTATTATCTCTCACCTGTTATTTGCGGACGATACTTTGGTTTTCTACGAAGCCAACCCTGATCATCTTCGCTTCTTGAGGATGGTTCTTTTATGTTTTGAAGCTGTCTCGGGGTTAAAGATCAATTTGGCAAAGTCAGTTTTGGTTCCTGTGGGTGATGTGGATAATGTGGATGAGCTGGCTGGCATTATGGAGTGCGGGGTTTCCTCTTTACCCCTGAAATACCTTGGTCTTCCCCTTGGTGCTTGCTTTAAGGCCAAGTCTATTTGGGACGGGGTTCTTGAAAAGATGGAGCAGCGTCTGGCCGGTTGGAAACGGTTGTATCTGTCTAAGGGTGGGAGAGTTACCCTTATTAAGAGCACTCTATCCAATCTTCCTACTTACCTATTATCTCTCTTCCCTATCCCTGTCAATGTGGCTAATCGCATAGAGAAGCTACAACGCGACTTTCTTTGGGGCGGCATAGGCGATGACTTCAAGTTTCATTTGGTTAGCTGGTCCAAGGTTTGCTCTCCTATTCCTGAGGGAGGGTTGGGGATTCGAAACTTGAAGGTTTTCAATAAAGCTCTGTTAGGGAAGTGGTTGTGGCGTTATGTGCACGAGAGAGAGGCTTGGTGGAGAATAGCTATAGATGCTAAATTTGGTAGTTCTTGGGGTGGGTGGAGCTCTATTGCTTCTTCTGGGCCGCATGGAGTGGGGCTTTGGAAGAATATCAGGAAGGGCTGGAGTTCTTTTGTTAGCTTCACCAGATTCAAGCTGGGAAACGGGTCCAAGATCAGATTCTGGGATGATGTGTGGTGTGGCGAGTTGGCCCTCAAGGAAGCTTTCCCCATTCTTTATGGCTTATCCGGAGATAGGGATGCTTGTGTTGCTGATCGCATGGACTTCTCTAGTGGCTCCCTTCAGTGGGATGTCAGCTTTCTGCGAGCGGCGCATGATTGGGAGGTAGTTGTCTTTGCTTCTTTCTACTCCTTATTGTACTCCTCGAGTAGGAGTAGGGTAGGAGAAGACAAGCTTTGGTGGGCTCCTTCTCACAAAGGAAAGTTTGATGTTCGCTCTTTCTACAAAGCCCTTGTTTGCAAGGATGCTGTCTCTTTCCCTTGGAAGAGTATTTGGCGGACCAAAGTTCCTTTGAAGGTGGCTTTTTTTGGGTGGTCGGCAGCTCAAGGGAAAATTCTTACTTTGGACAATCTTAGAAAGCGACAAGTCATTGTAGTAAATAGATGCTGCTTGTGCAAAAGGGATGGGGAGTCTGTGGACCATCTGCTTATTCATTGCGATATTGCCCAAGCCTTATGGACTGCCATCTTCAGTCGATTTGGGTTGTCTTGGGTTATGCCTCTTCGGGTGGTCGACTTATTCGCCTGTTGGTGGACGGGCGGGCGCTCTCGTAATGCTGTTGTTTGGAAGATGGTGCCTTCTTGCCTCATGTGGTGCCTGTGGAGGGAGCGGAACGACAGAACGTTTGAGGATCAAGAAAGAACGCTCGAGGAACTCAAGTCTTTTTTCTTTTTCACCCTTTTCTCTTGGACAGTTGCTTATCTAGCTCCTTTAGCGATAAGCTTTACTGACTTCCTTGTTCTTTTCTCTTCTTGTAATGAGTCTTGACTCTTGTATACTTCCTGTGTACCAGGGCTGCGCTTTGCGCTTTTTATAAAATTTCTACTTACTTATCAAAAAAATAAAATTTAATTGATGTTAGATATAAACGACAAACTAACTTGGTATAGCACTTCATCCGCAATCCAATTGCCAATACCTGCAATGTAGCTCTGCAAAGATTTACAAAATAAGAAAAGAAAAATTAATAAGTATACATAATGAAGTAATAATCATTCGAAAAAAAAAAAAAACAAAAAACAAAAAACAAAACAAAACAAAACAAAACACTTTCATGTGGAACTAGATAAGTCATTCTAATTTTTGCAACTTCACTACATGGTTTGTATACAAGGATCTCAAGATCATCAAGGTAAAATAATAGAGATATTTCTAATGCACTCAGGTATGACAAAACTAATTTTCTAAAGCGAAATGGACCCTGAAAAATAAAAAAGTAAACTTACAAAGAATCATTTTATAGATGCTTCCCTTGCTTGTGGATTTAGACTCTCTTTGACTTCTTCCTTTTTTATTTTTTTAATTATGATTATTTCTCATGGCTTTTGAAGACTCCCAGCTCAACCACTTATCCCTTTCAGTGACTAATTGATTTGACAATAGTTCAATTAGGACGTGTTTATGTGCTAATATTTCAGCTTATGTCCCTCAGATAAAGACTCCCCAAATTTAGCAAGAAGCTGGTAGTATTTCACTTTTCCAGCATGAAAGTAGGTGTCTGCATCTCAACTCAACTAAGACTGAACCCAACTATAGGTTCAGCTATACAGATCTCATAATGTCATTCAACTCTTTTAGGGAAAATTTTCCATTACTCAGAACATAAAGTCACACTACTTCAGGGGATGTCAACTATGAATTAGCTCAACTGGTAAAGTCTCTTGCCATACAATGGATCTAGGATCAAATTCTACCTACAACCAGGGGGTGCGAGGGGGGGAAAGGTCAGAACACATCTTACACCCTTCTTTCACCTTCTCCATGAATGAAGCCTTCACTTAAACTACATTGTTTGTCTCACTTTGTACTGATTGATCTTCATTGCACACAATTAAAATAAAAGGCTTTATTCTTCTTGATCTTCTACTTTGTCCTTGAATAAATCTACAAAATCCGGAATTTAATGTTGTTTTATGAAGCTTATTAACTAGGATTGGCTTACCTACACCATTTTAAAGTCATCATTGAAATTGAGTCTTAGAAGTGCAAGGAGGTTCAACATAGAGAATGCTCTCACTACCTTGCAAGGCGTGTTTGGAAATATGGACAGGTTAAACATATAGATCCAAGAAAGTGATGAACATAGATCTCAGACTGTCAGTAGCTCTAAGTGCCAAGCTCATCAAGAGCATCTCATTGGAATATAAAAAGCAAATACAAAGTACGAATTCTGATGTGACACCTGCGCCCCCTAGGGTAATTTTATTATATTGTTGTTGTTTTAGTTTTCTTTATTTTGTTGTGTGATAATTGTTTGCTCAATTATCCCATATAATTTCGTGGGTTTAATAGAAGGGTATGTTAGAGGGCTGAAAAAGAGTTATAAAACACAAAAGTCAATATTTGTTGAGTTTAAAACCTAAGAGAATCTGGCCAGCTGTATTTTTCTCAAAAAAGGAAAGTTTTCTTTGTTAAAACAAGCTTTAATTGTATGCCAACTCATCCCTATTTTGTAGGAGCTGTTTTTCTAAGTTATTTCAAAAACATAATTCAGCACGACATATTTTTCACATTTCACATCATATACAGATAATTTAAATATGAAAAAAGTTTTGCATGCATCTACCTATATTTGGGAAAAATAGAAGTGAACACAGTGCGTAATAACAAAATCTGATGTTCTCAGACCATGATACAGAAATTGCATCAATTTATTTAATAACCCTTATGCAGAGATTACTTAGCAGTATAGTCTTAGGAACAGCAAGGAAAGCAAGCAAAACAGCTTTAACCTGGTCAAGTAATAAAGCCTTAATTGCAATTTTCTTCTTGCTCAAGGATTCAATAAATTCATCAACTGTCATAGGCTCCAATAGTGCGTCAGGTCCAAGCTCAGATATGGGGGGTACTGCAGCTGGCTGTATTAACAAAACCATTGGAAATATAAAATGCCTGGTTAGTATAATAATAAAAATACAAAACCACCATGGGAAAATTCAAGCTCATTAGCAAGTGATATTATGATACATCTTTGAGTAAGCGGACTCTAGCAAATCGCCTCTTGTCAGTGAAAGACAGCTCCAAACCATCATCGAGCTGCACAAGGACATTCAATGAGAATTTACAATCCTAATTAAGTGTTCAAGTAGATCCTAAAAGATCCTAAAGTGATAAAAGTGCCTTCCTCATCACTTTTTTTTTGTAAGTAATTTAATCCCATTAAAAGCACAGAGGGGCCTTGTCATCACTTTTAGGTGTATGATACGGAAATATAAAATCAAATTAAAAGTCAATAAACAAAAAAAAAAAAAGCATTCCATAAATTATTACAAAATGAAGTGTAAATGCCATATGTGGGAACACAACAATACAAAGGCCTGCCCACTCCAATACTAAGCACAAGGAGAATACAACTAGATGGAACAAATCTAATTATCTGCTCCATGAGACCTTTTGCAGCTTCTTAGATCTAATTACATTGAGATCAAGAAACATTTACAACTAACTAATAAGGGACTTTTGGAACTTCATTATTTTAAAATAGATATAACGAGATTAATGAACAACTTGAGAATAGACTAATATGCATTAAATATGCGATTCCTTATAAAAAAATAGAAAAATAAAATAAAATAAAAAAGAACAACACACAGTTTAGCTGACATTAAAACTACAAACTTGTACATAAATGACCTCAACCACGCTAGATACCACCTAGAGTACAATAATTCTCAAAATTTCAATGATGTATGACCCCATATCAGTAATTTATAAGGAAAACCTGAGGATACAAGCATAAACATTCCCATCCATGGAAGGAGCAAAACTCTTACTTCTATAAAAAACTTTGAGTATTTGGAAGGCCATTCATCAGTGTCATTAACAGCAGACCTGTGCAAACACTCTGTTATTACATTTATCAATTGGAAATAATCATACAAATGGTGATAATTAAACAGGCATCTATCCAGAACAATTAACCATATGAGATAGTTATCATAATAAACACAGATGAAATTTGAGTCATACCAATGTAGTGAGCAATATTGTCTATTTACAGCAATACTGTACATAGTTTTCATGATTTTTTTTTTCCCCCTCCTTCTAGCTAGGTGTTTCTCCTATATACTTCCTATGTACTTAGGTATCATTTTTCGCTTTTTAATGATATTTTGATTATTTATCAGAAAAAAGAAGAAGGACAAAATAGGTGTGCTTCACTTATAGACTAAGTTTAATGCTCCTAAGAAACTCTTGTAACTCATTAAATCACATAACTACCTGTTTCACTTTTAAACTTCACAAAATCAGTAGAGCTTTCTTTGATCACACGAGAGTTTCCTTTCTCTTTTGGTTTTCCTTTCAGGCTTACTTAGGAAGAAGTGCCATGGATTTGGTATGCATGCTTCGCTATTATTTGCTAGAGAAGTTTCTCTAGTCACTTAAAATCACTTTTCCATTAAAAGCCAGAAGTATTACAAACCCACCCCAAGAAAATATTTCAAAAGAAAGATTTTCAGCCTGAAAAGTTCAAGACTCTAAAATGCCACTAAAATTTAGTATTATTTTGAACATGAAACGTTACAAACTCTAGATTTATAAGCTGGAATTTGGCATCTAAGAGATGCATGTCCTGCTCTCTATGCATATAACAAGCTAGAGTTTAAAAATACAAATATACAACTATACAACTATGTAGCCAGATACATACAATTACATGATTTCTCCTTTATGAAGAAACATTGGAAAAGCCAGGGTCCTTTTCTTTCTAAGAAAATGTACATAACTAATAAAAAATATTATCAACTAATTTTTTATATTCTGCATGAAACCCCCTATTCCTTTTAATCTATTTTTTAAATAAGTCACTAAGGTCAAAGTTAAAATAATATAGTTTGACAACCATGCCTTGAAGAGTTCCTATATTAAGAAATTAATGGAACTATTATATTATAGCCCTTAATGGGGTCAATGAAAACCCTCTAAGAATACTAACTAGAGCATCTTCTATATGACAATGTTATCAGAAAAACTGAGTACAATGTATTTCCAACCATGCCTCACCTCTTGTATTTTGTAACTGCAACACCCTTAATATAGATAGCACCCGCCATGCCTGAAATACATAAGACCACGCAGGTCATGGACCTCACATTTCAATTACATGATAGAATCAAGGGAAAGTTAAGTGAAGCATAAGCCAAAGATCGTATTAGCCTTAGGTGAGTATGATTCTCTCAAAAAGCAAAAAACCACGCTTTTCAATACAACACAAACCAAACACGCCCTAAAAAAGAAAAAACAAAGTTCTTCTCTGTGGATTTTTTAGGGTATCTGAAGAGCACTGTACCGAATTGGAAGGAAGGGAAGGGTGGGGAATCAAGCTGGAGCCAGAGGTTCTTGCCCTTGCGTTGGGCTGAAATTACGGTCTTGCCCAGGAGAGCGGCCTCGAAGTCCGAGGGCGAGATTCCGTCGATGACTTTAGTGTCGTTTGCTATGATCGCCTTCTTAATCTTCTTCCCCACGCAGTGCTCCTCCACGGCCCGCCTCGCCGCCTCCACCTCCGGAAGCTCCGGCATTCTGCTTCGTCGCACGCACTGCTATGGAGCTTTCGCGCGCTTTTTCAGACTCAGAGTGAGAGTGGCGCGTGCGTTTTGTGACTTTTTGCTTGTGTCAAGAATGTCGCGGCCTTTAAAATTCTCTGCGTACGCATGACTTTTCTTAAATCGAGATTAAGAAACTATTTTGTCTTTTATCAGTATTTATTATTTTTATTAATTTAGTTTTTACTATATCCTATCGTAGTTTAAGATTTATAAATATTAATATAAAAAAATTGATTCATTAATTTGAAAACAATAATGAAGATTTAAAATATGAAAAACTTCATAAAAATGCTTTCTAATGTTTAAAAAATCTCATTTTATACTACTAAACTTCTAATTTCTTTTACTTATTTATATTTGTTAAAATTTTTCGTTAAATTGTGTTAAAATTCTTAAAATACCTTTTTTTTTAAAAAAAATCAAAGGTTCAAACGTTGGTATTTTTATAAATTCTGTTAAATCCTGACTATAGCTAAATCTTTGCAATTTTTCTTTTTTAAAAAAAACAAAAACAATTAATAGTATTTTAAAAATTTTGACACTCCTCTATTAAGATTTAATAAAAAATCATAATGAATTGAGGTAAGTGAAATAAATTAAAAGTTTAGTAGCTTAAAATTAGAGTTTTTAAACATTAAAAAAACATTTCAAAACGGCTGAAAGTTTGATGGAGTTTTCTAAAGTTTTTCCTTTAAAAAAATTTATACTATAGAATATTTTAAAATAATAATTCAGATTTGAAAAGTTGTATGTGTTAAAATACCTTAAAAATTCTATTTTTTTTTTCTTCTAAAGAACAAACTAATTATTAATGAAATGTTCTTTTAGGTCATTAAAAATAATTTTGGGCTTTCTAAGTGAAGAGGCCAAATTGAAGCCTGCACACTTCAATAAGTGGATAAGGTATTGGGCTTAATCAATCGAGCTATTTTATTTTAACCCCTTAAAAAAAAATTAAAAAGTCAATGATGGGCCGAACCTGGAAGTATAGACATTTGTAGACCAACTAATATGGAAGAGAACTCACATTATGGTCCATTAAGTCAATGATCAAAACTTCTTTGACCTATCAAATTTAGGAGGCTGGACTTCAATCCATTTGGATCTAAGTAATTAAAGGAATGTCTCTTGTTTCAAGTTCTTTGGACTCGTTTAGTAATTTTTTAAAAAAAAAATGTATTTTTTTTTTCTTTTTAATTGTAATGTGACATAAAAGTAAATATTGTTTGGAGTGGTTTTTTTTACTATTTTATATGTTGAATTGTTTGTTAATGCTTTTACGTTTTTGCTAAAAAGCATAAATTTGTTCTAGAGAAAAAAAAAAAAAAAAAAAAAGATGGAAACCAACATCAAATTACCATGGGTTATAAGTCATATCAAATCATTCTTATTAAAAAAAGAGTACTCATTGTACGCATTTCATTTATAGATATCAATAGAATGCATAATTTATTGAAAAATGTTTAGGAGGAGTCTTTTACTACAATTTTTTACAAATTGAGGTAACAATTTATAATTTATAAAATAATTAAGAATGTTAACTAATTAAATTGATCAGGAAATTTTTTTGTTTAATCATTTCGTTAATTATAAACTGACACATCAATTTATAAAGATATATATAATAAAAGTTGTAGTGCCCTAATATTACTCTAATTTATTTGACGCTACCTATCAATTTGATTAATAAAACAAAATTCGTACAAATTTTATGCATAAATGGCTTAGAACACGTTTTGTATGCTGAATCGTTATTTTCAGAAATAGTCTTTATTAATAATTGAATAAGTTGAATGAATTAGTCTTGAAATAGTCATTCTGATAGGCATGAGGAAATGACTATTCATTCAGTTGAGTAATAGTCATTTCTCTTAAATTTAAGATGAATGATTATTACCTTAATTAAATGAATAGTCATTTTCTCATGGCCATAAAAATAGCTATTACAAGGCTCATTCATTTCACTCATTTTATTATTAATAAGGATTATTTTAACAAATAGTCATTTATATATCAAACATAACCTTAATGTGTGCGAACTTGACTAATTTGTTATTTCCGTATGTATTCTTTATTCAAGCTAAACAAATACAGACGACTAATTAAACCTTTGAAGAGCAACTTTCTCTCCAAAACCTCTATGCAGCAAAAAAAAAAGCACCGCGTCCAAGCCATGGATTGGAGGAGGGAAGCTCTCTTAAACCTTTTGAAAAAAACATACATACTCCTTTCAAATCATGACTCCATTGTTAATGTCTCTTTTAAATTACTAATTGTATTAATATTCTCTCTAAACTAAAATAAATAAATAAAAAAAAAAGAGTCAATATGTCCCCCAATGGCCAATAAAAAGGCAAATAACATAAATAATAATAATAAGACAAAAATATCCTTATAAATTTGAAAAAAAAAAAAAAAAAAAAAAAGGTTACGGCTACCCCCCTTTGACCTAATAGGGGGTGGCCGAACCACCCCCTACCCTTAGGGAATGGTTTCGACCAACCCCATGGCCTTGTGGGTGGCCGAACCATCCTATTATGCCCCTTTTTTTTTTAATAAATAATAATTTTTAGACTTTTTTTTTTAGTTTTAATTTGATGAAGGGTATTTTTGTCATTGGGGACACATTGAAATTTTTTGATAATTTAGAAAGGACATTAACATAATTGGTAGTTTGAGAAGATATTGACAATAGAATGGTAGTTTGAAAGGCGTATGTGTACTTTTCTCTAACCTTTTTGTGCATCCTTTTGATTCCTCTTCTCTTTTTCCTAATTTCAACATCTCTCTTTTTTTTTTCTTTTTCTTTTTTGGTGGGGGCCGGGGGGGGGGGGGTGGTTGGATCTTAAATTTACCACAACCTCTTCATCCCCACAAGCCATGTGCCCCTCCCCTACCATCTCCTTCTACCGACGCCCTTCATTACATCACATGTATGCCACACGTCACCATAGCGCGCGTGGGCTACACGCGCTACTGTCACCCCTTATTTCTTCAAATAGATCTAGCGAAACTTTACTCCTGTTCTTCAAACTCTCTTTTAGTGGAGCCTTTTGCTGTAAAGAAGACTCTATATTCAAATATGGACCGCAAGATACCTTTAACTATTGTTGTTATCTATCTCACAATTCAAGGTGGAGACTCATTATCTACTTGTAGATATATATCTTAGTCTTCACAACTCATTCTACAGCTTAACTAGTCTAAAGCTAAGAATTTTTTGGATGTCCTCTGCGTCACTCACAACTTTTACCATGGACCACTATAACCAGCACCACTGACAACTTGTCCGCATCCTCCTTGCATCTTGAATATCCTCTTCATGGATTGTTGCATAAATAGTGTTATTTTGTAGGTATTTGATTTGTTTTTTTTGTTCCTTTTGTATTTTTATGTTGTTGTAGTTATTTCATTTCTTTATAATAATAATAATAATAAATTATATGTAAAAAAAAAAATGCTAAACAAATGCAGTGAGTGGCCTATACGGCTGTACCCACGTCACAGCCTTGCAGGAAGTGTGCCAGGCAAATCCGGATTCCATATAGATGCCGGACTGACCGACACAAGTAAAACCAAATCAAAGTTGTCGTTTTATTCATTTTTACTAACCAACCCTTTTAACAATATTTTGTATTTAAAACTATTGTTCCAAGGTTATGGGTGAGGCAATTGCCCAGCCAATCAAGGTCGTAAATTACAGTAATAATCTTAGCAATTAATGTAAAAGATCTCATAGTCGTCAATTATGGACTAGGATCTTCTTGATTTTAAATAAAATTAAGAGGAGTCGATTAAGTAAAATAAGATGGTAAAATTGTAATTTAACTTTTTTTTTTTGGATAATTTTGTTTTCTTATTTTGCCTGACCAACTCTTCTCCATTTCATTGGGATCTACGGTAATAATTTTAGCAATTAATATGAAAAATCTTATATAAGATTCACCTATTTGAGTAGGTGGTCGGACAGGCCAAAATTTATTTGAGCAAGTGGGGTCTCGTATTAAATTTCTTTAACCAAAAGCTGTAGCATTAATCTAAAGAACTACAAGTGGTTCTATTAATATTATTTTAATATTAAAAAACTTTTTATCTCATCTCTTTTTTATCTAGCATTTATTTAAAAATAATATTTAAATGATTTATCTTTTTTCTTTCTTTTATTTTGAATTTAATTTAAAGAATATTTAAATGATATAAATAAAAAAGTGAAGCAATTGTAGAGTTTATTTAAATAAAAATAAATTAAAAAAGAAAAGAAAAAAAAAAGGTAGTTTTTTTTGTTTATTTGTTTTTTTTTTCTCTATTAAAAAAAGAAGGTAGTTTGATTGTGAAGACTAACCATTGGACAAATAATGGTTACACCTTTCGCCAACCAGCCCCCTTTGAGGAGAGTTTGACTTCTTTTTTATTTTAATCTTTTTGTTATAGGTAGAGACTTTAAATTATTATACTCTATAAGTATCTTTTTTGTTCTGTTCCCAGGGTAAGGTTAAGGCAGAGCCCTGGTGTCTGCCAAACAAATTCAAAGTGTAAAAGTAATATGATATTATATATATATAAACACTATTGACAATGCCCCTAAGATTCTATAGACCATGGCCAAAAAGGTGGTTGATGAGTGTTTTTTTTTTNTTTTTTAAGTACAATGGATAAAACTACAAACACAGCCAACAGGGAGGATGGAGCTAGTCCACTACAATGGGGAGAAAAAAATAAGTGGGAATGCAGTCTGAGTGAGATCGGGCTGCGGCTCAATAAGCCACATGATAGGTACAAAAGTTTATACTTCTGTGTATTTTCTTAGCTTTTCAAGAGAAAAAGACTGGAATGGAGTGGAGAGTGTCGGTGATGATATCAGCTATTTTTCAGTCTTGAACAATAGAAGGGTGTTGTAGCACCATAATGACCACAAGCGAATCTCCTTCTAAAATAAAAGTGCTGATATTAAGAGAAGCTGCCAAAGAAACAGCTAACCGGGTAGCTAAAGCTTTCCCAAAATTTAGGTCACAAGCAAGGCTAACTTGGAAAGTCGCCTTAAGAATGCAACCATTAGAATCTCTACATACTGCTGTTTGCACGGAGAAGGTCTCTTTTATTGCAGTGTCAAAAGGGATGAAAAAGTTCCGGCAGGAGGAGGGTTTTCAAAGAAGACGTATAGGACAACTTCCAAGCTTTGAAGTAGTCAAGAGTGGTCTTCTTGATAGTGAAGGCTAAATCCATCGGTTGATGAGTATTTTGTTCCACCATTTTTTAAGGTATGTGTTGTCTTTGTCTGGTAGATGGAGACATTCAATTCCATGTTGATTTTGTCATTTTGACGGTGAGAACATGTTCATGTGGTGTGGCTATGAGGTTTCCCTCCATTCCTCCTATCATAATTGTACTTGTGGCTCGGAGGAATCAACTCTCTCTATTTCTCCTCTTAAATGTTAGATACATTAATTTTAAATTATAACCATAAAAATAATATTGAAATTGAGAGTATTTTATTCCCACATTTTACCTTTTTTTTTTTTTTAAGAGAAATTGTAGCATTTCGTTAATAATCAAAAAACTTGCTCAGCAAGTACAATACTCTGAATAATAGGTGAACATAAATCCAACTATGACTGTTCTAACAACTGATGTAGAGCTGCGTGTGCCAACCGGTGGGCCGCTTCATTGGTGTCCCTTCAAGTATGTCCTACAGTCCAAAATTGGAAATCGTTTAGTCGAACACGAGATCCTCGATCAATTGCCAATACCAACTCTCACGTTTTGTTCTTATTACCATTAAATCTTCATAAATGTGTTATAGAGAAAAGTAAGGCTTCGTTTGAATTTGCGATTTTAAAAAGTACAATTTTAAAAATATTGATTTTAAAATATGCGAAAACGCAGCTAAATGCTTGGCAAAATCATATTTTGACATTTAAAATTGCAGTTTAAATTTTAAAATTTTGCGTCTTTAAAAAACGCCAATTTTCTGCGATTTAAAAACGCAAATTTTAAATCACAATTAAAGGTTTAGTAAAATTGCGGTTTAACTTTTCAAATCACTGTTTATCCTTTAAAATCGTTTATTTTTAAAAACGCAAATCTTACGTGCAATTTAAAAACATAAATTTTTTAACATTAAAAACACACTCACAAATGAAATACTTTGTGCGACTTTGTCCCTATGTTTGTACATGTTTATTACCTTTATTGGACTGATCTATAGACTATATGAATGTCTAAATACATCAACTACTTTGATTGAATTAATTTTCAGCTAATCATACGTACATGCTTTTGTCTACATGTCATATATTCAAGATTTTGCAGGCCCTTGTGGGTTATTTTGTCTCGTTTGAGGAACTTTTCGAAAGAAGTTCATCCTACCTTCCGTTGATCAAGGAAGATGCAAATAGAGTTAAAATACTTACAATCAATGCACTTCCAAGCCCTAATAAATTGTCTTCCTTCCCTTGACCAAGATGCAAATAGAGCCAAAAGCAACTTACAATCAATTAAATCAATTTATTGTTCCACTTCAAATGTTTTGTATTTAAAACTTGGTTATTCTCTTTCCCTCCTTAATCGATCAATATCTTTTTCTTTTTTCTTTTTTTATAATCCGATCAATATCCTTTTAGAACTCTTTTGAGTGTTGTAATCGGTATTATAACTTTTAATACAAGTCCATTATAAATTAACATGCTAGTTTATGTGACATTTATTATATTAACTATTGAACAATTAAATTTTGTTTCACGATTAATATACTATCACGTGAGTTAATTAATTTGTAAAGGAGTTATAGTAAAAATTGTAATACTCCAAACATTTTCTAAATTCTTTAGGGTATTTTCTAAAATAAATTTCTTCATATTTCAACTATTAGTTTGAAAAATATGATAAATACAGAGGTGAAGAATATGGAGTTGTTAAAATAAATATATTAAAAAATTGTGATATGATAAAATATGAATAACTTAGACTCTATTTGTTTCAGCGTAAAATATTTGTTCGTATTTTTTGGTGGTTGGTGCAACTGAAAATGATAGTTAAACAAAAATTATTTTCGCTTTGACCAAAAAACCTTTTTAAGTTTCAAAAAATTATTTTCATTTTTAAATTTCATAAACTATGTTTCAAGTTTGAGCTTCTCATTCTCAAATTGTCAGACTTCCATCAACCAACACCGGATATACTGTCAGACTTCCACCAAACCATTGTGGAAGGTTGCCGAAAGTTTCGACCATTTTTTCTCTTGCTCAATTTTCGTACGAGCTAAATATATAAAAAAAAAAACATTTTCAGTTGAAAATATTTTCAACATCGAAACAAACTAACCATTAATTTCAAAATAATGCAGCTAGAAATATTTTGAAATAAATGCCCCATGGTGAAGCGGCAGCCTGTCCTTTGACATTGCA
Source organism: Betula pendula (assembly GCA_900184695.1). Taxonomy (NCBI): domain Eukaryota; kingdom Viridiplantae; phylum Streptophyta; class Magnoliopsida; order Fagales; family Betulaceae; genus Betula; species Betula pendula. The sequence continues at coordinate 287,853 of FXXK01000025.1, read as the reverse complement.
AGGCTACTTTTTTTGTTTTTTTTTTTTTTTTTCAAGTTAAGGGAAAGGGAAAAGGGATATTTGCATTGCAAGGCTACTCGAAAGTGTATTTTGAAATTTTCCTTGTGATGTGATGGTAATCCCAACCATACGAAACCAATTTCATGCCTAGGTGAATAGAAATAAATAAAATAAAATAAAATAAAATTTCATGCCTAGGTTAGAACGAGCTGAAAGTTTCAAGCGAGATGAACAACTCCCATCCAGCTTTGAAGAAAATGCCAATGCATTGAAATGAACAGAACTGGCCTTTGGTTTCTTGCTTTTGCTTTTCTTCATCTTAAATATAAGCTTACTAGACAATGTCAATGAACCAGTTAATAGAAAACAGTTTTCTTCTCTAATTTGCTCTACAAAACATTGGTAACATCATCATTACTTTTCCAGAATTCTATGAACTTTGACGCATCCAATTGTCTCATGCATATGTAGACGAATTGCAATTTATCACATTTCTTTTCCATTTCTATAACAAGTGAGCTTCTTTTCGAATTCAGATTTATATCAATTAGCTGTTTAAATTGCTCTCAATTGAAAAAATTAATGTGAGAAAGTTCATGTGAAATTCACCTATCAGTAGTCAGACAATTCAAAATTTATTTAGACATTTAAATCCCACATAAACACTATCACATCAATTTAGACAACTAATTGCTATAGATCTCAGTCCCTTTTTCTTTGACGTCGTTGTGTCAATATTTTATATATACTTTTTTGGAACAAGTCTACATATACTTTTCAAACTACCACTCAATTGACAATGTCCTCTCGAACTACCAAACAATAGACAATGTCCCCCAATGACGAAAATACCCTTAATAAAATAAAATAAAAAAACAAAAAGAAAAAATATTTTTTTTTTAAAAAAAAACTACCACCCAATTGGCCAAATTTATAATAAAAACAAATTATAATTTTTTTTAAATAAAATTAAAAACCTTTTAAAGTTCAAAACCTTTTAATTTAGTGTATCGAACTTTCAATTATTTGCAATTTCTCCCTTCATTAAAATTTTCTGTTAAATCCTAACATATGAGTGTTAAATTACTTAAATACCTCAATTTCTTTTTTTTTAAAAAAAAAATTAATTTTTAATTTTTTTTTTTAAAAAAAACAAAAGTGACCCGTCAGGTCACAATTGGGTCACATAATGACCCAACCGTGGGTCACAACTAAACCCACTCCAAGATTTGGTGGTGACCCCACTATGAATTTGGTGACCCACTTTGGGTCCCAAGCAACAAAGATATTGTTTTTATATATATATATATATAATTTTTTATTCGGGGTAAATTTATAATTTTTTTAAAAAATTATAGGTGTAAAAGTCATTTCACCCATTTTTGCCATCTGATTTAACCCTTTAACGGAGGGGGCACATTACAAATATTTGGATCGTCCTAACATTTATCATATCTAATTCACCAAGTTCGAGATATTTTGAACTTAAAAAGACATTGTAAAGGAGATAATATATATATATATATTAATGCGTAGGGAATGGATGATTGGAGGCAAGTGAACCCACCGAAAAAGTAGCACGAGGAGCTGCGAGTGAACGAGAAAGAAATGGGTATGACCAAAAGTCTTTTGTACCCAGCAATATGATCAAGATACTAGCAACCAATTATGTCTCCATCTTTTCCTATGGTGTCCATTTCCAATATATATATATATATTTCTTTAAATTGGGTTGAATTTTTTTTTTAATGCACTTTATAAAAATATTATGTGTCATTTTGAATATAGGAAATACATATATATTTTTTTAATTAGAATGACAAAATTAAAAGAAATTTTATAAAAAATATATGTGTTTCATCTAACTTTTATATTAACATAATGGTAAGAAAAATAAAAGTGCTCTTGATTCCCTTGAGTTTCATTTGGTTTAGAAAACACTTGCAAAAAAAAAAGTCATTATAAGATTTTTTTTTTCTCCATATTTAGATAAATGAATTAAATTTTAGAAAGTCATTACTAGTGATTTTAAGAGCTTGTTAATTGTAATAAACTTCTGTTTCTCGATTCTCGAAGGCTCGAAGCAGTAGCTTTTTTTTTTTTTTTTTCCTCCTACTCGCCATGATTAAAAGTTGACCCTCAACGGAAAAAGCTTTTGAACGGTAGGTCACCATGATGGTACTCCATAGTCCATATGCAACACATGTATTTATGATTCACGTGCTAATAACGTGATTTGCGTTGATAAAAACTAGTCCTGCTCCACTAAGATAAAAACAATCTTGGTGGAGTTTGTCAAAGACTCAAAGCCTAAGGCCAAGACAAAGGTGGAGTTTATCTCGTATATATGTTCCTCTATCTTGTAGACAGCTTTGGCAGTGATTCCAACATTATTGGTCTGGGAAGCCTTAGAGCATTTTAATTGGGCTAATTAAATATTAAAGGTTATTTTAGCTAGTTTTATAGTAAAAATAGCAAAAAATATAGTCTCATCTTGTTAGTCATTTCAGTTTTAAAAAATGACTAGTTGCTATGGATTAGCTAAAAAAAAGTGGGTAATTACTAATTAAAATAGAAAATTTAAATTTTTTAGTTAAAATTTGCTGAATTGGATGCAAATGCTCTTAAGCTTTATTAATTTTGAGCTCCTTTAAAAAGATGTCTACTTGATAACTTAAACAAAGTTTAAGAGTGACACTACAAAAAAAGCCAGCTATCCCGTCATTTTTTAACCGACGAGAACACCCTGATAAAAGCCGATAATCATTGCTCGTCGTTTTAATTTCGTCTTTTGGACTGGGTCGTGAAAGCATTGGTCGGCATCACGTGATTCACATCCTTTAACAGTGAGAGACGTGAAATCACGTCTCTCACACACTAAAGGACGTAACACTGTTACGTCCTTTAGTAAAGGACGCAAGTGGTGCGTCCCTTAGTAAAGGACGCGTAGCGTGCTACGTTTTTTACTAAAGGACGTTGCACTACGTCCTTTTGTAAAAAGGGACGCAGTGCTACGTCCTTTAAACGACGTAGCACTATGTGAAAATCACATTCTTTAAGAGTAAGCGACGGGAATATGAACATGTTAAAACAAAAAAACAGCAGTAATTAATCAGCCTCTCCCCAAACCAGCTGCAAATCACGTTCTTTCAGGTGCAAATCACGACGGGAATACGAACACATTCTTTAATCTCACGTTAACGGAAGTCCTCTCTCCTATCCAAACCAGCTGGTCGCCCTCTTCCATTCCCAAGTCTGCCTCAGCTTGCTCGCCGCCGACTGGCACCACCGCCTTCAAAGGAGGTATACCCGAGAGCTAGAGATACAACGAGAGAGAGAGCTGCGCCTGAGAGTGAGAGAGAGCTGCGCCTGAGATCGGCCGAGAGAGACGATCAGAGAGAGAACTGAGACAGAGAAAGGGTTTGGGTATTTGGTAGGTGAAGGCCGTGGCGCCACCTCGTCACTATTCCGGGCACCGTATGACAGAGGAGAGAGAGACGTAATGGTTGAGGCTGTAGCTCCAAATCTTCTCCTAACGTGATTTGCTCTTTGTTTTCAATTGATTAGAGTTGACTTTGCTCTCTGTTCTCTGTTTTCAATTTTCTCCTAACGTGATTTGCACCTGCTGGCCTGCTGCCTAATTCGAAGGTAGAGATAAAATATCTGCCTGCTGCTTCTAGAGGTTCTTGGAAGAGAGAGCTAAAGAGAGATAAGAGAAAATTACAAAAAATAAAGTAAAGAGAGATAAGAGCTGTCCTCCACATATTTTTTTTGAAGTGAAAATTGTCCTCCACATATTTGATAACCTGCAGAGCATGCTGGCCGGATACGTCATTTAGCGCAGGTCTCAAGGTGCAGAAAAATGAGGTACAAAATTAAAAAGCATTCATCCCCATGCTAAAGTCCCGCCTGAATTTTAACCCCTATTTGAAATTTTCGTCTTTTTCTTACCACATAAAAGACGAGAGTTACATTTTAAGGTTTGCTTTTCAACAAATGACGTGCATCTCCAATTTGCTTTTTGTCCTATTACTTTAAACGACTTGACTCATCATTTTGTTAAAGTCGTTCGATAGTAAAAGACGACATACCAAATTTTATTTTCGTCATCTTCTCAGCCAAGACGTGATATTTACTCTTGGAAGTCGTTTTTTAACAAAAGACGAAAGTTTGTGCCATTTGTATATAAACGACGTCAATTTGCCTTTGTCTCGTCGTTGGGAACAAACGAAGAAAAAAAAAACGACGAAAATATCATCTTTTTTTGTAGTGTGACGCAAAATAAAATGCTTGATTGTCACAAAAAAAGCCCTTTAATTGTAGGGTAGATTTTATTTCCATTAATATAAGGATTGACTCACATGTATGTCCTTTGTGTTAATTTTTGAGATATTTCAATTATTTGTCAATTCTCTATGCATTTTTATAAGTTTCTTCATGGATTTTGAGGAAATTTCTTTCAAGATTTTCATCTAACATTTGTTTGTGGTCGTTAGTATTAGATTGAGTCTTGGGGGATATTGTAATCTCATTCGTGTTGTAATTAGTTTTGTCACTGAATAGCCAAATGGAGAATTTGTTAGGTTTTTTATTGGCCTATCCAATGTCCAAAACAAGTGCCTTTTATAATTTGTAGCTTTGGTATATTTATACATAGGATTTAGGTTGAAGAATGTTCAAGAAAATCAAGTACAAGAAGCTCCATTCGCAGACTCGTCCGCTGATGTCTAGACGAAATGCTTAGACAATGAGTTTCATTTGTAAGGTCGTATGTTGATGTCCAGATAGTGCTCAAACAGTCAGTTTTGTCTACAGGCTTGTTCGCACATGTCCGGACGATTTAGAGAAACATAAAGTTTCGTCCATTGGGTCATCTGCACATATCCGAACAAACTTGTCAAACATAAAGTTTCATGCGCTAAAGCGTTCGCAAATGTCTGAATATAAAACTATTTTAAGGATTGAAACCCTAGGGATGTCCGGACGTCTTATTTTACTTGTTTAGATGCCTCACAGAAAACCTAAACCGGCTTTAAGTTTTAAGACCAATTTTCACAAATCTATAAACGAATTTTGAAGGCACAATTTTCAGTGAGCAAAGCATTATTCTTCAATGCTGATATAGAGTGTTTTCATGCATTTTGAGCTTAGCAATTTTTTGTGTGCCAATAGATATTGTTGGTATGAGCGTGTATATATATATATATATATTGACATTACAATGGTACTATAACTATTATCTATGGAAAAACGAGAGTTTTATATCTCCCAAGATCTAAAACCACATGCCTTTGCCACCTCTTAATCAATCTCATGTGTAATAGCCCGAAAAATAAAACTTTTTTATTTTTAAAAATACATGTGGCTTTTTAAATCAAGGTGCACTAATTTTAATAAGAGGAAATTTTTTATAATATTTTTGGTTTAAAAAGGAGTTTTGAAAATAGTAAAAACAAGCCCCTGAAAACCCTGGTTGGTCCCTAAACCCTTATTTATGTTTTAAGTGGTTTCGGGCTGAAAAATCCTAGAAACAATTTTAGGCATAATTGATAAGCCCAATGGGGGTGACCGATGAGTGCCAATCTAGCATATGATTTTAGTGCGTCCAAAACATAAAAAAAAAAACTTGATCATCACTTCTTTTAAAAGGCTAGAAACCCTAAAAGATGTCATTTTTCGATCTCTTGGCCATCTAGAGAGAGAAAGTGAGTGAGAGTAATAGGGAGAAATGAGTCACTTTAGGGTTTCTTGTATTTTGGAGAAAGAAACCTACACATTTTCTTGAGGTATAATCTGAAAACTTGCCTAATTTGTTCACTGTTATTTTGTCAACATTTGTTTAAATACATTATTTGTTTGTTTAAAAGCATGTAAGTAGTTTGAGTTGGGTTGTTTTCAAATGAATGATTCCGACTTTATGTGTTGTTTATAATTTTGTGGTTTGTTTGTGCAAGCATAAGTTTGGACCAGTGCCTTACAGACTCACACACAATCCTTTTTGTACGTCATTGATATTTTCAGACCTTATTAGTAGTAAATGTGGCACCTTTAAGGGTTTTGTATTAAAGGTGAAACTTTTGGTACCTAAATGTGCTTTAGGTTTGTAAAACACCTACCTTTAGGACCTTAAGACCATATAGTACGAGTGAATTTTTTATTTAGTTAAGTGTTGGGTTTTATAAAGTCTTAAAATGAGTTATGGGAAGGCTATGATTGATCTCCCCTAGGTTGTGATTGATCACCTCTATCCAGTGATTGATCAAAATAGCTCAGAAAATCCAAATTATGGTTTCTTAAGTGTGTTTAGAGTTTCTAGAGTGTGTTTAGGATTTGCGTTTAGTTGTGTGGCTAATATTAGAGTTTGGACTTATAGAACGATAAGTTTGACCTTTTGATATTTCCAAGGTTTGATTTGAGTGTTTGAGGTAAATAATCGCCCATAGAACCATCAAAATACTTTGTCATCAAGCATTAATATTTTATTTATAAACTTTGTATTTTGATATTCATGCCTTTCATAAAATATGTCGTGAGCCTAACACTTTATAAATTGTGCATTTTCGTATTCATGGTTTTACTCATGAAATAAATTATGTTTATCAAATAAAATATATTGTTGTGTGACGTACCACCATGAGGAAAAAGGTGGTGCAAAATATGGGATTCGTACATAATGGTATATCGACTTGAGTTTATGACCCGGTTTTAATTTAATGTTGTTTGCCTTGAATCTAATGGCCAAAGTGACCAGTGCAATTATCCACGTATGGTGGTCATACCCTACGACATCGTTAGTGGTTTGGATCACTTGAGGTCGTATCTAGTCGAACCATTAGTAGTGGTTGGTTATTGTACCTAGCCCGAGCCATTGAGATTGTACTATATTTCCTCTAGGATGTGGAAACCTCACCGTAAAAAGGTTATGGGTACAAAATAGGCTGTGTGAATGGTTATGGACTATGAATTTATTATGAATATTATATCATATTTTTCACTTCATATGTATAATTTTCTGCCTTAACAACTGCAATATGTTGTGATTGGAATTATGCCTTAACTGTTTTATAAATGTACTATTTTTTTTGTTGGTATAGTTTTGGAGATAACGATTTCAGCAAGTTTCGTTTAAACCCATGAAATTTCTGCAATTATACAATCTTTATAATATTTTCCAACTAAACCAGGCTCACTACATGAACTAATTTTTGTTGGCGATTTATTTACTAAGTTGTGGATTTACACGTACAATTACTTTTTCCACCTAAAACATTATTTGTTGTATAGTGTAACAGGTGCTAGTGTGAGGGTACGAATTAGAGTTCTTCTGCAAGGGCTTCAGTCATGAAGCGAGACTTCATAGAGTCAATGATTAATGTATTTTCAGTATTATTGTATTCCTGTGAGAATGGTATTTTGTTTAGATGGTTATGTTGTTTTCTTTGAGGCTTTGGATTGTAGTTTGAGAAAGGGATACCTTTAAGGTAATAGTTTATAGTTCATATCAATATATATATATATATATATATATATATACACTGTATTTTATTTTGATATTTATTGTATAGGTAGCACTTATAGTTAATTATAAGTTAATTATATTGAGAGCACTATGAATAACACTCAAAGTTAATTACCATAGTTGGTTAATTAATTTTGGGGATGTTACACAATGTCCTTCTGAATCTTTGGAACGAAGAAGAAATGAATTGTGAGCTTTCATTATGATATTTTGCCTTTAAATAGGCTTTTAAGTTAGTGTTATTGTAAGAGTGGAAGGAAAACCCTAGCCGCTCTAGAGAGAGAAACTAAAAAAGTGATGGGCGGGGTAGGAGGGATATCTTCCCTATTTCCTCCTCTCCCTCGTCTTCCTCACGTGATGAGCACAACAGGTTTTGCCGATGTCTTCTCCACCATCAATGGTCGGATTCTACATTCTCCGCCATCCATAGCGCCGGATCTACTCTTTGGAAGTTTTGGTCTTGGTTTCTCAAACCAGATCTGAAACTTTTAGAGAGTTTTTCCCTTCTTGCGCCCCTCTACGGTGTTCCAGGGCTCCTACGCTTCTTTCTCCCAAGCCGGCCAACCTCGCTCTACTTCCAGTCGGTAGATCTGCTTTGTGCTGCTTGCTTTTGTTGTTTTAATTTTATTTCTGTTACTGTTTATCCTTGTCCTTCGGGTTGAGGGAGGTGATTTTTCCTAGTTTTCGAGTTAAGGGAGTTTTAATAATGTTAGTGTGAATTGGATTGCCTATATCTTCAAATTTGTCTGCTTGTTGCAAATCTGATTTATAACCAGAGTTGTACATAGGTATGCGGAAGATTATATCATAGATATTTGCTTGTCTTTGTATATGACTTGTAAGTTCATATCCTTGAGCTATGGTTATTGAAGCTTGTGACTTATTGTCTTAACTTTTGATTATAAGAGCTTTTGCTCTATAATTATTATCAATGAAAAAATGAAAATTCACATTCAAAAGTTAGTGTTACTGTAGCTCAATTGATTGAGCTTAAGGCTCAGTCGATCGAGCATTTCATTTTAGCCACAAGTTGCTTGACGCATGACTCGATCATTCATTCGGTCGACTGAGACATCATGAATCACATTAAATGTGAGTCAAATTGGTCAAATCAGCAATTTTTGGCAAATCTCAATCGATTGAACACCTTCTTAATTGGTTGATAGAGTGTTGATTTTCTCGCAAAAAAATTAAGTTTTGACATGTGTTCTTTCCTCGGTCAATCGAGCTTGTGCAGTAAGCTCAAAGCTTCACATTTTTCACTATGTTTTTTTGTTCCATTTCGTTCTATTGTTCTTGGGTCCTTTTGTACTTAATTTGATCATTAACATCGTGCATGCGGTAGTAAATTGGGCGTAACTTAGGTTACATGAATTATAATCGCACATAATACCCAAATTCAAAAAACTTTCTTCAATGTGCACGCCATAGTTACCATGCTATGCCTGTGAGTTCATTTTCGGATTCAAAATCCATTGTTTTTACTTCTAAAATTTCATTTTAAGTTATTCTCAAGAAATACTTATTCTCCTTTAGGGGTGGCTAGGGTTTCTTCTTCCACTATTCATGATTTATTTTCTCTTTCTCCATTATTTTATTTAGCTTTTATTTGTCCGGCGTGTTACAATTCCTCAACCTCATCACATCCTTCCTCCCTTATGGAGACAACCACCCCCACAAAGAAACCTAACTTCTCCCTTCCCTCATCCACACACTTTTCCAAGTGTCACTAGCCATCCTCCTTGCTTTATTGTAACATCCCTCATGACTTCCCATGTGCCCATGTTGACATGTTGTAGCCTCCCCTCCCCCCCCCCCCCCCCCAAAAAAAAAAGAAAAAATAAAAAAAGAAAAAACTCTCCCTTCTGTGATTTTTGTGGGAATTTTTTTTTTTTTGATAATTTTAAGTAGTTTCTGGTTGGTTTTCATTTGTAGTGTGAAAATTTTTTGGCACTTCAAAAATTCCCTCAATCTACGTCCCTTTTAAAACGACAGGATCCCTAGGAAAAATGACGTCAAGTAAAATGCGTCTTTTGATTCACTTCATTTGCTAAAGGTCCTTGCTCTAGTGCTCTTCGATCTTAAAAAAAAAAATTAGGAGAAATTTCACAAAGGTTTCTAAAACTTTCACGTGATTTGAATAACTTTTTAATATTTGATTTTTCTCACTTTGACCCCTCAAATTTTTAATTTGTCTCATTTTATCCCCTCATTCGTCTGTTTTTACCGTCAAACATTTTTTAAATTCCTAAAATACTCTTGTATTTAAAACAAAAAAAATTATTAAAAAATATAAAATAGAGAGTATTTTGGTAACTTTTGCTAAACTCTATTAGGATTTAACGAAAAATTCTAACGAATAAGGTTTAATGAGACAAATTGAAAGTTTGAGGGGTCAAAGTGAAAGAAATCAAACATTGAGATAAGTTATTCAAATTACGTAGAAATTCAGAAAGCTTTTGTCAAGTTTCTCCAAATTTGTTGTGCCAAGGACGACAGTTGTCGTTTTAAAAAACAAAGAGATATTATTGTTAGAGTTTAATCCAACTAAACAACACAAAACATTTTTTTATATTATTGTTAGAGTTTAATTCAACCAAACAATTAATGATTTTTCTTGAAAATATTTTTGACCGAAAATATTTTCCCTTCCAAACCATTTTACATCGAAAGAAATGCATCTTAAAATGTCTTAGTCATTGAAAGAATATATTATTTGTAAAAGAGCCTTTGATATTGTTGAAGGAAGAATGAGAAAACAAATCGACTCTTTGAATTTATGAAATCTATAATTTAAATCTCATTAAATTTAGTTCCTTGTTTTGATTGAGAGTGAGAAGCAATATAAAATTCTTCATTCAAGATAAAATAAAGAAGAAATAAAAAAAAGGAACAAGGATTGAAAATGATTTAAAGGAAAAAAAATGACAACAATGAATTCAGTAAATATATTTATGTTTTATTTATTTATTTATTTATGATTAATATTCATTTAATCGGATAATATTGAAAGAATTGTAAAATTTATCGAGTTTAAGCCCTGTTTGGGAAACAACTCCAATTTTACTGTTTATAATTTTGAATTTTTCAAAAAAAAAATTCCTACTTTTTATATCACATCAACTACTTTTCAACAACTTTTTTTATTTTTTATATCACATCAAACATTTTTTTATTACCATTCAAATAAAATACTCACTAAAAAACAAAAAATTTCACTTTTTCCATACAAAAAATTTACAATATTCTTACTACTTTATATCACATCAAAAGTCAACAATCCTCTAACCAAAATCAAAATCGTTTGCCAAACAGGCTTATATATATCTTTTGATTATCTTGATTCCCTATTGCGTATTCATGACCTCGTGGATGAAGAAAACGACGTCATCAAATTTGAAGACATTTTTCTTCATTCGATGATGGTGAGCGAGCAAGTGAAAATGACAAGACTCACAATTTATTTAACGAATAATGAAGTTTGGACTGATTTTAAGTCTTTTTTCTTTTTCTGTTAACGAAATTGAAGGAGAATAGGAGCTATTAAGCCACCTAAAACTGACTTATCTAACTTAATTATAAGGGTCGGCTCAATACATTTTGAAACCTAAGGTGAGAGGTTTAAATGAGGTATTTTTATAAAAAAATTTAGTATTAATTTAATATTATATTTTTATTTAAAAATCATTGTTTTCGCTTTTAAGAATTTATATTCAAGTTTTTCTAAGATTCCATTTTCAATTGATAATATGGATAATCCATTTAATCTTTCTTGTGACATTATTGATCTTAGGTATGATTTTATCAATTTTAATTTGAAGCCTTAATTCGAGAATATTGGTTATAATTACTTATTATTATAATTATTAATTAATTATGTGTGGACAAAAGTTATTATTAATTACTTATTTATATTTTACCATAATTTGGAGAGTTAGTTATAGAATATTGACTATAATTAAGGCTTTATTTTTATTATTATTTTTTTTTATGAAAAAAATTTTCATTTTTTTTTTTAGGCTTTATTAAATTGAAGACCTTATGTGGTCGCTTAATCTGCCTAAGGTTGAGGCGCCCTGTTAATTATCATTGATCACTTGTTAATTAATGTTGTAGGTACTATTTTTTTTCTCATAAATTAAACAAGGTTAGAAAGCAAGTGATAATTGCGAATGGTTGGTAAATTAAATTTCTTTGTTAAACATTTTGATAACCCTGCAGATGGAAATGTTGTCGATTCACTATTTGTTTTTGTTTTGTGTTTTTTTTTTTTTAAAAGGAAAAAATGACCTTATGACCTTTTTATGCTATTAATATCTCACTTTTCTAATATATTCGACGTGACCATGAAATAGATCATTTATAAAAAGAGATTACACAGCATCTTTGAGTAAATACTTCAATTTACTCACTCCAAAATAGTCCAGCTCCACCCTTAATTAAAAAAAAAAAATACTAATTATAGATGAAGTATGCTAACTCAGCGAAGATGTACGCGAGATGAATTCTATAATATAAAAAAGCATTTCTCTAAAGATTAAGATTGATAATTAAAAAAAAAAGAAAAAGAAAAAGAAAAAAGATTGGGGATTAATGTCATTTTTACTAAAAACTTAGAGAAATGCTATTTTTCTATCTTCGGTTCATCTTCCATCCATTTCCACCATTTTGTTTAAAGTCAACCATTAAATTCGTAGGATCCACACAGATCTAATGGTTATTTTTTTTTTAAAAAAAAAAAGATGAGAAAACAAAAGATGGAGAAGTAGCATGTCTCATAAACTTAAAGTGTTTGGAAGGTTAAGAATTGAAGATCAAGAAATGAAAAAAAATTACTCTCATTTTCATCTTTCACCAATCTCTGTATAGTAAATGGGTAAATTCACTATTGAATTTGTAAGATCCACATGTAGATCCTACTAAATCAATGGTGAATTTGCAAAATGAATGATTAAGAAAATAAAGTGTAATATCCCTCATAATAATTTTCGAAGTGAATTAATAATTTTTAAGTAATGTTATATATCACATTTTTATCTCACAATATTGATGTAGCAGTGCTAATTAATCCTTATTTATATATATAATGACTGATATAAGAGTTAGTTGGATTACTACTTTAGCATTGTGAGATAGTTCATAATTATGAGATAATTATAAAATAAAAATGTGATTTATAACCTTATTCATAATTTTCCATTGAGTTTTATAAAATTACAGGACATTTCTCCTTGCTTTGAATTAGACAACAACCTCTCTTGAAGTGATATATATATATATATATATACACTAATCACCATCAAGACACTAATATATATGAAAAAAGTTAAACAAAGTCACATGCTAATCTAAACACATTTATTAAGATTTTAGATTTAATTATAATATATTAGTTTTGCCTTTAAAATGCAATAATCCCCAAATTTATGCTTAAAAAATCATTGTACGTAATAGTCACCAAAAAATTATATTTATTAGTATTTCTGTAAAAATAAAAAAAATTAAAATTTAATGCCTCGAAGATGACACATATATGATATTTTATAATTTAAAGGAAGGTTAATATTTAATTCAAAATAAGGAAAAGATCAAAAGATGCATTGTAGTTTGACATAATTTTCCAAGGGTGGAGTTGGACTATTTCATCTATAATTTCCTGGTGACTTATAGTCCAGCTCCATTCGTATTTGGCAAGATAGATGGCTCCCAACACCACTCATACGTCCGGTCGAAGGACCACACAGCGGTCTCGGTTTACTGTCTCGGAACTCATAGATTGGAATGGGCCTACTTGGAAGGTCGGGTTGATTCGTGAGTTGTTTGGTCTGAGTACGGCTGAGGTTATAACTCAGATTCTTATTGGCTCGATAAGCACAAATGATCGCTCGACCTGGGGTCATACAGCTCATAGCGAATTTACAATCAAAAGTACTTATCATCTTCAGAAAGCCATCCTAGTCAATTCCGAAGGGGAAAGCTCCGATTTTGATCATGTCTGGGATCTCTGGCGTCACTTGTGGAAACTCAACATCTCGAATGCGGTGAAGGTATTTATGTGGCGTGCTTGTAGCACTTTGGCTACTAAGGCTAACCTCTTTCGACGAAAAATCATCGAGGACCTTCTATGCCTGATGTGTGGTGTTCAAGCGGAAACAACTGGTCATATACTGCGGGGTTGTTCAGCTGCAAAAGCCATTTGGAGTGGGTGCAACAGTAATATCCAGAAGTGAAGCTCTGAACGTGAGGATTTCCTTGATATTTTTTCTGATCTGCTTCGGGTCCTAGACCGGGATGATTTGGAGTGAGTAGAGGTAGTGGCTCGAGCCATGTGGTTTCGTCGTAATGCAGTGGTCCATGGTCGCCCAATTGGCCAACCTTACACTGTGGTCAGTCAAGCACTTGAGAATCTTGAGGCTTTTCAGCAAGCTACATCCCGTTTTGGAAAACAGATGGTGTCGACCACTCCGTTGGGTAATCAATGGCAAGTGCCCCCAAAGGGCTTTGTTAAGATCAATTGGGACGCGGCAGTAGACTCAGTCAACTGTCGGATGGGTATAGGCATTATAGCTCGAAATTCACAAGGAGAGGTAGTTGCCTCGGAGTTTGCCCCTAAAAGTTACATTATAGCCCCTGATATTGTAGAAGCTGTAGTCGCGCTCCGGGCGGTTAAATTCGGTAGGGAACTCAGCTTCACTCGAGTTGTGTTAGAAGGGGATGCTCTCAAAATCGTCCAAGCTCTGAAATCATCCACTCCTAATTGGAGCTCACATGGCCACCTAATTGAGGAAGCTCGGGACCAGCTGAATGGAATGCATACATGGCGAGTCAATCATGTACGTCGTCACTTGAATGGGGCGGCCCACCGCCTTGCAAAGGCAACTCTGACTCTCTCTGAGGAATTGATCTCGGCCGGGAAAGTTCCTCCTTGTATTTCTGATATTATCTCTATGGAGCGTTTGTAACGAATCAGTTTTTATATGTTTAATGAGAAGCGCCCATTTTCCTTAAAAAAAAAAAAATAAAATAAAAAAATTTCCAAGGAGCTAGAGAGAGTTGGTTTTCTTTGTAACTTGCGGTGAGACGATTTTCTAATGGTTTTGGAGGTAGTGGGAGCAGGGTGAATAATTTTGACACTATGAAATTAATAGATTAGAGTTGAAGGGTTTAATTAAATAAATTGGGTTATGATTAATTTTTATAATTTTATATTAATGCAACGACACGATCCGAACACTCAACACGCGATATTTAGAGCTGATAATTTTTGACACAACTTTCAAACTAAATATAAAATTAACGTGTTACAATTAAAAAGTTTGATAAATTTAATTAAATGAATCAAATTATAATTAATCTATATAATTTAAATCCATATCTTCGTACGACTAAAACAAGATACGCAGCTGCGACTAATACGTGCGCACTATTTACTATGAAAAATGTGTCAAATTTAGGGTTCAATAATGGAGTTGCGCAATATATAGATTCTGTATTGCCTTTCTTGCATCATAGTGCCAAATTAACAGTCCATAATCATACCCTGAGTGGTGGGGAGATCTAAGGCCCCAACACGTGATAAAACAAAAAATGAACGGCCACACTATCTCCTGCCACGTGTAATTACTCAGGTGTCATTGTCTCACCCTCCCGTAGCTGGTCTTGTTTTTTACTCGGTGCATGGGTTTCTCCTGCTTCTATAAGACACATCACATGTGTTTACAGAGAAGAGAGAGAGAGGGCAATCAAGCTTATTAGCTAGAAGGAGAGGCCAGGATTGCTCACAAATCCATAAAGAGGTTGAAACTGAAAAACCCTTATCCTATCTTTTCTTCAAACCTTTCACAAGATTTTCCTTAAAGCTCACTCTCGCTCTTTCAACTCCTCAGCCCCTTTTCTCTCTTCCCCTCTTACTCTTCCTCTTTTTCATTTTTCCAACTATCTTAGTGACGATGTCAATGATTTCTGAAATGGGTTTCTGAATTTGTGTCCATATATATATATATATTTTCTGGATTTTGAAGTGAAAGGAAGTGGGAAATGGCCCCAAAGTCAGGCAGAGGCAAAGCCAACAAAGCCAAGGCAGAAAAGAAGAAGAAAGAAGAAAAAGGTCATCAGATTCCTCTTAACTTACAAACAATCTCATATTTTTCCCTCCTTTCTTTTCTTGTCTATGTATTTTTTTTTTTTAATTTTTTAATTTTTTTTTGTAAGTTGTCTATGAAATTTGATTATTAAACTTCTGTTTTTCTCTTGGAGTTGTGCAGTGGTGCCTAGTGTTCTTGACATCACTGTCATCACCCCATATGATTCACACGTTATTCTCAAGGTACCCTTTTTTTTTGTTTTTTGTTTTTGTTTTTCCTCAAATATCTTAAATATATATATATATATATTTTCTATTTTTAATTCATTTGGTTGGCTAACCAATGAAAAACTTTTGAAGGGTATCTCCACTGACAAGATACTTGATGTAAGAAGGCTACTGGCTGTGCATGTAGAAACATGCCACCTTACAAGCTATTCTCTATCTCATGAGGTGAGCAGAAAAAAAAAAAAAAAAATTTATGTTCAAATTTATTGCCTGCTCTTTTGAAATTAGATACTCCCATTTATACCGCAGTGATATTTTATGGATTTTTTTGGGTGTTGTTTTTTAAAATTAGATATGACCCCCTTTAATCTCGAACTGATGTGGATCATAATTAATTAATTAATTAATTAAATCTTGGTTTATCAGGTCAAAGGGCAGAGATTGAATGAGAGGGTAGAAGTGGTTACTCTAAAACCGTGTAGTTTGAGAATGGTTGAAGGTAGGTGAAGCTCCCCGTACTAGTAATTCAGCATCCACCACAAATGTCGGTTGCCTTTTTTTACTCTTTTTTTTTTAATGTTTTCTTTAGACATGCTTAATTTCTGCGAGAATATACCCATTGATTGTGTTGAATCACAGTATTTGTTAACAAAAGAAAATATAGATGACAGAAAGTGTCGAGGAATTACAATTTTTATTAAAATGAGTATTATTTAGATTGTCAGAAGAGATACACCTTTTATTTTACAAAAGAGACATAATATTCTCTCATTTATATATATTTTTTTTTCAAATTTACAATTGAATGTGTAAGATTTATATATTTTTGTCAAATTCATCAATAAATATGTTGGACCTACAGCAATGATGAATTTGAAAAAAAAAAATATAAATGAAAAATAAATAAGAAATATTGAGAGATGAAAAAATGTCATTTCTCTTTACAAATTTTTTTAACTTGATGCGAGTAAATGCACATTAGTCAGAGTACTTTCCTCATCATTTTCTATTTTTCAATTATAGCAGTGAAGACCTTGTTTTATTTGTCTTTTGTGTGCGCATGCCCACAATATTTTATTTTATTTTATTTGTTTTGTTTTGTTCTTAAAATTATTATTATTATGAATTAAAGCTTATTTATATTGAAATAAATGTTTAACAAAATATTATTATTTATCAAATATGCTAATTAAAGAAATAAAAAAATTGAAGTTGTGACCGGTCCAAAGGTATTTTTCCCATTAGTATTACTATATAAAAAAATCCCTTGTTTAAAATGTTTTATAATCTCTCGAAGTAAGAGAGGTTGTTCCGTGAATAATAAAAAAATAATTTAGGTGTTTGTTTTCTACCAAAGCGACTATTGGTTAGTGGAAAAACAAAAAAAAAACGAGAAAAATAAATTAGTGTAAAAGAAACGCCACATGACATTGGTTTCGTCGTCAAGCGCCGTGGCATAATAATAAAACTTCGTAATCACTAATTAATCAGTAGTCCTTTACTTTTTCTTCCAATAATAGCCCTAAAGAATTAAATAATTTACCTTTACTCATTATTAACTTGACCAAATCTGGCAACCAGCCAAGAGACTTTGATAGTTTGATTCTTTTATTGATTGATCAATTTTGATTTTTTTATAATTTCTCAATCATTACCTTATAAATATCTTCTCGCTTTTTCAAAGCACTGAAAAACTATTTTACGTCACAGTAAAATGTTGTCACAAATTTATTGCCATAAGATTGCTGAAATATTTACATCCTTGCCACTAATCATCAGAGGACTACACCGAGGAAGCCCAAGCCGTTGCGCACGTGCGGAGGCTACTGGACATTACGGCCTGCACCACGAGGTTCGCTAAGTCCAGAAGAAGCCCATCAACATCGGAATCCAGGTCCAAGAAGAGCAAGGCCCACCAGGCCCAGACCCACCAGCAGGCCAAGAGTAACTCTGGCCCACCTACACCGTCCGATGGCGGAACCCCGTCGTCATCAGAGCCGTCCGTTTCCGCGGCGATCTCGGAGAACCTCGGGATGGCCGCCGTTCACCCCACGCCGAAGCTCTCCGACTTCTACGAGTTCTTCTCTTTCGCTCACCTCTCTCCTCCTATTCTACGTGAGTAATGAGTATCCCTCGTTTGGTCTCTGGGGTTTTGATTTTCTCGGGGGTCTGTTTGGTTGCCGAGAATTTGCTCTTGTCTTTTCCTTTTTCTTTCCTTTTAAATTAATTTACGTGTTTATTTCATCCAAAAAAAAAAAAAAATTTACGTGTTTAAATGTTATCTATGTTTGTGTGAGGGTGTGACGTGGTATGTGCGGAGTATGAAGCACTAGCAGATAATGACGTTAAATTTGATTGTTTGGTAAATAATTATTGACTTGCAGATTTGAGGAGATGTGAGCAGAAGGATGTACCAGAAAGGCGTGATGGGGACTATTTTGAAATTCAGGTACTACTACCATTCTTCCTAGCTCAGGTGAAGAAGGATTTTGTTTAGAATATTTTTTGATAAAATTATTAATGAGTCAGAATCAAATTAAGAGTCCGTTTGGCATTATGATTTCGCAAGTTAAAAGTATGTTTTTAAACAAAATCGCGGAAACTCTCTTTTGAGAGTGCGGTTTTCAAAAATAACAGTTTAAAAATCGTAGTTTTCAAATAGTTGGCAAGGAGTGTGTTTTTAAAAATGAATGATTTTAAAGCCTAAATCGTGAGTTTACTAAACGCTCAGCTGCATTTTAAAAAACTGCGTTTTAAAATCGTACATTTTAAAATTACTATTTTTAAAAATTATACGTTTTGAAGTTACAAAACCAAGCGGATCCTAAGTATTAGGTTATTCAAGCTCGGTTGATTTATCCTTTTAACAATAATGGACTAAAGCACGAAGATGGTGGCTACTTAAGTAGCCACTTATCAACATGATCCTGAGTTGATTTTTGCAGTTAAATACAAAACATCTGGACGTTTTTGTCTCATCACTAAATATTCCATTACTAATGAAAGAACAAATTCCTTATTCATTAGAAAAAAAAGAAAGAAAGAACAACTTCCTTAGCAATTCATATGTCTTCCAAAATTAACGACCGGTTCATTCATGTTAGATGTAATTTATTATGATTTATTAGGAGTACGAGTGGTTGATTTCAATCCGTTAGTTTGATCTTCTTTCTCCCATTAACTTCTTGGCTCTCTACATAATATTTGTGTCTTAATTGATTCCTCCTTTCTTTGAGGTTGACTGAATCTCAGAATTAAATTTTTATCTTTTTGAATAAAGAAGCTTAAAATGCAATTGATGCATGCAGATTAAGATCTGCAATGGGAAGCTAGTACGAGTGGTTGCATCTGTGAAAGGGTTCTATACGGTGGAAAAGCGGCTTTTACAAAGCCACTCCTTGTTGGATCTTCTGCAACAACTTAGCCGAGCTTTTGCCAATGTGGGTACTATGCCTGTTACTTGAATTTCATTGTATTTTGCACTTGCTTGAATTCCATACTTTTGTCTACATATGTTGCATATTGAACCACTATGTAGATTTTCAAAGTTAGAAATTTATCGCCTTGGAATCAACTCTTGGGCTGAGTTTGGTAAATGATTTGGGAGTTTTTGAGTTTTGAATAGTAATAAAAAGTGATTGATGTGATATAAAGTAGAAAGAATGTTGTGAATTTTTTGTAAGGAAAAGTGAAAAAGTTTTGATTTTTAGTGAGTTTTTTATTTGAATAGTAATAAAAAGTTATTGATGTGATATAATAAGTGAAAAAAGTTGTTAAAAAGTGATTGATGGAATATTAAAAGTGAAGTTAACTTTTGGAAAGATAAAAGAGGAGGGGAAGAAAATGGTTTGCCAAACTCAGCCTTAGTAAGTGCAAACTGCAAAGATTAGGCCATTGCGGGAATTATGGCCGGATGATATATAAGTAAACTGGCAAGAAAGCATAGTTTATAAGAAGCGTACTTTAAACCTTCGTGAAAATTCAAAATATTAGATTTTTTTTTTCCTGCTATGTAAATTCATTAATCTACTACCAAACCGAATCATCGCACGGTGGTTAGCTTATTTGTTATGAAATCTGCCCACAACCAGATTTTATTTCAGAAATTTTTTCTAATTTTGATTTATTTCCTGGAATAAATAGCTGAATTTTCATTGGAGTTAATTTATATTCAATTTTGATTCTGGTTGCGTACCAAACTGAATTTGTTGATTTCTGCAGAATAAGTTGAATAACCTTGGTCAGGTGAAGTTAGAATGTCTCTTGCTAATTGGATTATGCTGAAATTTTGCTTCAGCTCGTTGAAAGTCAACTGGACTGTCATGTTTTTCATCTACTATATAATCTTGCTGATCTGTTTTGAGCTTAACCTCTTAGTTTGTAACTAACAAATGTGTGATAAATGCAGGCATATGAATCTTTAATGAAAGCTTTTGTAGAACATAATAAGGTACATCTTCTATGCGTAAATAAAAAAATTTAATTTATTTTTAAAGCAAAAATGTTTAAGCTTTATCAATTAATCATGGGGTTCTCGTTGTTCCTTCCCTTTTCAGTTTGGTAACCTTCCATATGGTTATCGAGCAAATACATGGATTGTTCCTCCATCTATTGCTGATTCTCCATCAGACTTCCCATTGCTACCAACAGAAGATGAAAATTGGGGTGGCAATGGTGGTGGCCAGCAAAGAAATGGTGAATATGATCTTCGATCCTGGGCAACAGATTTTGCCATATTGGCTCACCTTCCTTGCAAAACTGAGGAGGAGAGGGTGGTCCGAGACCGGAAAGCGTTTTTGCTTCATAGTCAATTTGTTGATATCTCAATCTTTAAAGCTGTTGCAGCAATACGTCGTCTCATTGATTCCAATATGCACTCAAAGGATGATGCTACAAGAAGTCAAACAGATTTAGTCCTGCATGAGGATCGTGCTGGGGATTTGTCCATTATAGTAACACAGGATACAACTGACGCAAGCACAAAATCTGAAGTAAAAATTAATTGCAATCAGTTATCCAATATTTCTGACAAGGAAGCTGCTCAAAAGAATTTGCTTAAGGGGTTGACTGCAGATGAGAGTGTAGTGGTTCATGTAAGTACTTTTCTCCTATGCTGCAAGTTTATATATGTATGTTCAAAATATGAGGAATATGAATCTACGTAAGTATATAAATATCGGCAAGGCTTCCCTCTATATCCTTGGATGCTACTTATCCATTTCCACTTGGGTGTCGCTGTTTTTCAGCTGGTCTCTCTCTATTTATAAACCTAATTTAATTTAAGCATTTCCAGAGTTTCTTTCCTCAACAC
Source organism: Betula pendula (assembly GCA_900184695.1). Classification (NCBI taxonomy): domain Eukaryota; kingdom Viridiplantae; phylum Streptophyta; class Magnoliopsida; order Fagales; family Betulaceae; genus Betula; species Betula pendula. The sequence continues at coordinate 266,712 of FXXK01000025.1, read as the reverse complement.
ATGCATGGCTGCCTTATCCCAACTATTTTATAAGCTACAGAAATTCTATCTGCAGTCTTGTTCATTGAGGATCATATTTTTCTTTGATATCAAAGGCCAAGATGTCTATTCCACTACCTGAATACCCATTTTATTTGGTCTTCTCCTTGTCCTTGTAAGGCCCTTAATTTCTAAACGTCTTCACTATTACAGTTTGCACCTGTCCAGACTGTCTCAAGTGGTTGGAACTTTTGCAGGATACTTCCTCCTTGGGTGTTGTCATTGTAAGACATTGTGGGTACACTGCAACAATAAAGGTTGTTGGTAATGTGAAGAAGGAAAAGTTTGAGACTCAGGATATTGAAATAGATGATCAACCAGATGGAGGAGCGAATGCTCTTAATATTAACAGGTTTGAACTACAAGCTAATGCCTCATAACTTGGTGTTTGATTTTGACTATTTGTAGTTGCATGCACATATCGCACACATGCTAGGCAATAGTGTGGGCAGGAATTAACAGTATACCAGTCATGTAAGTTACATATGTTAATGGCGCAGAGGATTATTGTCTTCTGTTCACTGAGAAAAGGAAAAAAGATAATCAAACTTGTTGAAGTTACTTTGTAAATGAAATAATAGCAGTACAAAAGTAAAAACAAGGTTTCTGTTCGCTCTTTTAGCCAAAAAAATAAAAAATGGCAGAATTGTGTCATACAACATGATGCTATGAATATAATTATGGCCGTAGAACTCTAAAGGGTTTCTGTCAGGGAAATTGATACTCATAAAATTGGGATGCAGACATTGATTTCTTATCCACTCCTCTAACGACATGTTTGAATCTTCAAAGAGAATTGGTTCTCTCTTAAAAATGTGGAGAATTGCAAATCAATAGGCGTGTTCTTCTTGTGCATATATTTTTGCTCTCTAAATCGTAGATATGCATGTGGAATGGAAGATTTTTGGCTCTGAAAACAATTGCCAATGGATTTAGTTCATTTCACTGACACTGTTTTCTAAATTTTAGATACATGCAACGTAGTAGCTAATACTAAAATACAAGGTAAAGTATGCAAGATTTGTTAGCTTGTTATTGGTTCATTAGAAAAGATCAACTACTTTTGAAGTACTTTCAAGAGTTTAAAATATGTTTTAAAGGCTTTGCCGATGCTGCATGCATATTATCCAATGGACTGATCAAGTACAAAATTCTTTTACAGCTTGAGGTTTCTGCTTCATAAGTTTTCTGCTGAATCATCAAGAGGAGGTTGGTCACCTCAGTCTAACTTGGATGGTTTAGAAATGTATAGATGTCTGGTAAGAAGAGTAATCAAAGAGAGCTTGAAAAAGTTAAAGGAAAAGCCAATTGATTCTAAGAAGTCCATCAGATGGGAACTTGGTTCTTCTTGGGTACAACATCTACAAAAGCAGGAAACTCCACCAGGAAACAATTCTAAAAGCCCTGATCATGATAATGAGGCTTTACATGCTGTCAAAGGTCTTGGAAAGCAGTTTAAATTTTTGAAGAAAAGGGAAATGAAAGAAAGTAGTATAAGTAGCACATATGATAAGGAAGAAAATGACTCTGGACCTGACAATCTGCATGTGGAAACTGATTTGGGAGACCTAAGCAATGGGGAAGTCAACAGAACAGCAGAACTGGAGAAACTAATTTCTGAAGATGCCTTCTTGCGTCTGAAAGAAACTGGAACGGATCTTCATTTAAAGGTTTCTTTGACACCCTTGTCAATGTGTTACATTATTCACCTGTTAATTCAGTTTCTAATCCGTTTTTGCTCTTTGGTGTGCTCATTTTAACTGGAATGCTTTAGAAAATAAACTTTATTCTTCCCTTGATTTATTATTAGAACTTCAACTGTTATCTTTTTGGTTCTTGTGTTGTTATTATACTAATATTGTTTCTTGTTATCTTTTGGACTTACTGATTCAATGTGCTTCCTCCAACAGTCAATAGATGAGCTTATCAGGCTGGCACATGAATATTATGATGAAGTTGCATTACCAAAACTGGTAATATTCTTTTTATGCAGCGAGTTCTGCTACATATTTAAGTTTACAATTATCATATGCAGGGTTATGCTAAATATCTTACTTTGTTAGGTAACAGACTTCGGATCACTTGAACTTTCTCCAGTTGATGGCCGTACACTAACTGACTTCATGCATTTAAGGGGACTACAGATGCACTCTTTGGGTCGAGTGGTGAGAAAACAATCCCTCTATTTCTTTCTCCTTCCTTACCTCATCTTTCAACATTCTAGGTGAAAGCCCATCCGACTCTGGTCCATAGGAATTCTGGAAGATTTTGGAACTTGTAAATGTTCAGTATTTAATTTTATTTGTCCTAATCTCATTATACAAATCAGGTTGAACTTGCAGAGAAACTTCCCCATATACAATCACTTTGTATCCATGAGATGGTTACTCGAGCTTTCAAGCATGTACTTAAAGCGGTTGTTGCCTCTGTTGACAATATCGAAGAATTACCCGCAGCAATAGCTGCATCCCTCAATTTTTTACTTGGATGCTGCGAAATGGAAGACGACCAAGAATTGAATGATGACCATCTTCTTAGATTTGAATGGTTACAAATATTTCTAGCCAGAAGATTTGGTTGGATGCTTAAAGATGAGTTGCAGCATGTGAGAAAGTTATCAATTCTCCGAGGGCTTTGCTATAAGGTAATTATTGATGTTTACTGCTCTTGCTATGATCTTTGTTCAAAGCATGATCATTGCTCGTTCTTGTTATTATTTTCCCAGGTTGGATTAGAAATGGTTTCAAGAGATTATGACATGGAAAACCCTTACCCATTCAGGAAGTACGATATCATCAGCATGGTTCCTGTGTGTAAGGTGGGAAACTCTCTCTCTATCTCTCTCAGTTACCACTTCTTTGACCCAACTAGTAGTGGATTTAAAATATCTTGGATCTTTGATAACTCTGTTTTTGATTTGATAGTTATTATCTCATTGAGTAAGCTAAAATTGCTTCAATATATCTTAGATTTTTTGAATTTGTTCAACAGCATGTAGGATGCTCTTCAGCAGATGGAAGGAATCTATTGGAGTCATCTAAAGTTGCTCTTGATAAAGGGAAGTTAGAGGATTCTGTTAATTATGGAACAAAGGTACACTCCCATTCAGTCCATACATAAAAGCAATCTTACTTCTTTTCCTAAATAGAAAACAGTAATTGATCTCACAGTATGTATTACTCGCATTTGAAGGCACTAGCAAAGATGATAGCTGTTTGTGGTCCCTACCATCGAACTACCGCAAGTGCTTACAGTCTTCTAGCAGTAGTTCTTTACCACACTGGAGACTTTAATCAGGTAAGAAAATCTTTACTTGATATTTCAGCTTTACTTGTGCAAAATATCTATTTTCTATTTCTTGAGGCAGAGTACTAGTCTTCAGTTTGTTTAATTCAGAGGATGCTATTGTGTTTAGGGCTAATAGAATGCACAATTCTCAAATTCAATCTATAGCAGATGTGGGCTTACATTATCTGTACAAACAAGTCAAACCTAGATATGCTTTGCACAGCAATAAATATCTGCATTTGGGATTTACATGTTTAAATATTGGTGCACCTTAGATTTTTTAGTTTGAACAATTTACAATCTCTGAGGCCATCAGTGCCATTGCACGAACATTTTATATTTGATGTTACTGCCAAGTGGTCTTGTGGGCTCAGTGTTCAAATTTGGTTGTCACCACATGAGAGTGGTTACGGTGGTTTATATTCTAAATTTTAGAGTTCTTTTCCATTGCCTAGGCAACTATATATCAGCAAAAGGCTTTGGATATCAATGAGAGAGAACTTGGGCTTGACCATCCAGATACAATGAAAAGCTATGGGGATCTTTCTGTTTTCTACTATCGTCTCCAACACATTGAATTGGCTTTGAAGTAAGTTGGAAATAACCTGTGTTGAATTTGTATATTTTTCCAAAATGATCATCTTTGCACTCTTTATTCTAGATTACTATGCTGTATACTATTTAATACTAAAATTCTGATAACTATTTATTTCCTGTCAAATCTGTCACTTCCATAACTGTGAAATTCTAATTAATTTCAACAGCATAGTTCCATTACTCTTCGTTGTTCACTCAGTGTCTTTTATTGGTTCTCTTGACTAAAACTAATGAATAATGGGCAGGTACGTAAACCGTGCTCTCTTCCTTCTTCATTTTACATGCGGACTATCTCACCCGAACACAGCTGCAACATATATAAATGTAGCTATGATGGAAGAGGGCATGGGAAATGTCCATGTTGCTCTCAGATACCTGCATGAAGCTCTAAAATGCAACCAAAGATTATTAGGAGCAGATCATATACAGGTTCCTATCTCTCTTCTCTCTCTCTCTCTCTCTCTCTCTACACACACACACACACACTCACACACATATGGATACACCCATTACATGCAGTCTTCTCATAAGCTAAATGTTTTATTTTTCCTTACAGACAGCTGCAAGCTATCATGCTATAGCCATAGCTCTTTCGTTAATGGAAGCATATTCCCTGAGTGTGCAACATGAGCAAACTACTCTTAAAATACTTCAAGACAAACTTGGACCAGAAGATCTTCGTACTCAGGTCACATAGTCCCTTACTGTTGCCTGTGTTTATTGATTTTACTATCATGCAGTGTTTGCTAACTTGGCATCTCTATTGCAATCTGTTAGAGAAGATAATTTTCCAATTCCCAACAGTTCAATTAAATGGATTTTTTTAAGCCAATTAACTCACATAAGGACGTTCAGATTTCCAGAATTGACATATTAAAATGCTGTTTGTTGTTAATGCAGGATGCTGCTGCATGGCTTGAATACTTTGAATCAAAAGCTCTGGAGCAGCAAGAAGCAGCAAGAAATGGAACTCCAAAGCCAGATGCATCCATTGCTAGCAAAGGTCACCTTAGGTATTGATATGGTATTCCCAAATTACTTGGTTCCAAATTAAATAATTATGTTTTAGGGTGCCAAAACCCTTTGACCCTTTCTTGCAGTGTATCAGATCTCCTGGATTATATAAGTCCTGATCAAGATTCTAAAGGGATTGATGCCCAGAGGAAACAGCGACGTGCAAAGGTAGGCAGATATTTCTTGCTTTATCGGAATTTAGGAACATATTGGTTTATGGTATCAACTTACACCAGCAAGGAGTGAAAATTCGTAACATTTAAGGCTAATGTTCTTTAATGCCTGTATATTCTTCTTGCACTAATATAATCACCTACTCGTCACAAAGAGTAGGTTAAAATAAGCTGTCTTAGTGCCCTTTTATTTGCTTTGGTTTGGTTAGGTTTCTCGGCATGGCTTGTATACACTAACAGTTCAAGTCAGATAGCATACTGTAGTTTCCACGCCTAATTTTACTGGGCATGTGTAGGAAATGAAATGTAGTGCCTGCTGATTTTTTACTTGAATATGGCTTTGTTCTATAAATCTTGTAACAGTCCAAATTAGTTGGAGTATCTAGCCAAGTGAAGTCAACTGTTTTGATTTATTAAACTGCCCAAGCAAAGGGTACAAGGGGAAAATTTTGTAACCAATAGGAGCTTAACAGAACCAAGATCCATGCTTCTAGAACACATTTACATGTGATTCCATGCACATAATTTGCAACTTATTGTTTTTTATTCCAATGCATCCAAGAGAAATTAGATACTTTTTTTTATTGCTTTTGAGAAAGATTTGAGTACAAGGATAATCTTAGTCAGCTTGTTTTAGAATCTGTTTAAAGTCCTTATTAATGGGAGTCTTGTTGAACTTAAGAAATTCTAGAACACCTCTTTTAAACATGAGTTCACACCTCAAGTTCTCAAGATGTTCTCAGAGTATGCTAGTAAAATCTACCAAATTCTACACATGTGCATATCTAGAGTCGTTCATCTAATAGATCCACTAAATAAAGAACAGAACAAAGTTACCTTATGTGCATTTAACATGCTTATCTTGATTTTATCTATAATTTTTCAGGTTTTGCAGCTAAGTGATAAAAGTCATCAAGCACAAGATGACGCTATAGTGGATGATGACTTGCTCTATGATGGCTCAGAAAACACTGTAGGTACAAAAGATGGAAACACAAAAGTAAAAGTCAGCAAGGTTTATCCTGAAGAACCTGAAGAAAATGATGATAGTACTAGATATGGGCTGAAAGTTGCATGTGAAGTTGTGGAAGAATTTACTTCAGATGAAGGGTGGCAAGAAGCCAATTCAAAAGGACGGTCTGCAAAAATGGCTGGCCGGAAGTTTGGCCGGAGCCGACCAGTTCTTGCAAAACTAAATGTTAGCAATGGTGAACATTCAAATTTTAAAGAAATCATCTACAGGCGGGACCTCATTTTACCAGAGCAAAAAGCAACTCCAAAGACCAATTCAACTGAGTTGTCTCCATTGAAGCAGTCAAAGGCTGGTAGCTTGAGTTCTGGAGAGAATTCAGTTAATCTGCGGGCAAAAGCTCCTGTTTCCAAGGTTCCCACCAGTCCAGCAACTCTAACTTCCCTGGCTTCAAAATCTCTTTCTTACAAAGAAGTAGCTCTGGCACCACCAGGTACCATTCTAAAACCATTACTGGAGAAAGTAGAAGAATTAAACGAGGAAAAAACTGATATCCAGATGCACAACATTCCACGTGAGACATCAAAGGATGAAGAAAGCAGCAATAACTCTGTAGTTGAAGCAATCCCAGAAGATGTTGAAATAGAAGGGACGAATGAAAAAAGCACTCAGATGGAGCCTACTACCCCAAAAATTGAAGAGGTTTCATGTTCTCCTGATCAAGTAAAGCCTGCAGAAACAAAAGGAAGTAAGCTTTCTGCTGCAGCTGAACCATTTAGTCCAGGATCACTGTCCATGCCTCACCATTTAAACTCAGTTTCTGTCACAAGTATATATGATGTAAACGTCAGTCAAGGCATGCTAGCAGAACCTGTTCTTACTCCAGTTGTTGCCAGAATTCCTTGTGGACCTAGATCACCTCTGTATCCTAGAAACAATTATTCTTTCCGCATGAAATATGGCCATTCTAGATATCATACTCCTAGCAAGGAAAGAATTAGATTTGGGACTCCAAGAATCATGAACCCACATGCACCTGAGTTTGTACCTGGGAGAGCTTGGCAAACAAATCCCGGTGATGCAAATTGTACGACTCAAACCGAGTCAAATTCTGTGTTTGAAACATGTAGGGCAGAAGAGGAGAAGCTGGATGACAAATCCAATAATGGAGTTAAAGATGGTGCTTCAAAAAAGAGCTTCTCTGGGTCTGAGAAGTTGGAGCTTGCAAGGCAGATATTGCTTGGCTTCATTGTAAAGTCAGTCCAGCATAATAAGGATCCTGTGGGTGAGCCTGCAGTTGGCAAGAAGAATTTTGAGTTGTCAGATAATTCTTCAGATGCAATAGCAAATGACAGTGCAATTGTAAAAATTCTCTATGGCAATGAGGGAAAGAAGGACTTAGTTTCTCCATCCTGTGATGTTAAGCAGCCAAAAACAGCAGATGCAAATAAGAAAAATAATGGGGATAGTGAAGGATTTACAGTTGTTAGAAAGAAGAGAAGAAACAGGCAGCAGTTTACAAATAGCGTAACTGGGTTGTACAATCAGCAATCTATCTGTGCTTCTGTTCGTTAAGGAGTGAGGGAGACCTGAAATGACGTCACCAGGAAGGCTTTGCCTATTCATGTTCAAGAAGTCACCAGGAAGGCGTTTCCTGTTCGTCTTTATTTCTAGTCTTGTGTATCTCTTTGCATCACATTTTAACAGTGCACAAATTTCTGAAAGGGAAGTTTTGGTCATAATCAATTTCATTCTATTGGTTCATAAGCTCACTTAGGACGTTCTAATAACCCATGTAGAAATTTCTCTCTTATTTAGAGATTTTGTTTGATCAATAAAAGCTAATTGGCTAATACCATGATTACCTTTTACTTTCACTCTCTCTCTCCCACTCTCTATAATGCTCTATTCTGGGATGCTCTGATGAATTGAAAAATGAAAATGACCTATTGTATACATATCTTTTAAGTGTTGTTTCTGATAATTGACAATCTTGGTAATGATAATGTGTTTGCAGTTTGTCATATCCCTTATGCTTGCTAGGAAAGTATAGCTTTTGTGTCTTCTACAATAAAGAGAAGCTCCGTTTGGACCTCACAAAGATGCATGTTAATGTTTTCGTGCTGCAGTTAGACACTGGTCCCAATTTTGTAATATTTGAGTTGAAGTCTAGACCCACTCATAATAATTCCTTGGGAAATTGCTGGTTGATTGTCATGTTGTAACCTTGAGCGAGATGTTGAGTATATATATGTATGAGTGTAAAAAGATTCGAATCTCACATTGGAAAGATGTCACGAGTGTGAGTAGTTAATATAACATAGTTAGTTTAAACTTATAAGTTTAAGTTTTCGGGTCCTTAGAGTAAGGGCAGAAGTGCATAGTGCCAGTAAATGCACATAGCACACAAATAATCCTGAGACAGCTGTCAATCTCCCCAACACGAGAGAGATAGTAAGGACAAAGGTGCATAGTGCGGGCAAATGCACATAGCACAAATAATCTTGGAGACGGCTGTCAATCTCCTAACATGCACGTGTAATCGTCACTGTGAAATCGTACACGAGAGACAATTCAATAAACACTGTCAAGAGTGTAGTGTATTGTTGCTGCGAATACTTACATACATAGCATAGGAGGCATTATATTATGGACGTTGTCCCTGCCCCTTAAAATCCCAGCTGATCTCTGGTTATTTCTGCTGGTTTTTCTTTTTCTAGGCCCAAAGCTGGTAACTGGTGCACGGGCTTCTTTATTTTCTGACCTGTTTAACAGAAGTAATTAACATTGAAGTAATTAGGACAATATGACTTTTTTTTCAACAAGGATCTTGGGCAGAAATCATATAATCATAAAAACTCGAGTGCCAACTGCAGAGTATATTTTGGAGAACTTTGTCACAATGATGTTTGTGGAAATTAAGGTCCTTTACGTTCATGCAAAATTGCTGTTATAAATGATGCGGTTTCTTATCTTGCAGGTGGCCCGTCGACTAGTCCGGTCATCCAAAAATTTGTTTTTGCAATTATTAATACAAAAATAAAAAGATAAATATGTGGGTCAATGGTTTACATTTGTCTATTGATAGTGCCCTCCAAACAGAAGCATGCTCATAAGTGGTCTTGTAGTCTAGTGGTACCTTTTGAAGGTTGGGCTGTTGAAGATGGTAGCTTTTAGTTGGTATTTGACATTGCAGTGAAACATTCCCCCATCACAAACCTTTGCTCGTGGTTTCAGTGAATTAAAATGTTTCAATTCGGTTAATTAATTTCGGAATCTTTGCCCCTAGCCAAATTCACCAAGAAATAGTTGGGCCTCTTTATGGTAACTTTGCTCATGCTTCAATCCTCGGAAGATTTCTCTCAACTTTACTTGTGTTGGCCAGAAAAACAGTTAAAAAAAAAAAAAAAACTCTGAGTACATTAATATACATATTTGGATATTATTCTAGTCCAAAAACTTAAGCAAATGAGTTTGGGTCTACTTATGTATTTTAACTACTATTTTCCTTTATACTTTCTCAATGTGGGACACAACACTCACAACAATTTCGTACTTGTGAGTTTCTTCAACATTAACTTAACTCCTCATCGCTTGTGAGTCTTTTTATACTTCGAAGAGTGTCACGTGTACAAGAGTTGCGCCAGAAGGCGTCACAGAACGCAACTCCAAACCAAACGTGTCCAGATACTCATCCCAGATAAATAGTTGGGGCATTTTTTTCTTTTTTTACTTTTAGTACATTAATATACATATTTGAACATCGTTCTAGCCTAAAAGCCTAAGTTAATGGACTTAGGTATACTAAAGTATATTAACTACTATTTTCCATCACTTCAAAAAAAGAAAAAAGAAAAAAAAAGAAACTACTATTTACCTTTATACTTTCTTAATGTAAAACACAACACTTATAAGTGCACTCACAACCAGTGGTGGAGGGACAAGGGGGCTGCGTAGGGGTGCGCATCGCCCCTTAAAAAAAAAAAAAAATTCCTAAGACTATTAGACACACCCCCCCTTGCCCTTGTTTTTTTTTTTTAAATGTAAGACTTACGCTCAGTCTTGTCCGGCCCTTTTCTTCTCTTTTCTTTTCTTCTTTTTTCTTTTCTTTCCCTTCTCGGCTTCTCCTTTCTCTACTTCTTTGTCGTTCACATTTCACAGCATAAACCGGGTGAGAGACTGAGAGTGAGACGCTGAGAGAGATTCTGAAATTGAGAGAGAGAGAGAGAGAGACTTGATTCTAGACAGAGATGCAGCTGATGTGGGGGAAAAATTGTGAAGAGAAAGTGGAAGAAAAAGATGAAGATGAAGCTCAATGTTGAGGGATTTCGGCCATAGGTGTCAAGTAAGGTAAAATCTATAGTTTTTCTCTATATTGTCGTTATATCCATTGATTTTAGAGCTAGAGAATCATATAAATTGGCATGATTTTTATTAGGTTTGAATCTAGGGTTTAATTTGGGGGTTTTTGATGCATGGCCGAATGTGTTGTTTTGGTTGGACAAAATTGATTGTGAGATGAGTTTTATTTGATGACTTTTATTGTTTCTATCGAATTGATGATTGTTTTGTTGATTTTGGATTGATGACTGAATTGGTGTATTTGGGGCTTAGTTAACCATATGTTCATAATCATCCATTTCAGCTGAAAATTTAATATCTTCAGTGCCAGGGTTGGTAATATTTTCTACTTGTTTCAATTCATTGTGACCACATTCTATCATGGCTTCTTCTGTAGTAACACGATTGTTGCCATTGATCTCAACATCATCCATCATTATTTCAGAATATTTGAAATTATTTAAAATCTCAAATTTATTGTAACAACCAATGATCCTCTGCCATGTAATGCTCATGACTTAGAGAACTGAAATTGATTATGCTGGATTATGCTGGATTATGCTTTGATGTTTGACAATTGGGAGTCTACTAATTTTAGAAGTTGATTATTGAAGTATTTTAGTGTTCTTGTTTGTATGTATGTATATATGAGTTGTTAAATGGAAGTTTGTATGAAAAATGATTGTGAATAATGATTAGGTTTATTGCTATGATTTATGTGGATGTTTGATTATGTTTTTAGGCTTTAATTTAATAGGAAACTATTTATGAGTTATATTGGCATTTAGAGTATGTGTCATTAACATTTAGTCATGAGTTATTAAGTTGTTTGTTTAGACTTTAGTGTGAAAAGTCTTAAAGCTAATAAATAAATAAATTTTCATGTTTCCGACAAATCTTAGATTACATCATAAACAAGTCAAAAACAATTGATGCATTTTTTAAGAAAAGATATGCTGATTCAAATTCTAAAATATCTTCCTTGGCATCTAATTCTCAAACTTCAACTCCTGAGCAAGTTGCTTCTAAGATGTCAAGAATTGAACATCAAAAAGTTGAGTTAGTCGACATTTCTACTCTTCCAAGAGATTCAGGGTTACGTCCTCCAATATGAAATTATCATGTTAATCAACATGATGAAATTAGACATGCTTATCTTAAATATGGTCCATATAGATTCCTTACTTCTGATAATTTTGGATATCCATTTTTGGGAAATGAAAAAAATCATCAGAGATTTCAATCATCTTGGTATACGATGTTTCTGTGGTTAGAATACTCTTCTGAAAAAGAGGGTGCTTATTGTTTACCCTGCAATCTTTTCAGTAGAAAGGAAATTGGACGGTTTGGAGCTAATGCATTTACTACTGAAAGATTTCGTAATTGGAAGAAGGTTAATGATGGTAAGAATTATGTTTTTTTTGCCCATATGGGAAATGGGTCATGTTCACCTCATAATAATGCTGTTAAATATTATGACTCTTTAAGGAACCAATCTCAACATATTGATAAGATGATAGATAAGCAAACTTCAGAAGAAAAATTGAACAATTGATTAAGATTGAAGACTTCAATTGAATCTATTCGATATTTAACATCTCAAGGATGTGCTTTTAGAGGTCATGATAAAGGTCCTGATTCAAAAAATTGTGGCAATTTTCTTGAGTTGATAAAAGTTATATTTATTTTCAACGAAGATGTTGCTAAGGTTGTTTTAGAAAATGCTCCACAAAATGCTAAATATACTTCACATCATGTTCAAAAAGAGATTTTACATGTCTTGGCAAAGAGGGTTCGGGATGCAATTCGTGAAGAAATTGGTGATTTAAAATTTTGCATTATTGTTGATGAGGCATGAGATGAGTTTAAGAAAGAACAAATGACTATTGTTTTGAGATTTGTTGACAAAGTTGGTTTTATACGAGAACGCTTTTTTGATCATGTCCATGCTAAAGATATATCGGCGTTAACTTTAAAGAATGAAATATTTGATGTTCTTTCTTAACATTGTCTTGATATTCAAAATATTCATGGACAAAGGTATGATGACGCTAGCAATATGCGTAGTCAATGGAAAGAATTGCAAGCATAATTTTTTAATAATTGACCTTGTGCATAGTATGTTTATTGTTTTGCTCATTGATTATAATTAGCATTAGTTGCTGCATCTCGAGAGGTACTTTCTGTTCATGAATTCTTCTTAAATTTGAATTTCATTATCAATGTGGTTGATGCTTCATGTAACCGTCATGATGAATTACAAGATGCTCAAGCAGCAGAAATCGCACATTTGATAGCTATTGATAAACTTGAAATTGGAAAATGAGCTAATCAAATTGGCAGTTTAAAACGAGCTGATGATTTTCGTTGGGGTTCTCATTTTCATTTTATTTGTAGACTACTAAGGATGTTTGGTCCTACTTGTTCAGTACTTGAAAATATCATAAAATGGGGATCCACTTATATTCAGCATATGGATGCTAATGCTGCTAATAAAATGATTACATCCTTCAAATTCATATTTATTTACATTTGATGAGGGAGATCATGGGTACTACCGATATTCTTTGTTAACATTTGCAACAAAAATCTCAAGACATCTTGAATGCTATACAGTTAGTTTTTAATACAAAAACACTCCTCCAAAAATTGAGAAATGAAGATTGAGATAATTTGTTTGAGAAAATCGTATCTTTTTTTAAGAAATTTGAAATTGATATTTCAGATTTGTGCTCGTTATGTTGAAGGTCGAAGTCGTCATCAACGGGATCACATCACCGTGAAGCATTATTATCATTTTGACATATTCAATGCTATTGTAGACTTTCAATTGCAAGAGTTTGATACTAGATTTGGTGAAGGATCAATGGAACTTTTAACACTTAGTTCAGCTTTGGATCTAAGCGACTCTTATAAATCTTTTAACACTGATGATATATCTAGTTTTGTAGAAAATTACTATTCTCTTGATTTTTCTGAGCAGGAGAAAATTTGCTTGAGATTTCAGTTGATGCATTTTAAACTTGATGTGCTTAATCATCAAAAATTAAAAAACTTGTCTTCCATTGCAGAACTATGTCAAGGATTGATAGAGACAGGAAAATCAGAGACATACTATCTTATTGATAGATTGATTCGTCTTGTTTTAACTCTTCCAGTGTCTACGGCAACTATTGAGTGAACATTTTCAGCTATGAAAGTTGTTAAAACAAGACTTCGTAACAAAATGGAGGATGAGTTTCTTGCAAATAATTTAATTATCTACATTAAAAAGAAAATTTCTGAGAGCTTCAGTTCAGATTTGATACTTAATGATTTTGTGTTTCTAAGATCGCGTATGATGCAATTTTAGACACTTTGTATTTTGTATTTTTAGTGAATTTATTGTCTTTTGTATTAGTGCCTACATGTGAACTGATATATCAATTTGACATATATTTATGAAGTTTGATAGCTATATTTTTCTTTATACATATATTATGTTATAATTTATATTTTGAATTATAATTACTATCCTTTTATATATTATAATAAAAACATAGTATATAAAAAGAACAAAAAAAAAATTGTCATTATATTATATTATTTTAGTTCCGCTTTCGCCTCTCCTTAGACACATTCCTGGCTCTGCCACTACTCACAACAGCTTGAAACATAAAAAAGAAATAGAAATATAACTATAGCAGAGAAATTGTTAGTGTACCTACTCAAGACAATCGTGTGTCAGCAACAGATGTAACATCAGCTGGTGTATTAGATGCAGATGAGACAACAAAAGAGATAAAACATCTCAAGATGATAAGGCAAAAGTCCTTATCAGCTAAAGTATCCTTGCAACCATTAGAGTCCCAGAGTGGTACGAAGACTGCTGAGATTGATCTTATCAGTTATACAGGTATTGAAGAACATGAAATGTTAGATGATCAATATAATCAGCTTGAAGATATTGAAGACTACTCGAGAGATAGATGCTGCTATGATTATATTTATTGGTTTGTAGTTGTCAGATTACAGAATTGTACATATCAAACAGTTTGTATTTTTCTTATTTAAAAATCATTGACTACAACTGTCAGGCTATGTGGAGCCTCCAGCTTGTACCTGACCCGTTACGAGGATAGAAGTGCAATGGTTTAAATGGGTTTTTTTGAGGTTTAATCTATAGAGTGGAGGCTTGGGCTGATAGGCTCTCTTTCGGTGTTTTGACCCAATTTAGGGTCCTTTTATAACTACTTTTGTTTTAGGATTTTGTTATATTGTGATTAACATTTTTTTTGTATTGTTTCTTAAAAATAGTGACATCTCGCTGCAACTTGGTGGATGTAGCCTTTAGTGGTGAACAACGTAAATCTTTGTGTTGTGTAATTGCTTGTGTTTTGTTTTCCTTTCTTTTTCGCTTCACACGAGTTTTGAAAAATTGGAAAAATTTCATAACAACAGCATGATCGAATTCAACTTGGCCAAAACGTCCAAGTAGATCATATATTTTGTTTGCCCACTATGAAGACAGCCTTGATAGAATGGATAGAAAAGAAGTGATTGGAATGGGAAGAAGATATATATATAGACCAACACCATGCACGTTTGTCTAGTGGTTTCAAATCCATATGGGTAGATCAGCACAAGTATTTTTGAGCAAAGGGTGCAGTGCAGTACTCTAATAAATTTCAATAGGGCAGATGAAATGAGAGGTGAGGAAAGAGCGAAATAAATCACCATCATGATGAACTTAATGGACTATGCTGAAAAAAACAAAAAGCATATATATATGTATGCAAAAAAGTAGAGACATATCACATCTCAGTAGGTTATTAAGCACCAAAAGGGGAAATGGATAGAGCTTGTGATGATTATTATCATAATTTAGCACCATATGAGATTGAGATTTCAGATGGGCATATTCTCTGTTTAATTAGCAAATGTTTCTCAATTACGCAAAGATAATCAAGTGGTCCCAAAATGATAGGGATTTTTTTTTTCTTTTTTTTGTAAGCAAAATGGTAGTGCTAACTCTCACTTTGTAATTAGAGAAAAGTTCATTTGAAGCCTTGAAGGGATTTGGGTTTGGGACTCTGGGAGGGCTGCTGCTTCATGTAGCACACTTTTAATGCTTTAAAAAAGAAAAAAAGAAAAAGAAATAGTAATAATATTTAGTAGACTACTATACATTTGTCATATAATTAAGATGGTGTGGCAGTGAAAATTGATTATAGTTTTTTTAATTCTTTTTTTTTTTATAATTGTTGATTTAAGGCTGAATTTCACTGTTACCTTTAAGTTGTATGGCAAGTTCGCTCATGTGGGCTCTTGCTTAAGTGAATTTCTCTTTTAATTCTATGTCTTATAATAATCTACTAAATAAAGCTTTTATTTATTTTTTGCTATGGACATCTGATTAAAGGGAAGAAAAAAAAGACAAATCATCATTTTAGAGAGCAAAAAGTACGAAGGAACTTGGAGGATTAAAAACATATGGACATCAGATTTGAGTGCCAGAGCCTAAAATAATATATGCTCTCACGTGACTACAATTTGATTGGCAAGCTTGAACAAGTATTTTTCGGTGAATAATAAATAAAAGAACTTCAATTTGTTTTTTTTTTTTTTGTGTCTGTCTCCTTCTGACGGGGTGTCGGGCAAACATGGATACCTCAAAAGCTAGCCAGAAACCCATTTCGACTCGTCTATATATATAATAAATATAGTATATATATATATATATAGATCTGTATTGAATTTGAAAGTGGCAACTAATTATTTAATATTCAGAGACTGTAAAGACAGAAGGAATGGGTTCGTCTTTAAAGATTTTTTTTTTAAAAAAATTTCACTTCCAATTAGTCTAAATGGATTAGTCTGAAGACTTTCACTTCCAATTAGTCTAAATGGATTAGTCTAAAGACTTTCGCTTCCAATTAGTCTATTCCAATAAAATCTCTCTTTTATTTTTATTTTATTAATTTTTTTTTTATCAATATTAGAAAACTGCCAAACTAATTATCTATGGGTATACCATATGATAAACCTCCTGTAAAGTGGACTTTCTTCAATCAAGTTGGACTGACCCACCTTTGATATAGCCTTAAGCAAGCAAGGCTCAATGTCAACAAGAGTTGTTAGCCGGTCAGGCAAAAAACCATATTGAATCGGCCAAGCTTGATGATACCAACAAACCTAAATTAGCTAAGGCGGCCCTGGCCAAATATATCAAGGAAGAGCATGCGTAGGAAAGTACCGGTAAGCCGGACTCCTCTTATAATATCTTAGCCCTTGCCATCTAAATTACTGAAATTTGGTTACAAATATAAACATGATGGAAGCATGACCTAAGGGAGTGCGGGCACATAATCATATTTTGTTGAGCCCCAAACCTATTCTTCAAATAACTATGCGCGGAAAATTTTCTATATAAGGAGTGAAAAATCATTAGGAGGTGTATTCATTTTGTTTTAGCCGAACACTCTTATTTTTCTAGCTTACTTCCTCTCTTGAAATCCTTTTCTAACTTAGGTATCAGAGTGGCTTTTTGTTGGACTACCAACGGGGCACTTTGATCATTCTTTGTTCTCCTTCTTATAGACATCGTGGATATGGAGCTTGAATCCCGTTCAACTGACATATTTATCTATTAAATATATATTTAGAATTAGAATAGAGTTTTTTGGCAAATTGTGTTAGAAGAAATTTTCTAACCGAATCTATAAAATTGTCATGTGTTATTTGAATATATAAAAAGCACATACTTTTTATAATGGCTTCTATTTAAAAAAATAAAAAAAAAGTGCTACTAACATTTCCATTTAGAATCGGAGGAACACATGACTTTGCTGAAGTTTCTTTAATTCAATGTCTTGGGAATTCATTTGTCAATCTAACAAGTTAGAACACAATAAAGTTCCTGAATTGAATAGAAGTTCAATTATAAAAGCAATAATTGGTCTCTTTCCGATTATTGCAAAAGTACTCACATAATAATTGCCTGGGTTGAGTGAAAATTTGAAGAACTGGTGGCATTTGGAAATTAAGAAATGATTAAGAAGCTCAGAAAAAAAAAAAAAGAGTAAGAAAAATAAAGAGAATATTGTTTTGTAAATTATTGAATTGAGATCAGAGTTTACATTTTAGCCAACTGAATGAAATTGTCTCCCACCCCCACCCCCACCCCCAAGAAAAAAATAAATAAATAAAGGAACCAGGAAAAGAATAAGATAAAACAATACTTCAAAAAAAAAAATGATGTAATATTTCTACAAATTAGTCAGTGTACGATATGCTGTCCCCCAAGGATAGAGTTCTGCCTCCGTCAGATATCACAAACAGTTGATTCAAATTCCTAAGAATTGTTTTCAAAAAAAGCCCCTTTTGTATATTAAAACCACAAGACCATGGACCCTACTTATTATTATTATTATTATTATTAATACACGGAGAGAAACTGAGGTGCCAATATATTCACTGTTCATTATGATAATGATCATATGAAAAATAAAAGAAAAAAAAGTACAATAAGCTGAATTTGTTGCCTTATCCTTAAAGGCAAATCTTCCTTTATTCACAAGCCCACCAATACCCAAACATCCCATGACTTTAGTACTACTGTAACGGACACCCAACACTTGTCCCCAAAGCAAAAGTCATACACCACAGGACATAAAACCCACCTCATTACTTTAATCATTATCTACATTTTAATAATGACTTTAACTAAGTGGGTTGTTTGCTCACCTTGTCAAACTATTTAATTGAAGTTTCTTAATTAATTAGTTTGTTAAAACCCCACTCAACATTTCTTTTGAGCATCATAGTCCATTTTGCAATCATATTGTCCTCCACAGGCCACTCATATGATTGAGTGTTCCCTTGACATCTTCCATGTTTTCAAGGAATGATAAAAAATTTCAGCAATTTTTTACTTGAATAGTTAACAATTTATACAGTAAATATGAGAGTTTTTATGAAATTCATATGTTCGATACTTTTTTTTTTTTTATACGAAATATCCGGCTTCACTCTTTACGGTTTGACAGCACTTCAGATTTACTATAAGGCTTATCGAGCATGAAAACAAGAGTCTTGAAATTGACCGACTAAATTTTCGGTCTAATGCCTCGTACCATTCTCAGCATTAAACAATTGAATCGCAAGCTTCGCTTGAGTAACTGCCTCCAAGAGAGAGTTTGCACCTATTCAAAACTTGCTTTAACATCGTATTTAATGTCTAAATTACTAACAATTCAAACAATAAAATTGCTAAAAAATTCTATCCCTAGAGGAATACCTGCATGTGACACCTTATTAAGTGACTTTTGACTATGAAAAAGGAGAAAATGCAAGGGTTTAGAAAGCACTCATAGTGGGCATAAATTAGTTAATCACATGGCCATCATACGGGGCACGTGGTCGGTGGTTAATAATATTATAGGTTGACTCCTTAAAAGTATGGTGGGAAACTGGGAATTCTATATATGGGAATTTTAGGCAAAACGAGACTAGTTATTCTCGATGCTGGATTATGCTTTCGGTTCCCTAAATTTAGCAAAAGCATATATTCATTTCCTATGAACTTATTTGTTCCTTTTTTTTGTTTTTGTTTGGTGAATACATTAAACAAGAAAGAACTACAACAAAACAAAGGGTCGGACAACCCAACAAAAATTAAAGTAAACAAAAATTAAGAGGAAATGCATCAAATGAATGACACAGCCCTATAATTTTTCGGTAAAACACCCGTACAGACATAACAGAAAGACGGGAAAAAAAAACAAAATAAAAGGCCAATACAAATGATTAGCCAAAAATACAAACTTGAAAAAAAGAAAAATATAAAGAAAGTTTAAAGAACAGAAAATAAAAGCACATAATAGATCTATCGGTAGAGAAAGGTGCTACGGGAGTGGTGGCTGGCCGGCATAGTTGAACCAGTCGTTGGCGCGTGAACAACACGCACCGGAGATGGATGTCGTGCGAGTGAAAACCACCACAAAGTGCTGGCTGCAACGGTGGATGGGAGCACGCACGCATCGGCGCATGGTGGGCACGTGCCCGCGAATAAGATCTACTTGCAGGCGCGTGTGAAGCATGCTCCGGCGCATTCTAATTAGATGACGGTGCAGCTAATGGCAATAGAAAGCGGGAGAACCCAGGTGACGCGTGTGGTCATATTTGTTTCTTATTTTCTTTAAGGATGTCCCCATAAATTTACCGAATTTAATATCTTAACTTATTTTTGTATTTTTTTTTACGGCATCTGTGCCAAATCCATTTGTTAAATTTGGTGAATTTTCTTATCACATTTATCTGTATCAAATATTATAATTCTCCGGATCTACTTACCATTCCTAGCACATCTCCTGTACTATAAATGCACTAAATTTAACACAATTATATTCAAGTTTTTTTTTTTTTTTTGAAGGGAATTATATTCAAGTTAATATAATTAGAATATGACCCTATTAGATATTATTACTATCTCAAACTTTTGTCTTTCTCTATTTTTTCTCCTTTTTGAAGTATGCTTATATGGCATATTTTATTTTGTTTAATATTTTAATATGGTATCAAAAGTGGCCTTCAACAATCTCCTCCTTGTCGCTCATGCTCGAGCGTTTAAATCAGAATATTTGTTTTCTTTAAAAAAAAAAATAAATTGGAATATTTGTAAACTTATAATTTTGAAAATTAAATTACAATTTTATCAAATGTTTAACTATATTTTTAAAAATAATATTTTTAAAGCGGACATTTTAAAATTATTATTTTTAAATCAAACTTTTTAAAATCTTAAATCCAAACCAACCCTTAATAAATAATTATACAAGTTTTCAATAACAGCCAATTAAATAGTAATTAATAATTATCATCAATTTTATATCAAGTAGGATGTGGAAAACCGGTTTGATATATGTACACAGACATGACACAAAGTGATGTCACCGTCATTTGTTTAATACAAAATGAAAGATTAAAAGGAAAGCCGTAAGAAGTAACGAAGAAAACTAGGTGAAATAAGAAGGAAAACTCCTAGAAAAGCAATGAAACGTTCACAAAAACCAACCATCCCAGCAAAGCAATACAAAGAAAGGAAGAGTAAAGCAAAGAAACTGCAACGAACGAAGCCAAAAAGTGGACCTGAAATAAGGCAGAAAAAAACTTTCGTCCAAAATGTCAAAGAGCAATCCCTCACGCAAACTAAAGGGAAAAAACACGGAGAAAGTGAGGAAAAAGAGAAGGAAAAGTTTTTCCCATAGCCACGATTGCAGGCAGATAAAAGAATTGCAGAAGAAAGAAAAAACAAAAAAGACAGAGAGGTCTTCTGAGAGTCTGACCCCGGTCAGACTCTCTCTGTCTGTGTAGTCTTTCACCTCGTTTCTTGTTCCAATGCCCCGCTGACCCCGCGTGACTCATCATTCAATATGCCAGCTCATTCTTCATTCATTGCCCTTTTTTTTTTTTCTTTCCTTCTTTTTCAAATTCAAACTACTGTTGTGTAATTTCCACTTCTTCCACTCACATTTCATTCATTGCAAATCCTTTTGTTTTGCTATTACGTGTGTATTTGTGAGTTTAATTATCCGTTCTAGTGGAATTGGTATTATTAAAGTAAGGACTAATATATACACCGCATAAAAATACATAATTAAAAGGACTTAGGTAGTCAATGATATGGGTTTAATATCACAATTTGAGAAAAAAAAAGGGCTTCTAAATTGACTTAAATTATAATTTGAGAAAAAAAAGGAGTTGCCTCATGCTTTCCATGTCGGTTTTCATGCTAGACATTGATGGGTCAAATTCATTTTTTCTCTTTTTTTTTTTAAAAAAAAAAATTCAAAACATTAATTAAAAACTTTCTCACAAAATAATTTTACTACCTCATTTATTTCAATTTTCAAGCATTAACTATTTATATTACAACATACTTCTCTTCTGAGCCCATTTCCCGTATGCCAGTATCTGACATTTCCACCGCACAGTACCCCACCAAAGCAGAGAGCGCCCAAAAGGGCCAAAAACTCAAACAAAAAAGAAATACGCGAAAGGCTACAGAAACAAAAGATAAGAAAAACGAAAAAGCTCTCTCTCTCTCTCTCTCTCCTACCACGGTATAAAACCTCAAGTTTCAGCCCCTCCTCCCGCTTTCTTTCCCACTTGGTGCTCGCTCTATCTCTCTCTCTCTCTCTGATGGCTTCCAACGGCACCAACATGCACTCACCAACCTATGCATCCGACCCGACCTCACCCAACACCACCTTCGTCCAAGCCGACCCGTCAACCTTCCGGGCCGTGGTTCAGAGACTAACCGGAGCCCCCGACGACCCATCAGCCCAAAAGCTCCCTCTCACCGGCAAACCCAAACCCCCCACCACCACCACCACCACCACCGCCGCCGCCGAAATGGGTCCCAGAAAACCCGCCTTCAAGCTCCACGAGCGCAGACAGGCCACCAAAAAGCTGGAGCTCAACATCGACCAGTCCACCACCTTCAACAAACACTGCATGGCGAGGCTCAACTTCAACAACTCGGGCCCATCAGCTTCCTCTGGGCCTCCCCCCATAAGGCCCATGAATATGATCTTCTCCCCCGTGTCGCCGCTGGAGTTCTATGCGCGTGGGAGCCCGAAGACGCCGCGTGAGGCGGAGGAGGAGGAAGAAAGGGCCATTGCTGAGAAGGGCTTCTACTTGCACCCGAGCCCTCTCAGTACCCCTAGAGGGGCTGAACCTCCTGAGCTTTTGCCTTTATTCCCTCTCCAATCTCCTAGAGATCATCAATCCTAATTCTTCTTCTTCTTCTTCTTCTTGATTTTGTAACAATACGTAATTATAATTATCATTATTTTTTTTTTATGGATTTAATTTTCCAATTTTAATCAACAATGTTCCTTTAATTAAATCTTATTTTAGTATTGGTTTCGTCGATTTATGGTTTATTAGGTAGTTGGTGTCGCTCGTGGGAAACACGCGAGCTGGATGCGCGTGGTGATTCCTCAATAGTCCTTTTTTTTTCAAAAAAATGTTTAACTAGATTTTTGGTGTCGCTCGTGTGCGCAGCTGCTGCAGCTGTTATCCGTAGAACATCAAACTGTCTTCGCAAAATGGCGGCTTTGATTCATCGATGTTCTTGGACAGTGAAGGCACGCGCGGTTTTGCTTTTCATTTACATTTTTAAGAAGCAAAACCTTCCTTTTTTTTAAAAAAAAAAATTAATTATTTTTGGACAAGGCTGGCTTGAAAATTGGAAGGTTGGAAAGCCTCTATTTTTTGACTTGTGAGCATTCAATTATAGAGTAAAAGCTGAGAGCCGTTGGATTTAATGACCGACAGAGATTTACAGGGCGTGAGCGGCGCCTTTGTCTGATAAAATAAATGGCTAGGATTTGTCCTTGGGTATCTAGGACTGGTTTATTAGTTCAAAATTCGAAACTATTGCCTATCTCTACCGTCCTTTTACCGTCAAATGAACGTTAAGGATGGGTACAAGAAAAAAAAAAAAAACGGTTGAATTTACTGTTTGGACTCTGGAGCGGTGAATAAATATAATAAAAAAGAATAATTATATATGTCACAATTTATGTCTACTTTATATTAACTAAAAGTGATGTAATTTTTAAAATTATCATTAAATTTATTATTGATGATTATTGATTTTTGATCTAATAGTGATTTTAAAAATCATATTACCTTTGGTTGTGTCACAAAATAGATATAGAGTGTGACTTGTATCATTACTCGATAAAAAAAAGTAAAACGTCTTTTTTGTTTTGTTTTTTAATGAATAAAAAGTTAAAAGGTCTGATAATGGATAAGCAGTCTTTTCAAATCGTGGCATTGCCGACTTTGGCTTAAAGGGAATAAAACCGTGGATTTTATTTCTAGCAATATTCATCCTGGTTTAAGTAAGAATGCAAATCTTGATCCCCTTCCCCTTTTCCCTCATTTGCTTAAAAAAAAAAAAAAAAAAAGGGTAAGAATGCAAATCTGTTGCTTGCTTTAGCCTAGCGATAAGATTAATAATTTAATTAGAGATATGTGATAAGATTAGGTGAAATAATTCGTTTTCTTTATTCATTCAAGCAGTTTAGCATTTGGTAGTAGGATTATTTTTTAGAGAGAAAATTTTTTTTCCATCTTTTGCCAATTTTTTTTTTTTTTTGTCCATCTCCATATAAGAGAAGAGATGGACAAATCTTGTCTCTTTTTCTTTGTAAGTCTATTTATAGACTAGTGAAAATCAATAGAATGTAGGAGGATTTTTATTAACAAGTTTCTTGTTGTGAGGAGGCTTAGATTTCCTCTAAGAACTTATATACCCCATAATAAACCCGTTATGAGCTTGAAATTCGAACACGTAACAAATAATATCATAGCTGGTTAGAACTGATCTACGCTTAGATCAATTAGAGCAGAATGTGAATTCTATAATCGATGTCATTTTGAAGAGATGATCTGTGCAAAAAAAAAAATCTATTTGTAATTGCCCGAGGCAATTTGAGAAGGTTGCAGAGGAGTCGAATGAGGAATTCATTGGAATGACCACTGAGGAAGAATCATTACCCTGGATGCCGATCCCCATGATTCTATGGAAAATGAGAAGGTTTGCTTGAAATGAAGACAAATGTGCAGCTTAATAGGAAGGAGATAGAGTTACTAGGTGTAACGACCCAAAATTAATTAATCAATATAATTTAATCGGAGTGTTACTTGTAAGGTCTCCACACCAATTAACTTGTAATTAGCTGAATTTATTACCTTAAACACTAACTATCAGAGTAAAAATATAAAATAGCTTCGATAATTTTTTTCACTATCATAAAATATAAACATAGAGCTTTCAAAGAAACATAACTACAATAATCAACATCATCTAATTATACTACACAAACCTAACTAGATGAGCGCTTTGCTCAGTATCTTCAGCCAAGCAAAATGCTCAAATCCAATAATCCATGAAACTTGCTAATCTACAAAACACCGAAGTGTTTCACAGGTAGAAAAATAACTGCGTAAGTCTACAACTTAGTAAGTAAATTATCACAAAATTTGTTGTCGATGAGCCTTAAGTAGCAAATCGTATTCCTTAAACTGTGGTAATTGAAAATGTTGTGGGTTTTGCAAAATTGATAAGTGTTATCTATGTTATTATGCAAATAAGGAAAATTGGTTTGTTTTAAAATAGTGTAATCATAATCCCAAGGACAAATCACATATTATTTTAATGTATAAATCATGTTAGTGGAAATTTTATACGTAAATAAATATAGTCATAATTTTCCTCCATATGATCTATTCGAGCTATTAACCCTTTCTCAATAGGGTTGGTGTTGTCCCTATGGACCTTTAGTACAACACTGGTGCCTTGGTGAAGCACACATATCGTCCATTACTAGTAGCCCGATCGGGTTCGACCCTGGGTGACTCACGCTACTAATGATGTCCATCTGTAGTGATCACTAATCAAACATGGATGCGCCGATGACATTATAAAACCATTAGATTCAAGGCTAAACATAGACATAAATCTCTAGACTATAGGGTCAAGCCCTTATACATATGTATCCGCCATCCATACATGATGATCACACTATATGTTCAATTGTTATAAATCTTTTATTTTTTGCAATTATAATCGTTTGATGAAGATATTAGGATCATAACATAATTTATTTTTAAGTAACAACATGTATAAAAGATCTCATAATTTATAAAGAGAATTATTGTATTTGAATATTAGAAGAGCTTAATCGTTTCTTAAGCATTTACTTATCTCGAACGCTCATCCTCAATCTTGGACATCTTAATCTTCATGTCACTACAATCATACTCTAGTTGTAATACCCCGGTCCCATATTAGGAAGATGAGGAATGCCCACATAGAGTTGATGATTTATAAAGAGAGTCATGAGTGTTAAGTCCCACATTACCTAACTACTAGGTGAAATGGAGCTTTATAAATGATTCTATGAAAACTTCAAAATTGACTAGTCCTTTTGTGGTGATAGCGCAGATGTGACTAGCGTTTTTTCTTAGGTCATTACAGATGGTATCAAAACCACTTAGTAATACTAGGCCGTGTGGTATTGGAGCATTACAGGACATGGTCCTAACAAGAACATCAGAAGTTTAAGAAGGGAGTTTGTAACACCCTGGTCCCATATTGAGAAGATGAGGAATGCCCACATAGAGTGAGTAGTTTCTAAAGAAAGTTATGAGTACTAAGTCTCACTTTGCTTAGTTACTAAGTAAAACTAAGCTTTATAAGTGATTCTAGGAAAGCTTCAAAATTGACTAATCCTTTTGAGGTGATAGCGCAGATGTGACTAGCGCTTTTCCTTAGGTCGTTACACTAGTATTAAACATATACCACACTAGAAATCCTAATCTTACATGTCAAACCCTAATCATGCGACGTAAATCCTAATATGCATTAAAAACCCTAATTACCCTTCTCTAACTTGGATTGATCGTTTGATCCTTGGGGGTCAAAAGTTGGATGCTCTGTAATTTGTACAGTAACCCTGTATAAAAACCTATTTTCAAGCTTCAACAAAACTCCTAATAGTCCTAGAAAGTTTAACAATCATAATCCATCATGTTGCAACGTATTAAACACGAGCGAGCATTGTCTGTTCCCATAAAATATCTAACCCATCATCCACTCTTTCATAAATCTTCAAAATAATCCATGTATCCACATCTAAGCTTTCAAATAGTAGGTTAATCATACAAGAATAATAAGATAACACATGCATATTCATAAAAATAACCTATTCACGAATTATCCAACATCAATCCTACACTATAAAACCTAGATGTTCAAATCTATAAGCTAGGATGCTAAATCACGAAAATACAACTAGGTAGTAGCTAATCATGATGATAATATGCTAATAACAACAACGAAAACAAGGTTAGGATAAGGGGTACCTCTCTTGAAGGTAAAGCAATAAGAAATCCTCTGTTTCTCTCTCTCAAACTCACTCTCTTTTTCTCTCTAGGTATGAAAATGGGACATGGAGTTCATCCTAGGTCCTTAAATAGGACTACATGTGACAAAACCCAAAAATATTTCCATGCAAGCTATCATCAATTGTATGTTTGTGGACAATTCTGCCTTGACCCTTTGAAGTTGGATCGAACGTTCGAAGGCATCATCTTATTTTTAAAAATATTTTTGAATATTTTGCAAATTGAATATTTGGAACACTTTGTTCATGCATGCTCATTTTAAACATGTTGATAAATTTAAAATATTTAAAATGTATCGAGTTTGTAAACTATTATTATTATTTAAAAATAATTGCCACATGCCTAAGCGGGGTGTTACACGGGGTATTACTGTTGGGAACATATATCATCATAGATACAATGAAAAATTTAAGAAATAACATCAAGAAAGCATTACATCAGATTACACAAAACAAAAATATGCAAAGGTAGAAGATACTACCTTAAAGTCGGGTAACACTTGGTGTAAAGGCTGATTGAATCCTTTTACTCCTCTTTCTTTGCATGTGTAGGGCTAGGGTCTTGAGACTAGGAGTGTGGGCTCTAATTATAACAAGCCAGGAAAAAGTGGTAGCCACATCTGTACTATTACCTTAAAAGGACTAGTCAATTTTGAAGCTTCCCTAAAATCACTTATAAAGTCCAGTTTCATCTAGTAATTAGGTAATGTGGGACTTAACACTCATAACTTTCTTTATAAACTACCTATATTTTATGTGAGCTATTCTTTATCTTCCCACCTAATATGAGACCGGGATGTTACAAACTCTCTCTTTTAAACTTTTGACGTCCTCGTCAGTGTCATGTCATGCAATGCTTCAGTACCATATGGCCTGGCATTACTAGGTGACTCTGATACCATTTGTAACAATCCAAGGAAAGCGCTAGCCACATCTGCACTATTACTCCAAAAGGACTAGTCAATTTTGAAGTTTCTTTAAAATTACTTATAAAGCCCAATTTCACCTAGTAACTAGGCAATGTAGGACTTAACACTCATGAGTCTCTTTATAACCACTCATTCTATGTGGACTATTCTTCATTTTTCAAATGTGGGACCGGGGTGTTACACTAATGCCTATACAAGACTTCTTTAAATAGGCATGCAAATACTAGTGAAGGTAGGACTAGGTTTTCTTGTCAAAGTATGTAATATCCCGAGCATACTTTTTTTTTTTTGGTTAAATGTGCTCTAGATAAGGCCTAAGGATGTAAGGCTTGATTATCAATTGGTTAAGTGTTTTGTCTTGGACTTTCAAAGAAAATCTTGTTAATATTGAATGTTTGACTTTGGCACGAACGATTGGTGGTGAATGTTCGACTTAAGCACAAACGATTGGTAGTGAACGATTGACTTAAGCACGAATGATCGAGTTGTACGAACGATCTTCAACGAATGTTTGACAATACAACCATACGTGTGACGTATGTAGTAGTTGTGAAAGTAGATGACTCAACATTATCCTCAACTTTACCACACCTATAAATAGACCCTTGACCCCTCCTCTTTCACTTGCTAATTTACACTGTTATAGAAGCCCTAGAGTGCCTTAGAGTGAGAGAGAGGGAGAGAAAGGAAGGAGAAGGGAAGGAAGGGCTAAAACTACCTTTGTGCAAGGTAAACATTTTGTCTAAACATCGTTTATTTTTCTACTCTATCTTGTTGTCTTAGATTATTTTTCTGTGGTTAGACTTATAGCATGAGTTCGTGTTTGTGGTTTTTGAGGTTAACGTTGGATTAATATGTTATTAATACTTGATGTACTTTTTTGTGTATGGACGTGTGTATTTGAGGTTTAGTGAGCTTTAGGTTTGATATTAAGGCCTTAACCCAAGTTTGGGTGGGTAAAGTTTGGACCTTTTGGTGAAAGGAAGTTTGTACTAGACCTTCAAACGTCCTAAGGGGTTTTGAATGTTCATGGCCGAACATTCGACACGATACTCAAATGATCGACGGCCAAGTAGAATGACTATTTTGACCCCTGTTTTAGTTTAAGGGTATTTTAGTCTAAATTGGGGTCTAATATAAGATCGTTTCACAGATTTCGAGAACAATGAGTACTAAGGAGGTTGTTCTGAAGATTTACACGACCAAGGTGAGTAAAACTTACATAGATACTTTTTATTATAATTTTTTCATAAACACGATTATTTTATATATCAAACAAGCATGCTTACAACTTACATGAAACACATTTTAAAATATTTTGCACTTTACATTTTGTGAAATGATATATGTTGAGAAGAATGGAAAATGTAATATGTGGCATTTTTTTTTGGTAAATTCATGCATGTAAAAGACAATAATAATGCACGATATGATATGGCACACCGCCTAACGGAAAAACGATCACGGGCTACCATTATACGGGTTCATCCCTATGGTCAAAGAGATTTATTTTTATGTTTTGGCCTTGGAGCCAATGGTTATTTGTTACTGGCTAAGCCATGTTTGATTGGTCGTCACTAGGACGGCTTTGCTAGTAGCGTAAGCCACCTGAGGTTGGCTTCGATCGGGCAGTTAGTATAAGATGGTATGTTGGCACTATCCGAGGCACTGGTATTGTACTACGGGTCCCTCAAGACAGCGCCAGCCCTATCGAGAAGGGATCAAGGGCTCAAATAACCATATAAAGTTGACTATGACATGTTTCTCTTAATTATCATGTATTATATCTATATTGCATCATTATAATGTTTTTTCATTAAACTAATAACTCCACATGAATTACTTTGTTGTGTTCTACTTTTTTTTATTAATAGTTGAGTTCACCATGTAATAAGTTTTTGCCCATGTGTATTATTGTAATGCCCTAACAAAATCGTTTAACTGGTAAATGACTTATCGGTTTGTCTCCCAACCTTAACCTCCTCTAAGTTAAAACTCAGCTATCACACACTTTCAAAGGTGAGAGTCTACAGTAGAAGACTTGTCACTCAATATGAATAGAGATAACAACTAATACCCATAATTTAAAGAATACTAGAATAGCTGAAAGCATAACCACTAATATCATAAATAACTATTGCCATTAAAAGTATGGTCAAGGACCAGTCATCAAAATAACACGAAAGATTACAACTCGAATCTTGACATAATAACAATAAAATCACAACCTAGTCTTCATAACGTAAAGCATATAGACTATGTCAATCATGTCGTGTCGAGAGTCTCCTCCGGCATGCCACATTCTACTTAGCCACACGGGATTTAGCTCTTCAAATATTACTTGGAGAATGTCCTCCAATTGGACCGTACTCTTCGAATACTTCGCTATCATCTAAACTATCTATGAAGCAGTATAAGATCATAGGTGAAAAAGATATAAGAGCAAGTTTACGACTTAGTGAGTGGATAAGCCTTGAATGTTATGCATTCAAGCCCCTTAACTCGCATTTGTTAAACCTTAGTCATTGTGTAATATAACTTTTTGTCGTGTTTTTGTGTTAGTTAGTGCTTTCAGGTCTTATGGTGAATGGGCACTCTACATCACGGATTTCCTCAAAATATGCTGATGGACTCAAACTTGGCTCGAGCGACATCATCATTTGGCTCGAGCGAAATAGAATCAACTTGGCTCGAGCGACATCATCATTTAGCTCGAGCGAAGCTGCACATACATGGCTCGAGCGATATCTTCACTTAGCTCGAGCGAACTCGGTCGCACCAGAATCTGATTTCAGATCTGCACTTGATTTGGGGAGAGAAAGGATCCTAGAAGATGGGGTTAAGTGCGGATTCACCTCTGAGATCCCTCAAAGGATGGTTTTGACTCCATATCCTCGCAATGAGGGATTGGGAAGACTAAATCCCTTAGTTTAAGGGATTGGATGGTGATTTTTAGGGATTGAAGGTGGATTCAAATAGGTGTTGGACCTCTCATCCAAAGGGTCGATTTTCTGAGGACAAGCACGAATTAGGGTTCTAAGTTCATACAGAGAACGTCCAACAGCTCACAACATTCAAGGAATGGATTTCTCTAATGCAATAGAGAATTCCATATCCTCCATGAGTAGCTAATTTCTTATTCATAGGAATTGATGTAGCCCTTTCCCAATCCATGGTTTGATTGTATTTTATTTTGGGAATTTCAATATATGAGTGATGATTGCATAGCTTAGAGTTTTACAAAACATTTGTAATCGATTCAATGCTCATACTTGTTCTTGATGAAAATTCTATCTTGTCTATAAGAAGTTTATTTGTCTTGAATGAAATCAACATTTCTATTTTCTGTGATCATAGGAATGATAGCTATGCAATGGTACGTTTTGACATAAAATCAAGGGATTAGATAGGCCATGCCTAGGGAAGATGATCCGTACTACATCTTAGATTAGTGTAATGTAGGTAGACGGATCATGCTAACCGAAGATGGGTTATACTCATTTCTTGATAATGTGTATGCTCATTAGAAGGTTTTATAGGCCATACCTAGGGAAGACGGATCGTACCACAACTAGAGTTTAGGTGGACGATTCGTGCCAACCGAAGATGGGTTATCATCACCTTCTAATTAAAGTGTTTTCTTGTCGATGTTGTCATATGGTTGACACCTATTATGCACATCATATCACACACGTAGTGAGGAATACAATCTGCCATTGGTATGAGGTTTGTGGTGAAGTCATATTCCTATGTTTCTTTCCGTATATTTCATTACGTGTTTAAGCTTTAATTTAGTTTTCTAAACAACCAGATATTTTTCTGAGTTAGATTAGAATTAATTCTGAGTATTTGATAAGCATCCGATCTAAAAACAGTCCTTGAGGTTCGACACCCTCCACATAGCCCTATCCTATAAGGATTCGTCCTATTGCGAGTGGTCTTTTTATAATTGATCCGTAAAATCCACATCAGTGAGTAATAATGCACATGTTATACAGGCTACCGTTGTTGTGAATTCAGTTTATAAATCACAAGTATTGTTATTTTCAGTCATGGTATAAACATATTATGACTATGCAATATATATTGATATGTTAAAAATATGGTCTACCCGGGACATTACCCTTTCTCAGCAAGGTTTGCACGTCTAAAAGGACTTGTGGTACAATCCCGGTGCCCTGGACATTGCACAAACATACCGTCTTATACTAGCAGTTCGACTGAGTCTGACCTCGGGTGGCCCACACTAACTAGCAAAGCTGTAACGGTAACCCCACTCAAAGAATAGTACACTGGTCACAAATTCTTAACTATTGGATCCAAGGCTCTCATCTTAAAAAGAAACATTTAACCATAGAATCAATTTGTAATAATAGTAAGCTCATGGCTGCTCTACTACACGTACCGGTGTACCATGTCATACGATGCACATTAGTCTTTTGTGTCTTTTATCTGTATGCTTTTCACAATTCATTATTTCATTATCTTTGTTAATCACAACCGTTTTTACAAATGAAGTTCACAATTGAGAATAAATAGGTATTTCATGAGAGTTATAAGCATGCATGTTTTGTACATCAAAATAGCCATGCTATGCGAAAAAGTATAACAATAACAAGTATCCATGTGAGTTTTTACTCACTTGAGTCGTAAGGATCAACCAAATAATCTTCCACATAGTCTTTGACTTCCAAATCTGAGAAATGATTTTATCGTTAGTCTTATGCTGAGTTAAACAAGTCCTAGGCCTCTAACAACCCAAAAGGACATTCTATCCAAACATTAAACATTTGATAAGAATGTTCTAGGCTCGAACATCGAACGTTTGATCAGAAGGGTTGAACATTTGATTTGGTCCAGAAACTCATTCTGGGCCAAAACCTCGGTCCTTTCTGGATTCTAACTTCTCCTAAGGTTTCCTTAAGGTCTAATTAGAGAAAATAATGGGCTTCATACTTTGAAAATAGGGTTCAAAGTGTTAACTCTTTAAACCAACACAAAATCAACATAAACCCTAAATGATCAAGCCTATTGTTAAACAAAATAGAATCTAAGACATAACAACAACTAAATAAGATAACAACAAACAAATAACAACATGAGAACAAGTTAGACCAGAATGGATACCTCTAAAGTCCAAAAGCCTTCTCTTTCTCCAAACTCTCCTCCTCACACACTCACAAATGTTCTCTGAGCTCCAAGTCAAGAGTGAATAGTAGAAAGGACGGGTAGAGGTCCTATTTATAAGGCTGGAGCGTCTGGTTAAAGACTGATGGGTTTTTAATTTCATCGAAAGTTCTATAGTACGATATTGAACATTTGATAAAATTACTGAACGTTCTATAAAAGTTCATCGAATGTTCCACAAAAGCATCGAACGTTTGATACGGCTTGACACACACTAATCGCATGACCTCACGTGAATAGTTTATCACGACATACATCGAACGTTTGATCCTCACTATCGAATGTTCCATGAGACTATCGAACGTTCTATGAAATCCTTCAAATGTTCTATGGACGCCCAAGGCTCCAAAATGTCTCTTTAAACTTGCTAAATCTTTGAGGCATTACAATTATGCTCACTAAGTCATCGACTTAAGTTTGTATCTTTTCACTTGTAAAACGAGTGTTGTTTTATAAATAGTACAGTAGATGGCAGGACATACGACAAGTTATGTCTGTTTGGAGGATATCCTTAGGATCATTTTTTAAGAGCTAGATCCTAAGTGGGTGAAGACTATGTGGGACGGTGATGAGGACACTCACCACAATATGATCGAGATTCAACTTTTGCTTCATCTTCTTAAGGCTAGACCTTGATGTTTTGTTATTCTAGGCTTTCGTTGTAATGTTTCTTATTTTGATGACTAGACTTGGGTTATGACTCTTATGTTGTCACTTGAACACCTAATCTTATCTATATTATGAGGTTTTCTTTTGTTTCGCTCTGGTTATTACTTTATTGTGGGTTTAATTATAAGTTATCTCTATCGTGTAAGTGACAAATCTTCCGCTACAGACACTCTCTCTGGAGAGTGTGAGAATCTTGAGTCTTAATTCTGATGGAATAAGGCTAAGAGGCGAACCACAAGGTCATTTATCAGTTAAATGATTTTGTCGGAGTATTACAATAGCGACAATAGCATGGAACCTGTGGTTCAAAAGAAATTCCTTGATTCATGGGGGCATTTTGGCAATCCGAACCAACTTGTATGGAAAGTAATGAAATCCCTTAATTCTTACAAAGATACATAGGTCAGACCGCATGAAAGGCGTGGTGAAGGTGCATTCGTGAGCCAGTGTTGGAAAGCTCCCTGAGGGGGATTAGTGAAGGTAAATTGGGATGCTATGGTAAATATGAAAAAAAGGAAGATGAACATAGGTGTAATTGTACGAGATCCTATAAGGGAGGTGCTGGCCAAGTTGCAATCCCAAAAGGTAATATTATTGATTTGGCTGTTGCAGAATCCATAGTTGCTTTATAGGATGTAGTTTTTGCTAAAAAGACAGGGTGTCAAAAGGTGGAATTAGAAGGAGATGCTTTCACGGGTGGTGCAAGCTTTACGAAAGGATGACAAAAATTGGTGTCGTTATGGATAATTAATTGATGATGTTTGAATTGTGCTGAAGTCCTTTCAACATTGAGAAGTGTCTCATATCAGAATGGAGTGGCCCATAGGCTAGCATAGAATGCACTCTTTCTTGTGGATTAAGTGGTACACATAGAGGAAGCCCACCAATGTATTAATAGCATTGTAATGGTTGAATGTATTTTTCATGTTTTTTCTCATCAATGATATGAATGCGAGAATGATTTAAAAAAATAAAATAAAATTTCTATAATTTGTTTGTTGTCGCCCTTGGATTGGTTTCCATTTTTTTTTTTTCTAGAAAAGCTCAATGCAATTTTTTCTCATCAATGATATGAATGCGAGAATCATTTTTTTTTAAAAAAAAAAAATTGGGATAACTTCACTTAACCATCTTGAAATGTCACGACATTTGCAATGTCCTCTTTAAAGTTCAAAATCTCTCAATTTAGTGTATTTAAGTTTGAATTTTTGCAATGTCCCCTCTTCAGTTAGGATTTTCCGTTAAATCCTAACGGAAGAGTATTACATTACCTAAATACCTTCATTTTTTTTTTTTTTAAAAAAAGACCCATTGGGTCACTTGTGACCTACACTGGGTCAAGACCAAACCCACGTTGGGTCATAATATGACCCAAACGTGGGTCACCTGTGACCCAACGTGGTTCACGATCAAACCCACGACGGTGTTTGGTGATGACCCTGCTGTGGGTCACAAGGTGACCCACGTTTTGGGTCACAACGTGGGTCACCTTGTGACCCAATGACCCACCTAGGTTTGGACAAAAATTAGCTACAAACTAGTTTGTAGCAATTAGCTATAAACCAGTCTATTTTTTAATAATTAAGAACGAAATAAGGATCACAAGAAGCACAAAAATCAACTAGAATCACTCCTCGGCAACGGCGCCAAAATTTGGTGTGCTGTCGCAGGCAGCCAAAAATAAAACTTATACTCCTAAAAATACATGTAGTAGTGCAAGTAAGGATGGTTCCCACGGAGAGTATTCAGCCTAGTTTTATGCTACGTGAACAAGGATGGGGGGTTTGAGTATAACGAAAACAATTTTAAGAATAACTAAAGAACAATTCAATTTAAAGTATCAAAATCAATCAAAAGAACAAACATTGGTCGAAGTCAACATCCACCATCGAAATTTTACAACTAATCATCAATGCAAGCATATGTTAATTCATACTTTGAATATTCACCGTTGAAATTATTATCCTATCTCTCCTTAATCGTAGTTAATTAGAAAACAAGCGATCTAATTAACCTTAATTACTAAACAACCCAAGACAAGCGCTAAAGGTTTAATTTAGTAGCAACCTTAAGAATTAGAGAGATCGATGAAGTTAAACAACACAAGCGCAAGCGGTTGCATTTAATTTAATCGTGCATTCTTCCTTAGATCTAATAATTTCTAACGCAGCAAATCATTAAATCTGAGTTGCTTCGCAAATTAGAGGGATCAAACAATTACGGATTTGATATCTAATCTAGCAGCAGATTGCAACGAATAATAAACTAGTAGGCCTCCTAGTAATTAAATGAGACAATCATGAAAATAGGCACAAAAGAATATCCGATATTCAAAGCATAAATTGAACACTAAAACAATTTAGATCTCACAGTTTTATTGATTCTTAGGCTTCCGTTTCCTTCAACCAATGATGAAATTTTAGCTACGCAGAGCCATAATGAAAACTCAAAGGATCCGTTAGAGAAGAGGGGAGAAAAAAGAGTTTTTTTAGTTTTATGATTCCTCTCTCCTTTATACACGTTTATGCCTCTTATTAGAAGCCTATAAGATCTCCTAAAGATATTCTAAATATTATCCTCAAATAACAATATCCAAATCTGATTAATTAAGGAAAATATTAAAAATAAAATAGAGTCCTAATATAACTAGGAAAGTGGTGTTTCCAGCTGCAATTTTCGTGCACCAACTCTAAGGAATGTTCCAGAACGTCAACAGTGCAGGTACCGCAACTTCAAGCCCGATTTCGACCTTGATTCAGCCAGTATCTCTCCAAAACTCAAAACATGAAAGTTGTAGATCTGTTTCTTGGTGTTCCATAGCATCTTCAATCATCTCAATCGGAGCTTGGATGAGAGAGTTATGCCCAGATTACGAAGTGATGTCGAAACTGTCAAGAATCGCCCAATTAGCTTTGTTTTGCATTTAATGCCTGCAATTGCATCCTAAATCAAAATAAAAAAAATAATAAGTACATTTAGACACCAAATAAGTATAAAAGACTAAATATTAAGAGAAAAAAATATGACATTTTGCATTCTCATCAAATTCCCCTACACTTAACTTTTGTTCGTCCTCGGGCAAAACTCAAATTCACTTTCTCAAGAACACCAAGGTTGCAATGCCATCAACAAAGAACAACCAAGCTCTTCAAAACTCATAATATATCATGATCAAATATTCTTACCCACTTTACAATTACTAAGTAAGCATTTTCACTTGAAGATGGGGTAAACTAAATACGTA
>FXXK01000025.1:202799-225299 GCA_900184695.1 Betula pendula | reverse complement strand
AACACCACAAAAAATTTCTTAGGTAAAACAGAGTGCCAAATCCAGTCTGTCCATGGGTGTTTCGGAATCGAAATACGAAGCCAATCCCAAACACTTTTAGTAGAAAAACGCCCATCACTACTACCAAGCCATATTAACCGATCCATCCCAGTTTTGGTGCCAGCAACTCGAGCGAAAATATCATTAGCAACCTCTTGACCCACAAGCTGAACGACCAAGTCCACATCCCAACTATGCTCAACCATGCAATCTTTTATTTTTAATAACGGCAACTCAGAATTCTGAATAGTTTGACATAGAGGACCTGTCTCCAACCATTTGTCTCGCCAAAAGGAGAGATTTCCTTCTTTCACACGCTAGACAGATTTGTCCACAATCAGAGGAACTGATTTAAGAAGCATCTTCCAAAATCTCGATCCTTTAGAGGAATCCACAAGAGAAATATGTTGATTCTTCACATACTTGGCTTTAAAGAAACAAGACCATAAGGTATCCTTTGATAGGAATTTCCAGGCAAATTTGGATTGAAGGGAGCTATAGACATCCATAATATTTTTGATCCCCACTCTGCCTTCATCCACAGGTCTGCAAACTGAGTCCCAACTCACCCATTTCCTCTTAGGCCTTCCTTTCGACGAACCCTAGAAAAACGTACTAAAAAGTCTGTTAATCTTCCCAAATATTTGCTTGGGCACTGGTAAGACCGATGGTAAATGCACTGGCAAACTTGAAAGCACATGTTTAATCAGAAGTAATCTGGCACCAACAGACAGAAACCGCAGCTTCCAACCCTCAATTTTTTTGGAAATTTTGAACAACAAATCATCAAAATACCAAGATTTAACCCTACCTAAGAAAATGGGAGCCCCCAAATATTTCATTGGGAATTGCCCCATCGAAAAACCAGACCCTCTAATCAGCTCCTGACGCCTAGATTCTGGAATACGGGTTGAGAAAAAAATAGATGACTTAGAGGCATTGACCACTTGACCAGACCACTGGGCATAGAGATCAAGAACTTCTAAGATGTTCTTCACGTCTTTCTTTCGTCCAGTCGAAAAGATAACCATATCATCCGCATAAAGCAAATGAGAAATTAACGGACCCTTTCTAGGCTGCGAATAATAGTCAATATTCCCATCTTGAACTTTCTTCCGCAACAGTCTCGAAAATACCTCCTCCACCAAAATAAATAAATAGGGGGATAAGGGATCCCCTTGGCGGAGGCCCCTACCACCCTTAAAAAATCCTTTAGACGTGCCATTCATGACCACAGAGAACCAAGGAGAAGAAACACAGTTGGAAATAAGATTACAAACCTCCGATGAAAACCCAAATGCATTCAGCACTTTCAACAAAAATTCCCAGTCAATCGTATCATAAGCCTTAGCCATGTCAATTTTCAACATAATATTACCCCCCCCAGAATTGGTTTGTTTATGTCTTGAACCAATTCCTGAGTAAGACTGATGTTTTCAAAAATACTTCTGCCAGGCAAAAAGGCTCCTTGCTCTTCCGAAACCAAACGGCACAAAACGGTATATAATCTAGTCACAATTAGCTTTGAACATATTTTATAAACAACTGAGCAAAGACTAATTGGCCTAAATTTATCAAAATAACCTGGATCCGGCACTTTTGGAATCAAAACAAGGAAAGAAGCAGTGTAATACCTCGGAAGCACAGTACCTGCAAAGAAATCCTTGACTGCCTCGACCAAGTCTATCTTAACAAAATCCCAACAATGCTGGAAAAAGCCAGAAGTAAAACCATCTGGACCAGGGCTGCTATTAATCGGTATATCAAACAAAACATCTTTAATTTCCTGTTCCGTTGGACTCCAACATAAATTTAAATTGTCAGATTCACTCACCTCTTCTTGGATAATAGCTGATGAATTAATCTCTGACATCGACTCCCTGCAACTCAACAATTCAGCAAAGTGAGCAACCGCTTCATTATGAATCTCTTCCGGCGAATACAGCATTCTACCATCCGGAAGTTTCATAGAATTAACGATGCTCTTCTTCCGAGTCTGCAAAGTTGCAAAGAAAGAAGCATTAACCTCCCCGTGCCCTATCCATGTATTTTTAATTTTTTGTGCAAGACGTGTCTCCTCTTTTTTCAGCCAAGAATTTAACTCCGCTTGAGCCTCTAACATTTCCGATTCGACTTCTTGGGAGTAAGATTCTTGCAATTGAATTTCCTTTTGCGCAATCGTTTCCTCCAAGCATTTTAAATGCATCGTAGTCCAACCGAAAACCTCACGATTCCATCTTCTCAGAGCACTTTTAACTTTTTTCATGTAGGGACTCTCTGTTGTGCTGCCTTACACCACAAATTTCTTTTCGAATGTTGGCTGCCCTTGAAGCTGGAAAATATTTCTCCAAAAACAACCTCTTCATCTCGTTCCATGTGATAATGCTTCTGGAGGGTAGATAATATAGCCAATCCTTAGCCGAATCCTTCAAAGAAAATGGAAAGGCTCTTAATTTAATTTGCTCTTCAGTTACCCCCGTGGGTTTCATGCTCGTGCATACCACATGAAGCTCCTTTAAATGCTTGTGAGGATCTTCACCTGCAAGGCATGAAAAGTGGGCAAGAGATGTATTAGTCCAGATTTTAATTCAAAAGTAGTAGCAGCATTTAAAGTAGGGAACGTTATGCATAAAGGTTGTTGATTCAAATAAGGGGCAGCAAGCTCTTTCAAAGTTCGATTTCCAGCCATGACTTCCTTCTCTTCTAAATCAGAATCGCTAGCAAATAGGGAATCAAGAGCCAGATCGTTCTCTTCAGAATTTCTCTGAGCTTCCCTTCTTAACCTGCGCAAAGTTCTCTCTATTTCTGGATCAAACTTAAAATCACCTTGATTAGAAGATCGAGTTACAATCATAACCAATCAAGGAAACTTTAATTAACCATGAAAAATAAATTAGGAAAAGTCTAGAGTAATGAAAATAAATAAAAATAACTATCGAAAACTAATGATTTTTTTTTTAATTTTTTTTTTAATAATCAAGAACGAAATAAGGATCACAAGAAGCACAAAAATCAACTAGAATCACTCCCCGGCAACGACGCCAAAATTTGGTGTGCTGTCGCAGGCAACCAAAAATAAAACTTATACTCCTAAAAATATATGTAGTAGTGCAAGTAAGGATCGTTCTCACGGAGAGTATTCAGCCTAGTTTTATGCTACGTGAACAAGGATGGGGGGGTTTGAGTATAACGAAAACAATTTTAAGAAGAGCTAAAGAACAATTCAATTTACAGTATCAAAATCAATCAAAAGAACAAACATTGGTCGAAGTCAACATCAACCATCGGAATTTTACAACTGATCATCGATGCAAGCATATGTTAATTCATACTTTGAATATTCACCGTTGGAATTATTATCCTATCTCTCCTTAATCGTAGTTAATTAGAAAACAAGCGATCTAATTAACCTTAACTACTAAACAACCCAAGACAAGCGCTAAAGGTTTAATTTAGTAGCAACCTTAAGAATTAGAGAGATTGATGAAGTTAAACAACACAAGCGCAAGCGGTTGCATTTAATTTAATCGAGCATTCTTCCTCAAATCTAATAATTTCTAACGCAGCAAATCATTAAATTTGAGTTGCTTCGCAAATTAGAGGGATCAAACAATTACGGATTTGATATCTAATCTAGCAGCAGATTGCAACGAATAATAAACTAGTAGGCCTCCTAGTAATTAAACAAGACAATCATGAAAATAGGCACAGAAGAATATCCGATACTCAAAACATAAATTGAACACTAAAACAATTTAGATCTCACAGTTTTATTGATTCCTAGGCTTCCGTTTCCTTCAACCAATGATGAAAGTTTAGCTACGCAGAGCCATAATGAAAACTCAAAGGATCCGTTAGAGAAGAGGGGAGAAAAAAGAGTTTTTTTAGTTTTATGATTCCCCNATCAAGCAATTACGGATTTGATATCTAATCTAGCAGCAGATTGCAACGAATAATAAACTAGTAGGCCTCCTAGTAATTAAACAAGACAATCATGAAAATAGGCACAGAAGAATATCCGATACTCAAAACATAAATTGAACACTAAAACAATTTAGATCTCACAGTTTTATTGATTCCTAGGCTTCCGTTTCCTTCAACCAATGATGAAAGTTTAGCTACGCAGAGCCATAATGAAAACTCAAAGGATCCGTTAGAGAAGAGGGGAGAAAAAAGAGTTTTTTTAGTTTTATGATTCCCCTCTCCTTTATACACGTTTATGCCTCTTATTAGAAGCCTATAAGATCTCCTAAAGATATTTTAAATATTATCCTAAAATAACAATATCCAAATCTGATTAATTAAGGAAAATATTAAAAATAAAATAGAGTCCTAATATAACTAGGAAAGTGGTGTTTCCAGCTGTAATTTTCGTGCACCAGCTCTAAGGAATGTTCCAGAACGTCAACAGTGCAGGTGCCGCAACTTCAAGCCCGATTTCGACCTTGATTCAGCCAGTATCTCTCAAAACGCAAAACATGAAAGTTGTAGATCTGTTTCTTGGTGTTCCATAGCATCTTGAATCATCTCAATCGGAGCTCGGATGAGATAGTTATGCCCAGATTACGAAGTGATGTCGAAACTGTCCAGAATCGCCCAATTAGCTTTGTTTTACATTTAATGCCTCCAATTGCATCCTAAATCAAAATAAAAGAATAATAAGTACATTTAGGCATCAAATAAGTATAAAAGACTAAATATTAAGAGAGAAAAATATGACATTTTGCATTCTCATCAGTCACCTTGTGACCCAATGACCCACCTAGGTTTGGACAGAAATTAGCTACAAACTAGTTTGTAGCAATTAGCTATAAATCAGTCTAATAAAATGACATGTGTCCCCTAGCATGTGAAAAATACATGTTTTTTTAATAGCATGTGCTTCTCACATGCTATTTTTTAATAGCATTAATAAGAAACACGTGTTTCTCACATATTAAGGGACACATGTCATTTTATTAGACTGGTTTGTAGTTAATTGCTACAAACCAGTTTGTAGCTAATTTCTGTCCCCTAGGTTTGGGTCAATTTTTTTTTGAATAATTTTTTATTCAAAATTAAGGGTAAATTTATAATTTTAAAAGTTATAGGGTATAAAGGTCTTCTCACCCATTTGACTGTCTAATTTGACACAATTGCCTTAAAGAGGGGGAACATTGCAAAAGTTGTGACATTTCAACAGAGGTAAGTAAAGTAATACCAAAAAAATTCTAATCCGGCTCTTAGAGCATTTTCATCCGGCTCCCTATTTTTATCATTAAAATAGGGAATAAAATCGGTTTTTCCTACTTTAGAGAGTCATTTTTTCTAAACACTTATATCCGGCTCCCTAAACTAGAGATTTCACTTTGACTTTTTCATTTAAATATTAATATTTTAAGAATTTTTTTATTCTTTCACCAATAAATAAAATTAGAAAAATTAAAAAGTAGGAGAGATAAACTAATATTTTGTTATAAAAAAGAAGAGTAGGGAGTGAAATGGCTCCCTACTAGTAGGAAACCATTTCATGCTCCCTACTTTTTTCTTCAAAGTAGAGAGTAGGATGTGAGCAATAAAATGATCAAAAATTCATTTTGGCTCCCTACTATAGGAATATCCCTAAAGTAGAGAGCCGAATGAGAATTCTCTAAGAGCATTTTCATTCGGCTCCCTATTTTTATCCTCAAAGTAGGGAGTAAAATCAGTTTTTTTTTTTTTTTTTTTTTTTTTTTTTTTTTTTTTAACTTTAGAGAGCCACTTTTTTTAAACACTTACATCCGGCTCCCTACTTTAGGATCACTTTTGACCTTTTCATTTAAATATTAATATTTTTAATATTTTTTAATTCTTTCTCTAAAAGGGGAAAACAAATAAAATTGAAAAAAATTAAAAAGTAGGAGAGAGAAACTAATATTTTACTATAAAAAAGAAGAGTAGAGAGTGAAATGGCTCCCTACTAGTAGAAAGCAATTTCATGCTCTCTACTTTTTTCCTCAAAGTAAGGAGTCAGATGTGAACAATAAAATGATTAAAAATTTATTTTGGCTCCTTACTATAGGGATATCCCTATATTTGCAATCCTTCACTCTCTAAATTTTTTTTTGGTAAAACTTCACAAAATCTTTTTGAACTTTCACGTAATTTGAATAATTTTAAATGATTGATTTTTATTAATTTGACCTCTTAAACTTTAAATTTGTCTCATTCAGCTCCTCTCCGTTAGGATTTTTCCGTTAAATCCTAAGGAGTTATGCAAAAATTATTAAAATATCTATTATTTTAGATTTTTTTATAATTTTTTTTTTTTTTTAAATACAAGAGTATTTTAAGAATTTCAACAAAGTTTGACGACGAAAACAGGCGGAAGGGGATGAAATGAGACAATTGAAAGTATAATGAGTCAAAGTGAGAGAAATCAAACATTGACGGAGGTTATTCAAATCACGTAAAAATTTGGGAGGGTCTCTATGAACTTTCTCCAAAAATTTTCTATTAATCACTGATTTTTAGTAGAAACTTCTAGCCGATTGAGATATAATGGCATATAATGGACTTCGTTTCACCAGAAAATGCTTTCTTCTTCTAGTATACCGAGTGTAAAGAACAAGTTGCACTGTTGCAGTGAAGAGTCCTAATTTAAAGGTAGAGCTAAAAGGAGGATTAAAAATTATAGAGTAATGATATAGATAATTCTAAGATGTTTATCCAGTAATCACACCTGACGTGGCATGGCTACCTAGGTTTTTTTCTTAAAAAACCAATTGAAACCAGCGTATCACTGTCACATAAGTTTCCGCGACCCGATACCCAGCCATTTCCCCCCAAAAATACAATTTCCTCCCAAAACACCATTTCTCCCCACCCTCCGTCCGAGAACCTGCTCCACCACCGCTCGTTGAGTCCAACTCTTGGATACAAAAAGAACCCTCAGCCGACGCCGAAAGTGGGGAGGAAGCGTTTCTCTTTGTACTCTGCCGTCTTCGCTCTGGAATCCCTCTCTCTCTATGCTTCTTCCTCTGAAAGGTTTCAGCTCTCTCTCTCTTGCTTATGTTTGATTTCTCTATTTTCATGTATTTTTCTGGGTGAATGGCCGAATGGGGATGAGATTTTGGAGTTTTTTTTTTTTTTGTTGTTTGCGGATTTTGGGTGTGAGTGGCCGATTGTATGTTTGGTTTGAGAGGTTTTGTTGTGATTTTTTGAAGGAGCCGAATGGGTGTTTGTTTGATGAAGTTTGAGTAGCTTTTATTTCATTTTGGTTATGGAGGGCCGAATGGAGTGAAGAGTTTTTTAAAATTCATTTGGTTGATTTTGTTTGGGTTGCTCTGGGTAAGCACGGAATGGGAAGGAGGAAGATTTTTTATTCTTTCTCTAACATTGTTTGTTGCAATTCTTGAGTACATATTTACTACCTAGTGAAATGTGGTATATAGAAGTGAGCCCTTGGACTGATAACATCCATCTATGTACTTCCTTACTTGCTCTGTTTGTCCCATTTTGCTGATTGCCTCAATTGAGAGAACCTCTTGAGAGAGAGAGAGTGAGAGAGAGAGGGAGAGGGATCAGTCTCAAAATAAGGAGCGTGACCTCATTTCCTTTCTCCATAGAGAGGCAGTAAACAGAGAAGAGAGAGTGAGAGTGAGAATCGTGTGCATTCTTCTCTTCTTTTTTCTTATTGCTTTCTCTTTCAACAGTGGAACCTATTCTATTTGCTGTTCCCCTTCTTTAAAATTCATGTCCTTG
Organism: Betula pendula; assembly: GCA_900184695.1. Taxonomy (NCBI): domain Eukaryota; kingdom Viridiplantae; phylum Streptophyta; class Magnoliopsida; order Fagales; family Betulaceae; genus Betula; species Betula pendula. The sequence continues at coordinate 217,538 of FXXK01000025.1, read as the reverse complement.
TCTCTTCTGATTCTTCGCAGCCCCACTTACAGAGCCAAACTCCCCCTCCCCCTTTTTTTTCTCTCCATTTCTCTTCTGCCAAACACAAACAAAACCGAATCAGTGAATAAAAGAGAGGGAATAGAAAAATGCAATTCATCCTCGTTGCTCTCTGATTTTCTGATTAGTTTCCTTTTTCTCACTCTCTAACAAGAATCAAAGAGAAAAACCCCGGCTTTTTTATTTTTCTTTTTAGCATTTTAAAAACTCCCATTCTGGTTCTTGACGTTCTGCTTTATTTTCTTACATTTTCTCTGATTTTCTTTTCTGCGTTTATACAATGAGTCAACAACACCTAAGGAGTTTTCAATGGGTATCAAAATATATACTTTATGCCCCCTCCTGCCTCTCAACTTTCCCACTCTAATCATCCTGGAGAGAGAGTTTCTAGGACTTCTGAAATGGAGTTTCAGATTTTGAGCCCCTCGGCCCCTCACTAGAGCATAGTAAGGAAACCATTGGGTTTTAGAAGTTGTGTCAAAATATTTGAGGGACAGATGATAAGCCCTATAACCCAGTAGTGTAGAAGTAAGAAGGATATCATTCTCTGAGCTGTTTTCATCAAGTCTTACATATATGAGCATGATATAGAACTCTGGAGTACTCATTAGTTTACATTGATGTAATCCATAAATCGGCTGATACAATCTCATTAAGTAATTAGCTAGACATGATTTTGTCCTTAAGTTGAATTTCTATGCTTCATTTTAAGGGTTAGCTTGGAGAATATTTGCTTTTAGGCAACTAGATACTTTTCTAGTAGTCATTGGCTTTGATTTTTTTTTTTTTTTAAGCTGCATCTTGAGGCACCCTTGTTAACATACTACTACTTGAAACTTTTTTTTTTTGGTTGGCTTATCAAAAGCTCAGTTTATATACTAATTTGGATTGCCCATTTCAAATTTCATTGTGAAATTTCATGAAGATCTACTTAGTTTCTACTATGCATTTGGGTTTTTGTCTCTGTAGAACTGTCAAGAACTGCTTTGCTTCTGTGTCTCTTTATAAGTGTTAATATTCGTTAATATATTTGATCGGTGAAAATTTTCATGAATTTTTTTGAATGTTTCAGAATTGCCTGGAGTCAGATGGGTTCTTCCTGATGCATATTTTGATGTTAAGAACAAAGATTATAGAGATAAGAGTGTATATTTTATGACGTAGCATTTGGAAGCTTCTAAAAGGAAGTCATGCTATGTTATGTGGTGTGTTATTTTGAGTACTAATTTCTTGTTTATTAAATTTGAAGGAATCAACAGGATCTTTTTTTTTTCTTTTTTTTTCTTTTTCTTTTTACTTATAAAAAAAACTTCATAAGTTTTTTTTTTTTCTTTATTCTGAGAATCAACTTCTCTTGATCAGTTTTCGGATCTAAATTTTTCTTCATTGTCTTTTGAATGTTGTCCATGTGTTGTTGAAGGACACATGATGATGTAAAATATTTGTTAGTTGTATCTTTATCAACATATACACTTTGACATTTAATGCAGATCCTGTATTCTTGACTATTGTTATTTTTCCTTTATTTTGTAGGTTTCTTATTTTCTGTTGAAATGGTCACTAGTGGAAGGAAATTGGAGCAACTAGAGAACGGAGTTCACATGCGCAAAGAAAAAAAACAGTGACTTTTGATGTTTACGTTGGTGTTGTGTAGAAGTTGTAACATTGAAATTGACCAACTAAGATAGAAGTTACGTAATGTAATGTAATAGAAGTTATGAACTGTGATGGAATTTGTCAGTTGAGTGATTTGGTTGATTGTAATGTAATCATCAAGTTGGAATGAATGAGATGTTTATCGACTTATCAAACCATATTTTCTTTTTCTTTTTTCTTTTTTCTTTTTTTTTTGTTTTTTAAATTGGTTAATTGGTTAATGAAGCTCAAGGTACTCTATTTGCAATGTTGAAATTTTAGCACTTACACATCAAGTATGTATACTTTTTCTTTTTCTTTTCCTTATATCATGAGGCTTTTTAGCATTTATCCTATCGAACCAAAAAGAGGTCCTAGTGAGAGATCTTAATATGTTCGTAAATTTTAGCACTTTCACATGAAGTATGTATACTTTTCCTTTCTTCTCTTACCAAGTAGACATGTTTTAAGTAGTTATACATAACTGATATTGAATTACAGTAATTATCAAGTTGTACAATCTTCAAAACCAAAATCAGGTTCCTTCTACAAAAGTGAAATTCCAACTAGGTTCACCAACAAAGCTAATATCAACACAGCAGAAATTGCAAAAAGATTAACATTACAATAAAAGTGAAACATCACAAATGGGTGTTAAGAGGACAAAAAAATGGTCCTAATATTACGCATGATCATTATCTTTTTCCAGCATCCAAATGGGTGGAAGCTCCAACCCCAGTTGCAGAAACTTGGTGTCATTGGAGAGCAATGGTAATGGGTTGTACCTTCCACTACACCGCCACAATGAAGGCGTGGAGCCGGTCATGGTGCATGCGGAGATGTTGCATCTCTACCTCTCTCTGCATATTTCCTCAACTTTCCAGAAACATGTCAGTTACTTCATAAACGAAAATACAATAACATATAAGAAATGAGAACTTCAACTTAACAAAGATGAAAACCATTGTGAAATAAAGCACTAAAACTAACAGCCACCAAATACTTGCCAAAGCCAACTAGAAATGTGGGGTGGTTGTAATGATTGAGCTTCTGGGTTTTTGGAATCTTTATATGCATATTGGGTTATTGTGGTTCAGTTTGATTGGAATCACCATTGGAATCACAAAGGTGAAACCTCAATTGACATTCAAGGTGAACAACTATTAAAAGTTTAAGACCCATTCACAATCTCAAATGCACACCAAAAAAAGAGCAGAAGTGGATAGCAGAAAAATACTTCTTTTGCAAATATAACAACAGAAAGGGACAAACCTCTATCATAATTGCAAGGTCAACAACTATGCTTGTGACATATCAAAGAACAAGGCCAATGACACTCCTTGCTATATAGGATCATCCAATATCCACATCAATCTGCACAATAGGAATTTGGGCAGTCATTTTTACATTCAGAACAAGCACAAGAGTTTTGAAGCTTGCATTCCAACCAAATAACAAATTTGAGATAATACTTTCATGTGGCATACATTGCTTACCCTATTTTCCATGGCAATCTGAGAACATTTTTATTTAGGTTAGGCAGCCTTTTCCCTACTGTATCTATCAAAGCACAACAGAATTAAACAGGAACATTGGAATGGAAAAATTCTGAACTCCCTGAAATGAATTTTTATTATCTTATCGATATATAAGCTTATATTTGGAAAGATTATTCTAACTTTCCGTTAGATAATTAGAGGCATCATCATTATTCTTTAGTTGTCAAGTGTTTGAAAAATAAGAAAACTAATGATTATGGGCATCAAACTAACACATTAGAGGTGTCTACTCTTTAAAAAAGAAATAAAAATAACAAATATATCTCAAAACGATGTACATCATTTCAGTGTAGGTAATCTAGCAATACACATATTAATTAATTCCTCAAGATAATACCAACTACTAAGGTGTCTACCAGCAAAATTGCTTTCCTGCATGATTAAAATCCTAAAAGATTACATCTTTGCATGAATGAGGCTAATCCTCATTGTGGCTGCCAACAACTGATGTGATATGTAAAACTGCTAGTGGAAAAACTTTTCAGCTAAACAAAAGTCGCAGATTTTTCTTTGCAGAAAAAGAACTTCAATCCTAGAGTCTTTTTTTTTTTTTTCCTGAGCAACTTCAATCCTACAGTCACTGTAGGGTAGCTTGCTCTCTTAATACAAGCAGGCAAATCATATAATCTAAGCACAACAAATAGGGCTTCTAGCAATTCTAGGCAATATGTTTTCTCATAGCTAATAGGAAAAATTTTATTAATACAATGAAAAACACAAGTATACAGGAAATATACAAAGAATCCAATCAAAGAAGGGAAAAAAAGTGATAGTGATGTAATGGAAAAGCTGTGTGTAACACATGATTATCTAAATATGAACATAAACCCTGAAATGGAAAAACAGCATTGACGCCAAAAAAAACAAAAAAGTGTTTTACCCTTCATAGAGTTGAACAACAAAAGGAGGACGGGACTCCACTGCAAAATAAAAGGCATTAATGCCACATTGATCACATTCGGTGCTTAACCAGAGCAACCCAAACAAAATCAACCAAATGAATTTTAAAAAACTCTTCACTCCATTCGGCCCTCCATAACCAAAATGAAACAAAAGCTACTCAAACTTCATCAAACAAACACCCATTCGGCTCCTTCAAAAAATCATAACAAAACCTCTCAAACCAAACATACAATTGGCACTCACACCCAAAATCCGCAAAGAACGAAAAAAAAAAAAAACTCCAAATCTCATCCCCATTCGGCCATTCAACCAGAAAAATACATGAAAATAGAGAAATCAAACGTAAGCAAGAGAGAGAGAGAGCTGAAACCTTTCAGAGGAAGAAGAAGCATAGAGAGAGAGGGATTCCAGAGCGAAGACGGCAGAGTACAAAGAGAGACGCTTCCTCCCCACTTTCAGCGTCGGATGAGGGTTCTTTTTGCATCCAAGAGTTGGACTCAACGAGCGGCGGCGTGGGCGGCAACGAGCGGCTGCGTCGAGATGGGGCTTCGGCGGCAACGAGCGGTGGTGGAGCAGGTTCTCGGACGGAGGGTGGGGGGAATTTTGGGGGGAAATGGCTGGGTATCCGGGTTGGGAAAGCTTATGTGATACGCTGGTTTCAATTTTTTTTTACACTCGTAGGCCATGCCACGTCAGTGGTGTTCGCATGCTTACCTATATCATTACTTAAGGAAGAGGCTTAGGTGCTGTAAGGGGAAGAACCCATCAAAGAAAAAGAATATATATTCTTTAGGCAAATTTACAAGGAGAAGGGGAAGGAGAAGAACCCATCAAAATATGGATAGTCAACCCAAAGAAACACCAACAAAAAACCATTATAGTGTAGTAAAGAGGTCCTAGAAACTATTGGGAATGGACTATGATTTGCTCCATCCTACTTGATTCTTGGCTTCTTTGGCCAAGATAGGGCCGCCATGCACGACAGTTTGTAATTGTAGATAAACTACTTGAAGAGAACACCAGTTGCAGCTAAGAAAACTACAGCATGGATGACTTCATTGGAACCGGTGGAATTGAAGCTTCTTAAATGGACCACCACAGTGATGTTCGGCAAGAAGAGCACCCAGCGCGGAGGACATCACGATAGAAATTGCAACCCGATTTGCAAAACTCCATAGACCAAAGCCAGAACTAGCTATGGAGAAGCCATTTTCAAGCACTAGGAGAGGCCTACTAGCAAGCGCGTGGAGCTAGATGAGACGAAGATGGGATGACGCGTGCAGTATACGCGTGCCATGGAGGCATGTGAGCCGCACATGTAGTAGTGGCTAGCTGCAATGGGAGTAGAGATAGACGGTGAAAGCATACCGACGGCGCATTTGCCGAGCAAAGGATCAAAACCTTGTAAATCTACCAAAGTTGTAGAAGGAAACCCTAGAAGAAAAGAGAACAAGTAGGAGAAGAAAGGAGAATGGAGATGAGCTCCAACCCTCCACTGAGTTGCTCACTAGTGGAGCCGACAGTCTCACGCGGAGACGAAAATGAAAATACAAGCAGTTTGAGGAATGCTTGAGGCCCTTCTGGGATCCCTCCAGGCCACGTCATCCCACTCAGTTTTTTTTTTTTAAAAAAAATTTATTTTGTCTTTTTTCAAAAACTGAATCAAGTAGTGTCAAAACCCCATTTCACGTTTCCCCCCAAGAAATTTTCAGCCCCTCCCTCCCCTCTCGCTCTCCACTCCACCGAGCCTCACTCTCCACCGTGCGCCGCCTCCCTCTCCACCGTGCGCCGCGCGTCTACGGCCCAGAGGTTCCGTCCACCGCTGGACGGGCTCAGCGCTGCCATCCACGCCTAGATCCGGCGCCGGATGACCCTTCTCCTCTCTCTTTCTCCTTCCTCTCCACCGTGCGACGGCGTCGTCCCTGAGGAATGCTACTGGAAGCGACTAACGGTGACAGCACGGGCACCGGTTCAGCGCCGCCATCCCGACGACCCACCACCACCCCGACGAACGGCCCCTTGGTGCAAGAGTTAAACCCTGATCTGCAGTTTTCTTTTCTTTTTTTCCTTTTAATCGTTTTTAGCTGAACCCATAATGATTTTGATCTGTTTTTTTTTTTTTTTTTTTTTTTTTTTTTTTTTTTTTTTTGCAGATTTTTGTAATCTTTTGTTAGTTTTCTTGCCGAAATGCTATGAGCCTATGAGATTTTTTTTTGCAGATTTTGATTGAAATGCTATGAGCCTATGAGAATTTTTTTTTTCCTTTTTAATATCTTGGATTGGCCTTGGTCTCATGAATAAACTAGCTAAAAGTCCAGCTTCTGTTTTACTGGTTTAACTGTTACCTGAGGTCTAATTGGTTGACATGAGGTACATTCATTTCAGTGATTATCTCTAGTTGAGGTTGGGATTTGAAATCTTCTTTTGCATTTGGTAATTTATGAGCTAAGCTATTCCCAGAATTTTATTGACGATGACGATGTTAACATGCAAGGATTTATCATTATTAGAGATGAGGAATCTATCACATCAAGGATCAAGATATTGCTCCAAAATTTCTATGGGAGGTTAAATCGCATTTGGCAGGAAACAAAGAAAAGATGGAATCTTGTTTTAGTGCTTAATTTTCTTAATGTTGTCTTTTGTTTTTTGTGTAGGCTGGGAGATTGGATGATGCTAAAGCAGTTATTAATGATGATGGGGGACCAACTACCTGCGCAGCAGCTACGTTATCCATTCAATTTGCTCTTTTTTTCTTTCCAAGTCACGGGATAAGCTCAATCTTAACCTTAGCAGTATCTCAATCATCAATTGGGAGCACAAGTTTATCTGCAGCGAGTAATACTAAAGCATCCTAAGTTAATGGGATAAAGTTGTCTATAACTCCCTAAGTATTACGATAGCAAAGTAACACTTCAGCATCCTAAGCTATTGGGATAAAGTTGTCTATAACTCCCCAAGTATTCAAAGCCACGATCATGATATACTCTCAGATTCAAATTTAAACATCAAGTTACCAAAAGGATGAGCCATAGTTCTTGATAGCATCAATTGAATTCAAATGTAATGTTTATCTCTTTTGTAAATTGGTTTAGTTTTGAATCTGTAATTATGTAGTGTAGTTCTTCTTAAACTCTTTAATTGTAAACGTTATAAACTCAATGATAAATCATATGGTTTGATCAAGTTGATTAAACCAATTTCTCATTTAATTTTTAAAAAATTGGTTGTTCACGTTGATGTTAGATGTAGTATCAAATGGTTGTATGAGCAGGCATTGGGTTGGCTTATAAAAGGAAGCAAGAATAGACAGATTTTGTGTTCTTCAGGGCTGTGAATAACAACTTATGCCCTTCTAGGTTGTGTCGGATGTTGTTCAATTTAGTTTGAAAAATCACTAAATAGGTGGAAAAAAACATAAAATTGCAAACAAAAAATAGTAGAAATGTCAAAGAGTTTTCAATTTTTTCTTAAGTTGAAACTGTTTTGAAAAACAGTTGTCCTAACGCCTTAACAACAAAAAAACTGTTTTCGAAAACAGTTCTCAAAAAATAAAACAAAAAATGATTTGCCAAACGAGCCTTAAAGTTTTGATTTTCTACATCATTACAATTACTACCTTGATAAATGTCATGCCAACATATATTACACCAATTTCATTGCCAATGCCAGTTGGATACAACAACAAAAAAGTACTAAAAACATTACAAGAAAAAAAGAAAAAAGAAAAAACACTTCCAAAACAACTCAATATATTGCAACGTTGCTTTGATCTTCGATTAAATTTTTGCTTTGGTTAATTTTCACTATGATTAGGTTCATCTTCATCTTGATGCAAATATAGACATTCCTCTGATCTTCCTTTGGTTCATTGTTAAGAAAGTTATCTTCAATCTGAGCAGCAAATTTCTGCAAGTTCAATCATAATCCTACATTTTAGGTATAACATTTAAAAAATAAATTGACACTTTAGAAAAAGGAAACATTACAAAGATGGTTCTTTAGCTCAAATGTGCTACAAAAAAATTAACAAGTAATCATTCAATAGTGAATTTGCATAAAGTTATTAGAGAGGTGTACAAAACATAAAATCATGAAGATAATAAAAGGTATTGCATACTTTTGCCTTGAAGATTTGCTTAAATGGAATATAATTGAAGCCCACATAAAACATAAGAAGAACATGTAATCAAACTAGAATCAGAACTATGTTACTTATGATATCACATGTTTACAGATTCCAGGTAATACAATTAAATTACACGGGCATAGAACTCCAAAAAACCACATCATAAAACCTCTTAAAACCCAAGCAAGAGGCATAAAAAAAAACAAATTACCAGACCCCCAACACAGATTATGTAGAATCCAACAAATGGTTCAGTAATAACTTCTTACTTGCTTTGTTTGCCTGTTACAAGCATTATCAGTAGAGTCACAATCATGATATAGCAGAAATATAAGATAACCATACATGTATAGGTACATACAAATACACATTTCATAATTAGACAGTGCATATTTAGCCTCACCACTGAGTAGGTGTCACTTAATGTCTCGAGGGTCAGGAAACAATTACACTAACCAGCATCAAATATCATTAAGTATTCACACCCAATGGACTATTTTTATGATAAGAAAGCCCTCTCATGTCTTACAAAAGAAGAATCAGAGTTTCAGAGAAAAATAGAAAATGATCACAATGTGCAAAAGTTTGGATTTTGAGATATCCCACTTGAAACACTAGAGGATGACCTTTTTTTTTTTTTTCAGGAAGCAGATTGTAACATATTGTTCAAGGTAGTACATATTCATTAACTATATTATAAGAGTTTCAACAAATAAAAAATAGTAACTTTCTTCTATATATTTCGACTTAGTACTCTCCGTCAAGTAGATTTCTTGAGATAAATCATTCATAATCTTTCGCAATTTGAGAATCTATACAAACACACGCACATACACATATATATCATATCTAAACCATGTCTAAATCTCTAAATTTCATTGTGTAAATTACAATTTGATAAGTAATAATAATAATTAAAAAAAATCCAAAAGAAAGTAAGATGATGAAGAACATGCAAGGAAAACCCTAAAGAGGGAGAGGGAATAACCGTTGGTGATGATAGCGCTGGTTTGTGGAGGCACTTTGAACTCTTCGGCGGCAAATTTGAGAACGGCGGTGAAAGGTGCTGCCTCCGGCACGCTAAACCTGAGAGATTAGAGAGAATCGGCGAATTAGAATCAGAGAGCACAAGAAGAAGAAGAAGGAAAAATGAACCTATGTAAACAACCACTGTCAAGAACAACAACAAAAAAAAAAAAGAAAAAACACTGTACCTCGACGGATCTGTGAGGGAGGATGGTGAGCGTCGGTGCCGGAGAGAAAATGGGGAGGCGGAAATGTGCGGGGAGGAGGAGGCGGCACTATCTGTGGTAGCTGGCGCTCCTCCTTCGCGGTGGCCAGCGGTGGGTGGAAGAGGGGGGGAGGGACGGATCTGTGAGGGAGGAATGGCTTGGGCGAGAGAGAGAGAGATTGCCTGGCGCGAGGCGAACGTGCGGGGAGGAGGAGGCGACACTGTCTGTGGTGGCTGGCGCTCCTCCTTCGCAGTGGCCAGCGGTGGGTGGAGAGGGGAGAAGAAAATGCCTTGGGCGAGGAGAGAGTTGACGGCGGGGGCAGAAACGTGCGGGGAGGGAGAGGTGTGGTGGCTGGCGCTTCTCCTTCGTGGTGGCCGGCGGTGGGTGGAAAAGGGAAGAACGAAATGGCTTGGGGAGAGAGAGAGCTCCGGCGGGAAATGAAATGGCGGGGGGGGGGGGGGGAATGAAAGCTAGAATCCTTTCCTTTCGAATTTCGAATTTCGAATTTTTTTTATTTTTTTGTTTTTTTTAAACACTTGAGTGGGACGACGTGGCCTTTGGCCACGTCATCCCAAAGGAATGCTGGAGGGATCCCAGAAGGGCCTCCAGCATTCCTCTTTTCCAATTTATACAAGTTTGAATTTAGGAAAATGCCATGAGTCTTAAAATAACTGCAAAATATGTTGGGAAAAATATACTTAAGCTCCCTAAAGTCCCAATCATTTTCTAAAGAGTCCAACGAATTGACATGTGTAATACTTAGATACATCAAACTATAATTTTTTGTCAAAAGGCCATTATGTTAGTGTTGACCGTTATGTTGGATGGAAAAGTGGTCATTAATTTGACCAAAGTTTTTCTTAAATACCCCCATTTTTACCCTTGAAATTCTGGAATTGCCCATTTATTATAATTATTACAAAAAAAAAAACTTAAAAAAAAAAAAAAAGATTTGAGAACAGACTCTGTTTTTAGCGACCCCCAGAGTTGGTTTTGTCTAATATGGTCTAATGCGTACTATCCCGACTGAGTTCATGGAATTGCCTAATCTCACGCAACTAAATGTTTGGAACAATCAATTCTATGGAAATGTACCATCTGATAGAAACGGTGTCACGATGATCGCGATTACCGATGGAACCCTGATATTGGTAAGAATAGTAGTGGCCCTTCGCCGCTTGGCTCACCTTCGGATCCAGATGGTGGCGGTGATGAAAGCGGCCATAAAAAATCTAAAGTTGGAGCTATTGCGGGGGCTGTAGTTGGCATTGTTGGTGGATTGCTTTTAGTTGCGGCTGCGGTTTTCTATCTGGCAAGTAAAAACATAAGTGTTATGGAAAAGTACAAAACCCATATACCGTTGGAATATATCCTTGACATTCCGGCGACTAGGATGCCGTGAAGGGATATGGCTCAGGTTCTATCAATTCTTGAAATTAAATCCAAACCCTTAAAATAACTACAGCGGAAGTACTGTAAAAAAAATTGACAGCACCTAAGCCTAATCCACCGTGAAGATCACAGTTGTAGGAGGTGGTTGCTAATGGTGGCGCTAATGAAGCTTTCAGTCCCAAAACTAATGGAGCTGATGACAGAGTTCATGTATGAGATTGCGGTTCTTATGAAGGTTCGGCACCGACATTTAGTCAGGTCTGGTTCATTCCCCCATAACCAACATTGGGGGTGGCTGATCAACTCCTCGGGTGGGTTAGCCACCCTTTGGGCTGGTTTTTTATTTTTTATTTTATTATTAGTTTAGTTTATTTTTTTTTTAATTTTTGAAAAAAATGCAAAATTATTCCATGTAGTTAGCTTAAATTACAAATCATTCCATATGGTATCAAAGTGAATTCAGAAGTCTCTGTAATATGCCAAAAAAATAATTTAGCCTATGAAGTCAAATTCCGTTAAATATTTGACAGATTTCATTAGGTGCAACATCAGCACTAATAAAATGCTGACACGTGTTAATCTTATTAAAAAAAAATATAACAATATTATATTAAAAAAAATTAAAAATTCATTTAAAGAAAAAAAAACAAAAGAAGAATATAGGGGTGGCCTGTGAGCCACCCCAAGAAGTGGTTGGGGGTGGTTCGCCGCCATCCCTAGCCCATGGGGGTGGCAGCGCGCCACCCCACTCTGATGTGGCACGGGCCACCCCAGAGGTGGTCGGGGGTGGCGCGCGGCCACCCTCATGCGCTGAAGATGGCGACAAGCCAACCCTAGTGGTGGTTGGGGGTGGCTCGCAGCGCACTCCCTCCCCTCAAGGGCAACAACCTCTATCATTTTTTTATTTTTTTTATTCCTTAAAATTAATTTTTATTTTATATATTTATATACTTAATATTTTTATAGGGAAACTTCAGTTAGATCCCTCGAATTTTAGGCCGTTTTGACATACTCCCTTTAAACTTTATTTTATCTCACTTTGATATCCTGAACTTGTAATGTCTATCACTTACACCTCTTCCGTTAGGATTTTTCGTTAAATCTTAATGGAGCGGTGCAAAAATTTTCAAAATATCCCTTATTTTAGATTTTTTTATAATTTTTTTTTAAAAAATAAGGTATTTTGAGAATTTTAACAGGATTTAATGGTAAATCCTTACAGAAGGAAGTAAAGTGAGATAAGTTAGAAGTTCATGGTATCAAAGTGAGAGAAAATAAAGTTTAAGGGGGGCATGTCAAAACGGCCTAAAGTTCGGGAGGTCTAACTGAAGTTTTCCTTATTTTTTATATATTTTTTAATAAGATTGACACGTGTCGGCATTTCATTGGTGTTGATGTGGTACCTAAAGGAATTCGTGAAATATTTTAATGGAATTTGACTTCAGAGACTAAATTATTTTTTTGGCATACCATAGGGACTTTTGAGTTCACTTTGATACCACATGAAGTACTTTGTAATTTAGGCTAACCATAATAACTAATTTTGTATTTTTTTCTTAATTTTTTATTTTGGTTTTAAGAAAACTGAGATATTTTAAGAAAAAATATAGAAAAGTGGTCACGTGCAAGTCACATGACTACTTTTTCATTCAACATAACGGTCAACATTAACGTAGTCGTTTTTTTGGTACAAAATAGTAGTTTGATGTATTCAAATGTCATACTTGTCAGTTTGTGGGGCTCTTTTGAAAATGACTAATAGTTTAAGGAGCTTTCAGTATAGTTTTTCCAAATATGTTTCTTCATTTGATTAAGAACTTTCAATATCTTTCAAGTTTTCAACTTTAACCAAAGTCAAAAGATAACCATAATAGAAAATGCAAGTGTATTAGAACTAGTAGAAGAAATAGAAAGGGCTTATGGATAACGTAAGATAGGGAACTCTTTCAATTGGGGATTCCTCTGCTAACTCCTGTGTCCTCTTCTTTGGATAACTGAATAAATTAACACTAGACGTGACAAAATAAATTGTAATTTATATTTACATGTTTTAAACAATAATTACATTTTTTTGAATTGTTTATTTTATTTCGTTAGTTATATTTTTTTAATATTTTTAATCAATTTTTGTTCAACTTTATTTTTTTAATTTTGATCCATTTGAACCAAAATCCTAACTCTGCCTCTGCTTAATTTGAATGTTAGATAAGAAGAGATTCTCCCCTATGAAATTGTGTGCCTTGTCCGGTCAGCTTATAGGAAAAGTAAACAAGTATGAAGAAGTCAGACTAGAGCAGGAATCACTTGTAATTTGGGCAAATAATGTGAGGGAGTCATGTGGAATTTACCTACTCGAATAAATTTTGGAGGATACACATTTTTCTTTGGTCCTTCTCCTATCCTCTACTTTTCAAAATCACTTTTGGATCTTGGTGATTTTGAAAAATAGAAAGATGAGAGAAGGACTAGAAGAAATGTAGCATTTCTCAAATTTTGAACTGTTCGACTACCTCTTCAGATATATGAGTTTCATGTAAACTCTTTTACATTATCCATCCAAATTACTAACAATTCAAACAAATAATTACCGTAATCTTACCATTCAAAGGCGAGCTTCCGAGTTTCCTCCAAAGACGACTTGACTTAAATGTCTTATAGGTGGGCAAATTAACATGGTTCGGTGATTTGAACGATCACTTCCCAAGTCATCAATCCAAGTCAATGCTATGTGCACCTAGAAGAGCCGAATGAGAAGAAAAAGAAAAGATCCACTAAAATTGAATAACTCCATTATGCTTTTAATTTAATTAGGAAAAATCCACAAAGGGTGACAATTGTTGCTTTAGATCAGACTTTTTTTTTTTTGGTTAAAAGGGTAGAGGGGGCGATCAGGGTAATCACTCGTGCCTGAGCGTGACCATAACAACACCCGTACCCTTGAGAGCTCTCAATGAAGAGTGCGCCATAGTTTAACTCCCACACCACTAGTATGCAAGCGTGAGCAGGTGGTGCGAGGACACGCAAACACCTGGGTCACACACCGCATTAACAGGGCTCCCACTACTTGAACCTATGATGCCACACACCACATATGCTCACTAAACCACTTGTTCAAACTCATTTTCTTTGAGCTGATGGACCGGAGAAACATCCTGTACTGTAAGTAGTGCTCATCGTTTTGAGTGAAGAAGTCAATGTATCCCAACTTTTACTTTTTATTAGTATCAATTAGGGCCCAATTTATACTAAAATTCTTTCTTATAAAGAATATTGGGGTAGTTTGGTAAATTTTTTATTGTGGTCTTTTTTTGTTTGAATAATAAGAAGTGATTGATGTGATATAAAATAAAAATGAGTTTGAAATTTTTTATAAGAGAAAAATGAAGAAAGTTGTTTGGTAATAATTTTGAAAAGATGTTTTTTTTTTAGAGAAATAAGAATAAGAAGGAGATGGTCGCCAAACCGAGCGAAGCTTACCTCTCCCACTTATCACTTGACCTCTTTTAGCCTGGACATATCCCACCCAAATGGAAAAGACCGGATCAACTTTTGGACCTTTGGGCTCTGATTCAAACCTCTCTTTTGGATTATTTTTTAGGGTTAAATATCTTTTTGCCTTTTGTGGTTTAATGAATTTTTTAGGTTTTATTTTGTATTATAAATGGTACTTCGATTATGGCTAAAACGGAGATGGTACCTCCATCCATAAATTGATGAAAATCCACGTCATTGCCCATAAAAAAACTGATACGTGTCCCTACACCTTATTAAAATAAAAAAAAATTAGAAAACTAAAAAAAAAAAAATTAAAATTTTTAGGAAAAAAAAAATAAAAAAAAGGAAGGGTGGC
>FXXK01000025.1:185768-202371 GCA_900184695.1 Betula pendula | reverse complement strand
GGGGTGGCAGAACCACTCTTTTTTTAAAAAAAAAAGTTTTTTTTTTTAATATTCTAAGTTTTTTAATTTTTTAGTGTTATATATATATATAATGAGGCATAGCCACATGTGAGTTTTTTAAGGGTGACATGTGGACTTTCGTTAAATTTTTTGACGAAAGATGGACAGATGTATCATCTTCGTTTTTAGCCACAATCAAGGTACCATCAATGATACAAAATGAAACCGAAGTGACAAAAAATAAAGTCGTTAAACCACATAGAAGTCAAAGGTATTTAATACTATTTTTTTAAGCAAACGAGTGGACATCATTACTTGGTTTTTAATTTGGAAAATTACCATTGACGAGATGATTAGATGATCACATTCCTTTTAGAGTACTATTAACATAGTACAATTTTATTAGAAATTCTTTTCAAGTTGATGTGGCAATTTATTTAGCACTTATAATGTCAGATATTAAAATGTGGACAGTGGTGACTCTCTACATTTTCCAAAACCAATCACAAGTAGCCAATGTTCCAGCATGTCAATTTTAAACAACCAATCTCAATTTAACAAGTTAGCCTTAGATAAATGGTTAATTCAATTGCCATGTACACGTAGAATCAGTTTCACCGTATATGAACCCGTAAACTACAAAAGTAAGTCATCAAACCAAATAAAAATTTGTATTATCTTTTGAGTTTAGTTATTGAGTTAGCTAGTGATACCTATGAATCTCTCATTTAAGAAGCACTCATCTCATGTAAGGCTTTTGATAGAAAAAAAATAAAATTCTTTTATAACTTTAATAGGCTTTTAAATACACTATCCAGTATCAGTATTAGAAATGTTTTGTTTTCATCTTTTATCTTTGAAGATCGATCCTCCCATTCCGGGGATCAATCCTTAGATTCCAAGGATCAATCCTCATATTATAGGATCAATCATTAGATTCCAGGAATCAATCCTTCCCTCTAAGATTTATTTTATTTTAATGAAAGCAAACAAAAACCTTTTGGAGAAATATAGTTAATAGACTTTGTTTGAAAATCCATGTGTATTTTTAGAAATAATTTTTTTAAAAAATTTTAAAAAGATTTTATTTTTCGGGGTATTACACCTCCCTTTTGGGTACCCAACTAATAAGCATATTTCTGTCTTTAGTTCCAACTTATCAAACTTTCCTTTCAGCATATGTGTTAGACAACTCTAAATGTGGATGTATCTCATACAAGGCTTTCGCCTTTACCATAATTTGATAGGTGTCTTAGGAACTCATTTGGAAGAAACCAAACTGAGCAAGTATATTACTATCTCTAGGGCATGTCCCCAAAAATACATAGGCAGAGTAATATTATATATCCTAGCCTTTACTATCTCTAAAAGAATTTTATCCCTTCTTTCTAAGGGATCCTAAAAATCCTCAAAGAGGTATATGCCATTTCGATCAAATCAAATGACCTTTATGTTTTTACCTAATTGTTTCTGTCTGAAGACCCTTTGAATTCTTCAAAGGATTCAGACTTCCACTGAGCCAGCCAGCCAGGTATACATAACTATACCTAGAGTATTCATCACACGAATTACTCTATACCCCTTCGCATATGGACAACCAAAGGATCATTATGTTCTAACCTAAGCACATTATTAGCCTTATAGCTTTGTCTTGAAAAACTCTTCGCAGTTATATTACCCTCAAAGAAGAATATTTAACTGAGACCTTATCAAGATCCAATGGGTCTCGTGAGCTCACCAATGACTAGCCTTTGGATCCTACTTGGGCTAATATGTCCAAGACATAAGAAGAATATTTAGACTGTGACCTTATCAAGATCCAATGGGTACCATGAGCTCATCATTGACCAGGTTTTGGATCTTACTTGGGCTATATGTCCAAGACATACATGCCATACATATGCTTTGTTAGTAGAATGAAACTTCGTCTTTAATGGTAAAGAACTAGAAACTAGGTTCTAAAATAGAGTTATTTGCGTGAATCATAAACAATATTCAAACTAATAATAATGAAATCAGAACAGATAAACACTTTATCATTCTTTTATTACCACAATATATTTCACCAAATATAACCAAAAGAATTACAAATTGTGTTGGTAATGTATACATAGTTTGATAAAAATTGAACTAATTTAAAATACAAGTAAACAACTTCCAAAAATAAATTTGGAATCTTCATTCTATCTTTGAAAATTAGGTAGATTTTTCTTTTTCTTACCCTACCCTAATACAAACTTTGCTCGTCCAAAACACTCCAGAAAACATATTTTCAAGGCTTAGAGGAGGATTTTGATGGAAGTTTTCCATTTGAAGAAGGTCATCTTCTCCAAAGGTAAACTTCGAATCCCTACTTATACTTATGATACCTTTCATTATTATATGTATGATGTAATCATGTTTTGTTTTCAAAATGTGTTAATAAGGATTTAACCTCTCCAAAAGGTTTTGATAGAATGGATGACCTTGTTTTTAACCTCTTAAAAATACATGTTTCTTAAAAGTACATGTTTCTTGACGTTGCTTTAAGTCTAGGGATAGTCATAATTAAGTTTGGAAGAAGTTTTTAAACATTCATGCATTCTAGACCTACATCGAACGTTCAACTATTCTTGATCAAACATTCAATCTTCAAGGAATGAACGTTCGATAATCGTGTCAAACGTTTGATGGTGACCATAAATGCCCAAATTAGAATTTTTAAGACAAAAAGAACATACTCCACGGTTATTAGACAATGGTGTTCTTAGTGTGTTGTTGGGTTATTTTATAGTTAACGGGGAGTACGAGATGTCTGAGGTATCGGACGAGCAATCGAGGTAAGTACAATAATTGAGTAATGAGACTGCAAATTTAGGAGTGCGATATATCAGTTGACTGAGCATGTTCCTCTTTATGATTAAGTTTACTGCCTTTATGACATGACGTTATTTTCTTATATAAATATCACTATTTTTGCAATAAATGAATAATATATGTATAGTAAGGTTATGGTACACCGGTACGTGTGGTAAAACGACCATGGTCTTACTATTAATACGAATTGATTCTATTGTCAAATGTTTCTTTGATGATGAGGGCCTTGGATCCAATGGTTAAGTTTAGAAACGAGCGCACTATTCTTTGAGTGGGGTCACCGTTACAGCTTTGCTAGTTCAATGTTAGCCACCTGAGGTCGGACTCGGTTGGACTGCTAGTATAAAGATGGTATGTTTGTGCAATGTCCGGGGCACCGGAGTTGTACCAGAAGTCCTTTTGTGTAACACCCCGACAAAATCATTTAACTTGTAAATGAATTATCGGTACACCTCCCAGCCTTAACCCCTCCAAGGTCAAAATTCAGGAATCATATACTCTCATTAAGAGAAAATGAGAGTCTACAGCGAAAGACTTGTCACTTATAAATGATAGAGATAGCAACTAATACCCACAATAAAAGAATACCAGAATAGCACAATAAAACATAACTATAATATCATAGATAATCATAAGTTCTGATATCTCAAAGTACTAAGGTCAAAAGACCAGTTATCAAAATAACATACAGAGTACATCTTAAAATACTAACATATCCACCATACAAAATTAGTTAGGCTCCAGCTTGAGATACATTTCATAAATCATGCCAATCATATCACTGCAGCGATCCTTTCCACCAAACCATATGTGAGCCAACCACACTGGTTCCAGATGATCAAAGATCACCCAGAGGACATCCTTCAAACGAACTAGGTGCATCCCATAAACAGCCATTTTCAAAATTAACTAACAACTTGCATAAGAGTATATGTGTAAAAGATACAAGAGTAAGTCCATGACTTAGTGAGTAATAATGCACATGTTATACACATTATCATTTGTGAACTCAGTTGATAACCACAAGCATTGTTATCCTTAGTTTATAGTATAAAAACATGTCATGATACAATATATTTATAATACATGAAGTAAACAGGAACAGGTGATATATTAACAGTATGGTCTATTTAAGACATTACCCCCGCTCAATAGGGTTAGCGCGTCCAAAAGGACATCTGGTACAATTTTTGGTGGCCCGGACAATTGCACAACTACCGTCTTATACTAGCAATCCAATTGAGTCCAACCTCTGGTGGCCCACACTGACTAGCTAAGCCGTAACTGATAACCCACTCAATGAATGGTACACTGTCACAAACTAAACCATTGGATTTGAGGCCCTCTTTATAAAACAATACTATTTGACCATAGAATCAACCTGTAATAATAGTAAGCCCATGGTCATTATTCCATTACAAGACGATGCAACAATATCATACGATGCATATTAATCTTTGTGTCTTTTATATGCATGCTATTCACAACTCATCATTTCATTATCTTTCTTATTCACAATCGTTTTCACAATGGAGTTCACATTTGAGAAGAAATAAGCATTTTATGAGAGTTGTAAACATGCATGTTTTATATATCAAAATAATTATGCTATGCATAAAAGTACAACAATAACAAGTATCCATGTGGGTTTTTACTCACTTGTGTCATGTGGATCAATCAAATATTCCTCCACGCAGTCTCCAACCTTTGAATATGAGAAATGATTTTACCATTAGTCTTATGCCTTGAGTTAAACAAGTCCTAGACTTCTAATAACCCAAAAGGTCATTCTGACCGAGCATCGAACGTTTGACCCGAAGGGTTGAACGTCCCACACCCGTACATCGAACGTGTGATGAAGTCTAGAAACTCATTGTGGAGCACATCTCGGTCCCTTTTGGTTTCTAATTCCAACTAAGGTCTTCTAAACATCTAACCAGAGAAAGTAAAGGGTCTCAGACTTCAAAAAGGGGGGTTTTTGAGGTATCAAACTCTTAAAGCACCTCAAACATCCAAAATCTATATAAACCAACTAAAACTCTAAAATGATCCATCTTAAACTAAATAACATATAAACTAAGACATAACAACAACTAGGCAGCATAACAATAAGCAAAATCAATAAGGAAACGAACTAAGAAAGGATGGATACCTCTTCAAGCCAAAACACATTCCTTCTCCTTCAAGCACTCTCCCTCACACACACACAAGTTTCTGGTGATCCAAATCGAGTGTGAACAGTGCATACGAGGGTTAGGGTTAGTATTTATAGAGCTGGGACGTCTAGTTAAGGATTGATGGATTTTTGGATGTATCGAATGTTTGATGTACGACATCGAACGTTTGATGCACTATTATTCAACGCTCCTAGGGTTTTCACTGAAAGTCTAATAAAAGTATCGAACATCTGATAAAAGCACATCAAACATTTCATAAAAGCATCGAATGTTTGATACCGTCTGACATGTACATTAATCGAAAGTTTTCACGTGATTAGTGCATCGAGATATGTTTCGAACGTTTGATCCTCAACATCGAACATTCCATGAGTACACCGAACGATTCATAGAATCCTTCAAATGTTCCATGGCATCCAAAGCTCAAAAATAACTCAAAAACTTGATAAATCTTCGGAGTATTAAATTTTGGATGCACAAACCCTACTGAGAGGAGATAATGTCTTGGGTAGACCATATTATTAACATATGGATATTTATATTGTACTTATGTAGCATGTTTCGTGCATTCAAATTTATGTGTTTAGTCGCCGAGGTTATGCTCATCTTTTAAAAATTAAATACCTTTCGTCAAGGGCATAACAACGGGGGCTAGACCCGCCATTTGTTAAAATATCATGTTTGATATGTAACCACCTTTTGGCATTAATTTTATGCATCACACATTTTTAATTAATATGTTTACTAAGTCAGCTGACTTACTCAGTTACTTCCTTCCCTCCCCGTGAAATACTTTGGTATTTTACAAACCTTCAGAGATTCGATCGATTGGGAGTCTTACAAGGATTTTGGTATCGAGACAGTAGTTGATTTGCTCAGGTTTGATTTTCTAGTTATAAAGCTTTGTGCCCTTATTTAGTGATGATAGAATTGTTTACTACTTATGTACTCAGATAAACTATTCCGTTGTTTACTGTGATAAATGGTTAAGTATGAAATTCAATAAGTTACTAGTTAATTGATTTGGACACCCTATGAACAATTTACTCTGGATTAACCTCGTTCCAATGGTTTAATCCTGTGTATAAAGTGATCCTCGAGCCGGTGTTTTACAAATATTCTCTTTATAAGAGAATGGAGATATTCTTGAGTCTTAATTTGGACAATTAAAGTTGGGAGACGAATCATGAATTTAATTACAAGTTAATTAAATTCTTGGGATGTTACACCCAGTGCTCATCGAGGGTGGTCTTGGCCACCTGGATGGCACCAGGGGTTGCCGCGCCACCCCCGGCGACCCCACAATGGTTTCAACTTTTTTTTTTTTTTTAGTTTGAGTTATAAAAAAAAAAAAGAAATAACATAGGGTTTTTTTTAGTAATTTTGGTTTAATTTCAATTAAAACATATATGTTACGGCTCCATTTGTTTCGACGTAAAATGATTTCTAGAAAATGTTTTCCGTATTTTCTGGTGTTTAGTGCGACAGAAATAATAGTGGATGAAAAACTTTTTCGGTTTGACCGAAAAATCTTCTTTGATTTCCGTAAAATGATTTTCATTTCTAAAACTGTAAACTATTTTTCGAGTTTGAACTTCTTATTCTCAAATTGCCAGACCACAGCCAAAACACCACTAGACCTCGCTGGAACCTAGTTAGGACTCAATTGGGACCTAGTCGGGACACAATCGAGACCCAGTCGGGATGTCGCCAGACCACGGCCAGGACCCCACTGGGACCCTATAATATCCTAAAATTTGAATTCATTTTTAAATATAAATTCTTTTAAAATACAAATGGTTTTGAATCGATCCTCTTAAGGGGCATGATCGATTCTGCCACTTCATCACCACTAGGATTGATCCTCTCATTTTAGGATTGATCCTAACTCGTCAGAAACCCTACTTTGACCGCCCAAAACCCTAAAAATTTGACCTTAAACCATATTTATTCATTTTCAACCTTCTTACAACCTATTTGCACGAAATCCATTGTTTCCAAAGCCCTAGAGCGGAGCCAGAATGTGGAAGAAGTCCGGAGTTGACGTTCTTTGTCAATTCCTAAGCCATTATTGAACTATTTTCATTAGGTAATTGTTTAACCTTGCTATTCCTTTGAATATTCTTTTCTTAATCCATAACCTTATAAGTTCTTGTTATGCTTTGTTTGTAATCATGATTTATAATTATTTTGATTGTGTTTTCTTTTTAAGAATAAATGTTTTAAAAAGAGATTGAGTTGTATTGTTAGATTAATTGTTTTATAGAAAGTATGTGTTTTGAGTGATTATTTTCAAAAGTAATAAAACGATATTTTATGTTCAATATTTCATGATTTTAAGACAAAAGTTTTGTATTTGGTTGACGTTATAATAACTTGATGTATTGAAACGATGTTTTAAACCAACACAAACGCACATACTTTAGTATTTATGTTTGTTTGAGAAATCGGAATAAACTCTTGATAATCTCATATTAAGAGCGTAACTTTGAAATCCTAAAATTATTTTGAGATGTTTTTGAGTATTGTAAGAACCCTAGGGACGTTTAGTATTGTTTGGATGTGTGTTCAGGGCAGGGAAAGGCCCGACACTTGTGCTGGAAAGCACCAGGATTGATCTTGGCACTGGCAGGATCAATCACAGCAAGGAGGATTGATCCTACATCCTGCAGGATCGATCCCAACCCTTTAGGATTGATCACCGCCCTTTGATTTGGTCTTTTGTCATCTAGATTGATCCCAAACAGTCTGGATTGGTTTCTGATCCTTTAGGATTGATCCCAACTGCCTTGTAAACCTATTTTAGTGTTTTTATTATGTGACTTAGGTCTTTAAGAGTGGTTTTGTTTTGTGAATAGCATCTTGCCTGGTTGTGAGTTGGTTTGCAGTATAGGAAGTTAGGATATTTGAGGATTCTTCCGAGTGGTCGAGGTAAGTGAAATACTTACGATACTGAGAAAGAAAACTATTTTAGAGCATGCTATTCCGATATAAACTGTCAAACACTTTTATTCATATTTTTATCACGTCTTGAGCCTATAAATTTTCAATTATGATTCTGTAACTGTTTCAAATGCTTAAAAGATTGTGATTTGAGAAAGAAAAGATAACTTACTTTAAATGACCATATCTACATTTAGTTGAAATGATCAAAGGTCATGGGCTTCCATTATACGGGCTTGACCCTAAGTTCCAAGAATATTCTATATTTTGTCTTTGGATCCAATAGATCGCGACTAGCAGTAACCAGCGCAGCCATCTTTACATGGTGGTTACGACCATGACATTGTCTAGCAGCGTGGGCCACCTGGGGTCAAACCCGGTCGAGCTATTGAATGATGTTCATAAGTTTGTGCACATCAGGGCATCGGTGTGTACTAGAGGTTCTTTCGAGAACGCGCAAACCCGAGCGAGAAGGGCTAAGGGCCCGAGTAGACCATATGAAGGAAAACTATGACAACATAGTATATTATATGTATAGGAATGAGATTATATGTTTTATGATTGATATCCTTGAAAACTGTTGTCGCTAAAAGTATGCTCTATGATTCTTACCCCAAAACTCGTCTTTTATTAGCATAATGGTAGAGAGTTTAATTGAATACTGTTTGATTGCATTAAAAGTTAGGCTCACAACATTAGCTCGGTTCCTAGGTATCTTATTTATTAAGTCGTGGACTTACCCAGTTGTTGTTTTTCCTTTCCACCTAGAGTTGTTCGTCAAGCGAGCGAGGTCTTCTTGGAGTTGTAGCTTGGTCTTTGTTGTTTTGTAAGGTTGTTTTGTTGGTGAGATTTTGTAGTAGTTTTGCTCTTAGTTGTATAAGGTTTTGTATTGTAATTAGATTACTGTATTTATTTCAGTTCTGCATTTATTTCACTCTGATAGATATTTAGTGTAGTCTTATCTAGTTAATTCCCTGATAGTTGACGTGGATATTTCTGCTTTAATTCCTAGATTAATTATTTAATAATTAATTATTGCGGATTACAGTTACATCCATTGAGACTTATAAACGAAAGTAAGTGAGTCTATGGGAGGAGCTCGAAAATTTAAAATAAGTCAGTATTTTATGTATTAATTTATTATTAAATTTTTGGGGCGTTACAGACCCAGCAGGGACCCCCTACTAGGACGTGGTCGGGACATCGCCAAGACGCGGTTAGGACCCCACCGAGACACCGCTGGGACCTGGTTGTGACCCGGTCGGGACGCCGCCTGGGGCCCGGCCAGGACCGAGTTAGGAACCCACCGGGACACCGCCAAGAACCCACCGGGATGTTGTCAAGACCCGATCTAAACCCCACCTGAACCTGGTCAGGACTTGGCTGAAGCAACTCTAGGACCCGTGTTGGGGATCATGCATTATGTTATAAGAAAACATTGCACAATGGAATATAAAAACTTTTAATGATCTAGGATCATAAACTTCAAGAGAAACATGTTTTTAATAATTCTAATATCAAAGTAAAAACAAAAGATAGATTTTTAGTTACATTGATTTTCGACCTCTCCTAGGCAATTAAGGCTTTTTGGTTTTTCTTCCTTTTGTTGTTTTGTCATCCTTTTGATTGTTGATCTTCAAGGATGATGATGATCATGAAGAACGTGAAGAACGTCAAGAACTCCAAAGGCTTCAAGATCTCCAAGTGCTTCAAGTTCTTCAAGAACTTTGTAGAATTTCAAAGGATTGAAGATGATGAAGAACAAGATGAACTTCGAAGAACACGAAGAACGGTGTTCTTCAGGAATTTCGGATCTTCTTATTGATGGCTGAATATGACAGTAATTGTGGACTCACAACTTGAAGCAAGAGAGAGACAAAATTTCTCTTTTACAAAATTTACTCACTAATCTAAAGTGCTTTGAACTTAATTGTTTAGTTATGTAGTCACAAGAGTTGTGATATGAGGAGTGAGTAAAACTGCTTTTACTGAGTTTCTATTTATAATTGTAGGACTGCTTGAAGAATAGGCAGAGGAAGGTTCCAGAACCCCATGGATTTACCCTGGGGATCGGCCACAAGGGAAACAATTTCCCCTTGTGTAGTTGCCGGCCATGGGGAGCAAAAGTGCTCCCTATGCGCCCAGGGCTAGGGTTAAAAACCCTAGCCCACTTCTTCTTTTACCTGCATGGGCTTAGGTTTTATCCCTGCAGCCTACTGCTCCTATTTTATTTTGGACTGTGCTTTAGGAATTAATTTCTAAGCTCAAACCCTTCCAAACCAATACTCTTGAGAAATAAATTCTCAAGCCCATGTTTATAAAAAAAAAAAAGACCAAATTAATATTAATATTAATTTATGGCCCATGTCTTATTTTAAATAAAACATATGCAATTAAATAAATAAACAATGACTTATAAATACTTAGTCAATTTACAACAACTCAAGAAGGGACTCGGAAGGAAAATATAATTAGCTTCTTTAGTTCTGTGAAATCTTGTTTTCCAATAACTCATCACTTTGACTAATAATCACAAATAATTCTACTAAATAAATATGACTATACTTTAATTCATAAGCTAAAAATAATTAATCCTACGTTACATACTTAGAATTACCATATTACCCCTCTATGGATCATATTCCATAGTTGAACCAAAGATGAAGATAACTGTCACTTTGTTCACTATATCTCTTTCCCTTGAGTACTCGGATCCAAACCTCATGATTCATCCCAATGTACCTTGTGAGATTCATCTTCACCTTGTACACACTTTTAATACTACTGAAACACTTAGGGGTAAGATTTAGGATTATCATTCTTACTAATCTTAAAACAAGGGGAATATCCTTGTCACTTTGTTTTCTTACAAAGGATTTAGACTCCTTCTTGGAGAGTGATATTCCACAATGGTACATTTTGATTACCCAACATACAGAGAATGTTGATCATATAATTTAATCTCACTCTGAAACATTAAAGTAACCCACACTTGACATCTAGTTTACAGTCTTCTCAGGGTTTAGAGTAATATATATATAAGTCGTCGTTCATGCTCACCATTCTTCTATGACAATTATTATAGAAGAACAATGACTTATATGGTCTTGTTTAGTGCATAGCCTTGTATATTTTTACCTTGCCGTAACACCAATTATGTCAACCTGAAGCTGCACTGCTTCACTGGATCAAAACAGATCATCAAGGTTAACATGTTATAATCTAGGTAGAGTTCTCGGTTTCATTTACGACTATGAACAAATATTTAATAAATTACGATGAAAACTTTTGACTATAGTCTTCTGTGTGATAAAAATCATTATTTACACCAGAATCAAATACAATGTAACTTAGTGAATGTCTTCATGCATACAACTGCTAAAGCCACGCACATACACACACACACACACACACACACACACACACACACACACACATATATATATTTATGCAATCTAAGACAACAATAAATATACCTATTGTTCAATGATCAAATCAGGGAATTTAATAACAAAATTCATTACATTATAAATATCTTATGATCAATTGGAGTTTTGGACACCAGTTCCAACAACCTGATCAGAACCTGGTCGAGGCGCTGTCGTGATCCCTCTGGGACTCTTCTTGACCCCACTGGGACCTCGTTGTGTCTTGCTAGGACTCGTTATGACACGGCCGAGACCCCGCCAGGACCCGTCGTGCCACCGCTGGGACCCCGTTGGGACCTCGCCGAGACATCTTTAAGGTTACGATGGGGCCGGCAATGTCATGACGGGGTGCCAATGGGACCTGATGGTGTCCCGGCGGGGTCCCAATCGAGTCCCGACAGGTCCCATGAGGTTTTGACCGAGTCCTGACAGGGACTCGAACGGTTCTTGACCAATTTCTGAAGGTGGTCCAGTAGGGGTCTGGCGGTGTTTTGGTTGTGATCCATGGATTTTATTAATATAATATATTTATAAAATTATATTAATATTTTTAAGTTGTGAGTAAAAATTAATTTTTATAGGTTAATATGATTGATTGAAAATATAAAAAATATTTGTGATTTTCCGTATACGCCAAATACCGAAAAATGTTTTCGGTGGAAAATATTTTCCTGAAAATTGATTACCCTGAAAACATTTTTCAACGGAAATCATTTTACGCCGAAACAAACGGAGCCGTAGTTACCAAATCAAGGAATATAAGTAACTATTTCATTTCACTATTTTTCATTTTCAGTAATAACTATTCATTTTTCTGATAGAATACTCATTCTGCATACTAAACAAGGCCTATGTGGTTATAAACTGCACAAGTAAGATTAGTTTTATATAAGTCATAGTTTACTTCTTTTGTTTTAGCTTGCTTAGTACAATTTGTTTCCTCTTTGGCAAGGGAAAATAATTTAGAAGACCGAATTAAGCGGGAAATGTATATATATACATCCTAGCTTCACTATGAAACTCTTCTAAAGAAAGCATTTGAATTCAGTCCGTAGAAATGCTATTACATACCAAAAACTCTTCTAAAGAATGGATTTGTGAATTAATTGAATTCTTCAGGCCGCCTTCTCGATCAATTTCTATCTATCTTATGATTTTCTAGGTAATTAACTACCAATTAAAATGGAGGCACGTCACTGTAAAGTGGAAATTGAAGCCACCAATCCATGTCAAAGTAGAAATTTTCAATAACACTAAATTCCATGAGTTATAAATATTGCTTAATGATCAGGAGTTATTTAAAAAAAAAAAGAGGTTACATCCACTTACGGATTAATAAAAACAAATTTGAACGTACAACCCAAATCTTCTTTTCATACTAAAGAGTCTGATGCATCAATCAAAACCAACCAATATAGCAAATTATCAAATATCTCAAACTATTATCTTTTATTTCTTTTAGATACAAAAAATATATATATTTAGCCGGTGGTAATCCTAGCTAATTACAAGTTAATTAGTATGAATGTATTACAAGTGACACTTCAAGTTAATTACCTTAGTTAATTAATTTTGAGGGCGTTACATTAAAAAAATTATTTATTTTTTTTACTTTTTTCAAATATTTTAGTTTTTTAATTTTTAATAAGGAATATGGTCATGTTCAGTTTTTATTGATTTCATGTGTGTTTTTTATTAATTTTATGGATGGAGGGACCATCTCCGTTTTTAGCCAGGAGCAAAGTACTATCTACAATATAATTGAAATTGAGATGGGTAAAAATAAAGTCGTTAAACCATATGTACTAAGAGAGAGAGAGAGAGAGAGAGAGAGAAATGATACTAAGCATTCTCAAGTAGCATTTTCCAAATATTCTCTTTATTTTTTGTTTTTATTTTCTTTAAAAAAAGAAAAAGAAAAGTGAATGTGAATGTACCACATGAACAAAAATGATATGAGAAAATCAATAGTAATGTTATTTAATAGATATGACTCTTACACGACTGTCATACAATTATGATGTCGTACCATTGAAAATCAACCATTGGATTAATAAGAGCTTGTAAAAAAAACAAAAAAAATCAACAGCTCATTTTCAGTATCACGTTATGACAATCGTATAGCAGTGTAATAAATAGCATTTATTTTTTTTTTAAAAAAATACACATGCCCCTCTCAAACTACCACCTCATGTCAATGCCCCAAACTACCAATTGTGTCAATGTCATGTCTCTTCTAAACTACCAAAACATTTTAATGTGCCCACAATGACAAAAATACCTTTCATAAAATAAAAAATATTCTTAAAATTATAAAAACTAAAAAAAAAAAAAATTGTTTTTAAAAAATCTAAAAATAAACTAATAATAATAATAAGGGGGAACTTGAGAAAGCCCACCTGAACTTTCAGTTGTTTTGAAACGTCCCCTTCATGTTTAAAAACTCTCATTTTGGTCCATTGACCTTCTAATTTCCGCACTTAGTCCAATTTTTTCTTTAAATCCTATCAAAATTTTTAAAATACTCCTCATTTTTTTTTTTAAAAAAAAAAAAATTGCAAGGATTTAGGCTTTGGTCAGTATTTAACGAAATTTGCGAAAATACCCATGCTTTTAAATTTTTTTATAAATTAAAAAAAAAACACTAAATTCCATGCGTTTAAACACTAAACTAATAATAATAATACGGGAAAACTTTAGAAACTCCACCTAAACTTTCAACCGTTTTGAAATGCCCTTTAATGTTTAAAAACTCTCATTTTGGTACCCTGAACTTCTAATTTTTGCCACTTAACCAATTTTTCGTTAAATCCTATCAAAATTTTCAAAATACCCATCATTTTTTTGAAAAAAAAAATTACAAAGATTTAAGCGTTGGTCAAAATTTAACGGAATTCTGAAAATATATCCATGCCTGAATCTTTTAAATTTTTTTATATTTTTTTTTAAAAAGCACTAAATTCCGTGGGTTGAGAATGAAAAGACACAGTAATTGATAGATTAAAGACAGATCAACATGCGTTGAGAATCTGTCATGGAATTTGCGTGCCTTGTCCGGTCAGTTGATGAGAAAAGTAAACAAGTTAGAGTACTAGAGCTCATCCAATGACGACTTGACTTTAAATGTGTTATTAGTAGCCAAATTAACGTGAATCTGTATTTTTTAACGATCATGATTGAACGATCACTTCCCAAAGTCATTATCTTAAATTAATTTTTAGGATTTAAAGTTATAAAGAGAAGAAAACGTTTTTGTCAGCTGTCTTTATCTTTTTGGAAATTTTGTGTGGCCGGGACTCGTTCTTCTTGGTGGGCGAGAAGATAAATAGGAAAGCGAAGGAAGTGCATCCATCCTTAACAGACTCTAGAGAGAAAGTCGTCCAGACCTTGTGGTGGAGGGAGTTTATTCGGATTGACACCAAGTCAATGGTGATTAAGACATAGCTGAATGATGGACCACCAAGAAGTGGAAGACAAATAACTATTATAATAAAGGACCACCAAGTGTGGACTTGTCAAAATGCGATAATGGTGGATATTTTGCATGATTGAAAATGATATGTTTTAAGAGAATTTGGTTTTTATGAATATTTCCAAGTAGTAATATTTCTTCGTTGTCTTCTTGAATTGACAAAAGAATAGAAAGAAGTGGTGTACTTTTTCTTATCCTTAGAACACGCAAGATTGATACCCTCAAGCTCAAGCATTTCATGGCAATCACACAAACATGAAAGCGAACTTATTGTTTGATTTGTTTCATTAATTGGTTTGAATTAATATATTCATTCATTCAAGATAAGAATTTTCTGTTTATTTAAGGTCTTCCTACCCATTTTCCAGTTGCGGAAGCCACACGGTTCATACTACAAACCAAATATATAAAAAAAAAAAAGAAAAAAAAAGAAGAAGGCAAAGTCATGGTAAATGATTGAAATTTCAGTGGTAATATTGTTTCTCTAATGTAAGCGGTTGCTAAAGAATTTTGGTGGTAAATTAATGCATGTCTTGATTTTATTACACAGTCTAAACCATTTAACACCTACCTTATTAATTAAGCTTTTCATTCAAATTTTGAATTAGAAACTTATACCCAACATTATATGGGCGGCAAAAGCATTTAGGGTTAGGGTTTTTGGTGCAATACAATTTTTTTCTTTTTGAGATTCAGCAGAGTGAATGCAACATAAAAGTATTCTTGTGAAGGATTAATTATGTGCCTTCTTAAGAGTCAATTTTCTAATTAAGCCATTAAGCTTATTATGACATTCAAATTAGCTTAGTGATTTATATTATGATCAATTCTCTATCATAGTATGTACTATCTCAAAATGAGCATGTTCTTACTCTAAACCCTCCTATTTGGACTGAATCTACTTGTTTATCCTATCATAAAAATTGGAATTGTGTAAATTAAGCTGGTCAGGTGGTCACTCAGTATATCAACTTGGAACGTTTCCAAGTTCAATACTATGAACTAATATAACGAAATGAATTTGTAAATTCTAAAGTCCGTATCACAAATTTTATTCTAGATTTAGTTGTATAACTTTGTAAAAAAATATGTACACATTTCTAATGAATAATATATCATATTACCATCATATTACTACATGCAAATCTCTTGAGAACCCAAAATTGACATATATATTGACCCTATATTGCACAATTTTGTTTCCTCTTTGGCAAGGGAAAATAATTTAGAAGACAGAATTAAGCAGGAAACGCATATATATACATCCTACCTTCACTATGAAACTCTTCTAAAGAAAGCATTTGAATTCAGTCCGTAGAAATGCTATTAATTAGATACCAAAAACTCTTCTAAAGAATGCATTTGAATTCAGTCTCTCGAAACACATGCTGTTTACCCTAACATATCTTCCTTGTATATTAATTGGATTGTTCAGGCCGCCTTCTGATTTGTGTAATATTCATGAGATTGTTTATCAATTTCTTTCTATCTTATTAACTACCAAAGTGGAGGCACGTTCGTCACTGTAAAAAAGTGGAAATTGAAGCCACACCAAAATCCATGTCAAAGTGGAAATTAAGGGTATTGATCTTTTTTAATGCATGAGATATTTTCAATAACTTTGTGGAAAGGTGTATGTCTAATCAGTCCATGTCGATGTGGAATAAGAGCTCTCCTAACACTAAATTCCATGCATTCAATTTTCAAAGTCCAGTTTTTTATTTTTT
>FXXK01000025.1:161534-181835 GCA_900184695.1 Betula pendula | reverse complement strand
CTCACTTTGGTTTTTAATTTAATTGAGAATGAGGAAACAGAGGAATCAGGTCTGCTTCACTGGTGAAGATAAGCAAACCGAGCAAGGAAAGGAACAGAGGAAGGCATGACCATTCTCTTATGATCATTGATAATCTTGAAGTTTTAATTTGAATAATCTGTCTCTTACATTTATAAAATATGACAAATTAACTATTATATTATAGCATAATTTAATCAAATGGCATCTACATGACTTCTCCTATATTAGCATAATTTTTAAATAAAAGAATTTGGATGGATGGAAATTTTTGTGATATGGAATGGGTAGGAGTAATAATATAATTAGAAATTAATATTTAATGTGATGGAAGTCAAGCCACCGTATTGTTTCTCCCATGCGCTAGAGCATATGGGAAAGTAGATGAAATTAATGAATGCAACTTGGACGCTTGAAAATGGCTTTGGTTTCACATTTTAATAGCATTTCATGGAAAGAAATTGTGATTAAAAAATGATAAAATATTAATTAAATAATTAAATTTTTGAAATAACTAATTATATAATATGGTATAGAACAAATGTCGACTTTATAAGAGCCTTTCTTTAAATAATATGTCTCTTAGATTTATATAGTTCTTGTTGATCTACAGGTAAATTGAATATAGCTCGAATGCAAAAAATAAAAAAATAAATAATAATAATAATAATAATAATAATAATAATATAGTGCAAATGACTGCCGTTGATGGCTCCGATTGTAGGCGTCCGATATTCAAGATTGAAGAAGAATTGAACATCACCATCATGTACCATTCTCTGGACTTTTTTTTCTACATGTTGGAAATTAATGAGGCTAATCAACGCCAATCCGAAATTAATTTTAGACTCATTCAACATGGGAGATTTAAGCAAACAGCTGAGTGTCATGTTTCGTACAATAATAAGTATAATTCACTTGAGGATATTGAAGCACTTCTACCAATATTTGTGGCGTAAATCTAACAATTAGATTTAGAGTGATGATAATATAATAAAGGAATTAGAGTGATGATAATATAATAAATTAAGGACCACCAAGAAGTGGAAGACAAATAGCTATTATAATAAAAGGACCACCAACTGTGGACTAAGAACATTCTCATCCGGCTCCTTATTTTTATCCTCAAAGTATGGAGTAAAATCAGTTTTTTTCTACTTTAGAGAGCTACTTTTTCTAAACACCTACATCTGGCTCCCTACTTTAGGGATTCACTTTGACTTTTTCATTTAAATATTAATATTTTTAAAAAGGAGAAAACAAATAAAATTGAAAAAATTAAAAAATAGGAGAGAGAAACTAATATTTTATTATAAAAAAGAAGAGTAGGGAGTGAAATGGCTCCCTACGAGTAGGGAGCCATTTTATGCTCCTTACTTTTTTCCTCAAAGTAGGGAGCCGGATGTGAGCAATAAAATGGTCAAAAATTCATTTTGGCTCCCTACTATAAGGATATCCCTACAGTAGGGAGCCGGATGAGAATGCTCTAAGGACTTGTGAAAATGCGATATTAATGGTGGATATTTTGTAGAGCTCATCCAAAGACGACTTGACTTAAATGTGTTATTGGTAGCCAAATTAACGTGAATCTGTATTTTTGAATGATCATGATTGAACGATCGCTTCCTAAGTTATTATTTTAAATTAATTTGAAGGATTCAAAATTCTAAAGAGAAGAAAACGTTTTTCTCAGTTGTCTTTATCTTTTTGGAAATTTTGTGTGACCAGGACTCGTTCTTCCTCGGTGGGCGAGAAGATAAATAAGAAAACGAAGGAAGCAAGCCACATTCATCCTAATTAAGAGACTCTGGAGAGGAAGTCGTCTAGAGCTTGTGGTAAAGGAAAACTTCTATGCATCAGGCCTTTAGTTTTAAAGATCCATCCATCACCTTCATCGATGTGACAAGTAGCTAGCTGCACATAGTTTCTAAGTATTATAATTTATTAATATTTTTGAAAATAATAAACAGACTCCAAATAACACCTAGAAGGGGGGTTGAATAGGTGTATATCAAATAAACGCGGAATTTAAAAATAAACAACCACACAAAATATTATGAAAGCAATAAAGCGCACAACACAAATATTTTGGTTACAAAGTGGAAACCTTTTGAAGAACTCTTCAAAAATAAAACCACTCCGGGACAGCTAAACCCAGGAAATCAATGCACTAGAAGAATGAGAAATTACAATGTATTCATACTTACAAAATCTTTGTGAGAGACACACTCTTGTACTAGACAAGTGACCCGCTTGCCCGCTATCGCATTAGTTCTCCCAGAACCTCTGGAAAATTCTTCTATTGATCTTCCTTTATCAAAACTCCGATAGGCTTCAAGTGTTGCAAAAAAAGATTGTGTGATACCCAATAAACTCTAAGAGATGAGCAATATGATTACTCTAAACAAGCCTAAACCTCTGTTAGCACAAATAAAATAGCCTCTAAACCCTTGGAAATATTGCCTCTAATCCTTACAAAATTCATGCTTTAAAGGCCCTTAAATAGATGATACGCACGCGAGCACGCACTGATTTTAAAATTTATAATTAACCGCTCGCGATAGATCGTATCCTTGTAGGATAGCTCTAAAAGAGGGTATCGTTCGCAGGGACTGTGATGGTCGGTTTATCAAGCTTTCGAGATGTTCTCTAGCTCAACTCGTAAAAAGAAATATGTTTTGATTTTTAAACTAAATGACATAAATGTAAATGACATAAATGTAAAGACATGAATATAAATGACATGAATGTAAAGATAAAGGTAAAATGAAGATTGTATCTAACTTCAGATCTTTAACAAAGGCATAATATGAGCGTGTAAAGGTTGTCAATCCTTACAACGATCTCATCAAGAATTTACTATCAAAATAAAATGATAAAGCATCATAGTTTCGCACTAGTCACTCACTTAAATGACATAAATTTAAATGATAGAAATCTATCCTACATGTGAGATAACTCGTGTTCCTTAGCATGCGATATAAGTCCTCTTAATAGCATACCCAATTATCATGAAATAAGCATAAAGTATCATAGGTTTCCACCCCTCTTTCCATCTATTCTAAGTTAAACTAACATAGATTGAGTTGTGGTCCCTAACATGCCCTATTAAACTCACATAACATCAAGTCAAAAGCATCATTGCATAGCTTGTGTAAATCATTCAAAACTTAAACAATTCTTCATAGACAAAGAACAATCTATATCTCAAATGATATTATCATTAAGCACAATCCATAAGCATATACAATCATCATACCATTTATACAAAATCCATACCTAAATACAATCAACCTCAACTCATAACCCCATGGAAAAATTACATCAAACCCTAAATAGGAATCATCCCCTCAAGGATTTGGATTTCTTCATTGAAATTGAAGAAATCCATTTCCTAAGGAGTATTGGAGTTATGGGTTGAGTTCTACACTCTATACAACAACAAAATAAAGCAAAAGGAACAAAGAACTACACTGAAAATCAGCCCAAAAACATTCTTTGCCTCTCTCGACAGAAAAATACATATATAAGCAAAGGAAGCCTTGATCTTTCTTAAAAAAAGATCAAGCTAAAGATCTGAAGTTCCAGCTGTTTAAGAGTCCTCTGGGGAGTGAATTTGGCGCCTACAAGGTGCTGGCAAGCCGCAATCTTTGATTACTTTTCAGATATTTGGAGATATTTGCTAATATTTCCACTTCCAAAAGATTCTTGAACTTCGCAAGCATTTTTGACCCCCAAGACGTCCGAATCTGATCTTTCACATAAAATAGCATTTGTGCGTCTTGAAGTCTTATTTCACATAAAATAGCATTTGTATTGAGAGTTATGGCCAAAACAGTATGCAAAGGTCAGTTGCGGAACTGATCTGCAGTTTCTAGATGTGACTGCAATCGATCCCAGCTTTTTGCGATCGATCTCAAGCCTGCGATCGATCCCAGCTTTCTTGCGATCGATCCCAGCTTCCTGTGGATCGATCCAAGGTCATTTTTGAGCTCTTTCAGCTTCCCTTAATGCATTTTGAGCCTAATTTTGATGATTTTGCATGTGTTTTCCATTAGGCCCTACAAAATAAGATAAAACACTAAAACACACTAAAATATTAGAAAACAATATAAACTAAGGTATAACACATGCGAGTTAAGGGGTTTGAATGTATAACATTCAACACTTATCAATAAACTTCAAAAAGTAGCCATAAAATCACAAAGTCGGTTCCCAAAAAGTAAAAATTTCTGGGGCTGGTCCGTAGGCACTGCAGACGAGATTAGAGACGAGACATTCTGCTCAAAATTCGTCTGCAATCTCGTCCGGACGAGCTTGCAGCCGAGAAGAATTTCAGTCTTCACTTCACGGCCAGATTTGACCCTGAAAACGTTGGAATTGGAGAATTTTCGTGAAATAACGACTTGTAGCATTTTGAGTCAGCTTTCCAACGCCACCGAGTTTACTTCAATCAGAGTTCGAATCAAAAGTTATGATTACTTTAGTCCGACTAGGTCAATGTTGACAGCATATACAATCTTGAAAAAATATGTCTTCAATCAACTTTTTCACCGACTTGACTTTAGATTAAAACTTACAACCAAATATGTTTTGACACTGAATTTGCCAACACTAAAAACTAACAATTTTTATACATAAACATGCTATTGAGAGACATCAAAATAGATGGTTTGAATAATAAATTTTAAAGAATAATTGCATTGCATCTAATCGGTGCCCATTTTCTCAATGATAAGTTGCTTTTTATTATAATTTTTTTTTTCTTTATTCTAATAAGAACAACATTGCCATTTTTTGATAAGGTTTTCTTTATATTTTGAAATTTTGCCAAGTGTTAATAAGTTTTCAGTAGATTTTTGTTAATCTCAAGTATTTTGCCAATCTTAAACACTTTGTATATTTTTGTATTTTTCTTTATTTTTGTACTAGTCACTACATATTAACGTATTGATATATCAATTATGACATATTTCTGAAGCCTGATAAAAATTTATTTTTTGTAATACGCATATTGTGTTATAATTTCTACTTTCAATTGTGTTAAGCATATTTTTATATATTATACTAAAAATCTAGTATATAAAGAGAAAAACAAAAATATTGTCATTACATTTTATTATTTTAGTTTCGCCCTCCGCCACTCGCGATAACATATGAAATGTTGTGGTATGAGTTTCTCAAGTCTTATGGAGTGGGGCCCAACAGTTTTTGTCTTATTTGTTTTGGCCTTTTGAAGTTGTAGCCAACTTATCTCTTTTTCTTTACTGAGTTGGTTTTAGAGTTACAATACTTCTCAGTTTAGGAGAAGTATGAAATTTAATTTGGACACATATATATTTTCACCCAGACACATCATAAATGAAGTTTTTGGCGGACATATAACTTTTGCCGTGGCATGGACCGTCAAACTTGTATATATATATATGAGGCCTTTCCAGTCAGTGTGCCTAACGAACAAGCTTGTTAATTTGGCTAAAAATGAAACAATATTTCTCAATGGAGTGGCCTTTTGTGAAAGCCTTGCTGTGGGGTTTACTTGTATTTCTTCAAATTCATCAGCACACAGGCTGCTTCCAGGAAGAGAGGATTGCTCTGCTGGAATTGAAGGCGTTTCTGAAATCCGATATTATTATTCATAGAGATCACCGCCTTCTTGCGTCATGGATTGACGACGCAAAGAGTGAGTGTTGTGGTTGGGAGAGGGTCATGTGCAACTCCACCACCGCTCACGTGATCAAGCTTTCCCTCGACAACATAAAGCAAGATCCTTATTACTACGATGAAGATTATTACTATGAAGCGTTTGTTGATAAGAACTGTTGGCTGCTAAACGTGTCCCTGTTTCAGCCTTTCAAAGAGATAAGAAGTCTTAATCTATCTGGTAATGCAATTGGTGATTGCCTACCAATTGAAGGTATGTTGTCAGCCCCTGGTTTTCCTTTCTGATAAAGACCCCCTCTTTTTCAAAAAAAAAAAAAAAAATCAATTTCTATCAGGCTATGGCTAGCTTTATTTGCACCAAATTGCACGATACTCTTTTAATTTTTTTTTTTTGAAATTCCTCTCCCATTTCCCAGGGAAATCACGAAAACCCTCTCTTTACAATTTTTTTTTACGAATGGTTATTTATTATAGTTTTTATTTTGTTTATAAGATGGGGACCTTCTTTTAAGTCTCACATTAGATAAATGTGACGATTTTGTTGTAAGTACTGTCAGTCTCTTGTTACACCGATAGTAAACTTATACGCACAAGGGAGAGATTACTGATCTTAATTGTTGTGTGCAAATTTGATAGTGCTTGGAAAATTTCAGTAGAAGAGGAAGTTGATTAATTGATGGTAAACTTATACGCGCGCAGGGGAGAGATTATAAATATTAATGTTAAAGTATACACATGTAAAATGGGGTGAGACGAAGGCTGGGCCCACAGTTTTCCTTTCCTTCCAAATTGGTAGGGAAAAAAAGAAAAAGAAAGAGAGGGAGAAGGGAGACAGTTGGGATGACAGTTTTCTTGTGTTGCTTTTTACTTCCCTTCCTCATGACTCTCCTCATTTTCCTCTCTTTTCCATCAAACTTGCAAAACAGATTGAGGTTCAATTTGGTGTGGACGACACTACACTTTCAAGTAAACCGTTGGATGAATGGTCCATAATACTTGAAATGAAATGCATGAAAGCTATGTTATTTAAAATTAGATTAGATTTGTATTCCATTAGATGAATGGTCATGGTTGTTATATATATATATATATATTGAAGGCATGCATGTATTGTATGATTATTTTAGAAATATAGTACATGAATTTTGCGGCGCATAAAGAATTTGTCTTGTCACATATGTTCATGACAAATCAACGATCATGCCATATAGTGATCAAATGCAGTTAACAATTAACATCATTTTTTAATTAAAGATTCCTCATTGATTAACCAATAACATTTGTTCTTTTGTAGGATTTGAAAAGCTGTCAAGTTTAAAGAATCTGGGAATTTTAGACCTTGGTTATAACTACTTTGATAATAATACCATTCTACAGTCTTTGGGTGCAGTGACATCGCTTGAGACTTTAATTCTTACTTGGAATAAGTTGGAAGGATACTTTCCTGCTCAAGGCAGTTTCTTCTATCTTTACAGTTTGATACCTTTCATTATACTTAATTCTTACTAATTTTAATTTCTCTTTAATTTGGAATGCAGAGTTAATTGCATTGAGAAACTTGAACAAGCTAGATATAAGCGGGAATAGCTTTAATGGTTCCCTGCCACTACAAGGCAAGTATTCTATTATGGACAGAGTCCTTTAACCATGGGTTAAAAGCATCAATCATAAGGGTCAAGAGTATGATGGAGTTCTTTTTTGGGTCTTCCAATAATTTTCTTCCAGGTTATAGCATTATACCATCTCTAAGTGGGACTTACGTCCCTTAAGACATTGAGTCTTGCAATAAATTCTTTTGAACGTTGGAATACAGCGGAAGCTATTCTACTATAGCTAGCCTTCTTCCCTTTAATAGTACGTATTCCGTGATTATGTACACTTCTTTATTACTATCTCTTACAAGTAGACTTACACCTCAGCTCCTAAGGCATTGAGTCTTGGTGGCGATAGTATATAAAATTCTTACCAGCTGAAGATATATTCTATATTTAAATTTGTCATTGAATACTTATGATTATGAAGTGATGTTTTCGACAAGTTTGAATTGTGCATATCCAGTTACTTAGCTATAAAATGCTATTTTTCTTCTAAATACTATGAATTGCATTGTTGTTTTTTTTTTTTTCATTTTTTTTTTCAGTTTTTTAATTGATTTACTACAGGTTTTGAAAGCTTGTCAAGATTGAAGAACCTGGAGACCTTAGATCTTAGTTTCAATAATTTCGACATAAGAATCATAAAATCATTGAGTACAGTCAAAACTCTTAAGAATCTGAATCTTGCTTCGAATGACATAAATGGATCCTTTCCTGCCCAAGGTATGTTGAACTTTCGTATTGCTTTATAGAGTGTAAAATCATATTTTCTTCTAAATACTACGAATTGCATTGTCGTTTCTTTTTCTTTCTGTTTTTTTTCTTTTTTTGGTCTTCTAATAGATCTACTGTAGGTTTTGAAAGCTTGTCAAGATTGGAGAATCTGGAGATCTTAGATCTTAGTGGCAACTATTTCGACATAAGAATCATAGAATCATTGAGTGCAGTCAAAACACTTAAGAATCTAAATCTTGCGTGGAATAGGATAAATGGATCAGTTCCTGCCCAAGGTATGTTGAACTTTCATATTGCTTTATAGTGTAAAATACTTTTTTTTTTTTTTTTTTAAATACTACGAATTGCATTGTCGGTTCTTTTTGTATTGAAGCATATGATGGAGTTCTTTTTTTGGTCTTCCAATAAAATTGGGGATATTGAACCCCGGTGATAATTCCTTTGGTTATAACATTATGCCATCTCTAACTGGACTTGCGTCCTTTAAGACATCGAGTCTTGCAAGAAATTCTTTTGAACGTTGGAATGCAACAGAAGCTATTCTATGATAGCGAGCCTTCTTTCTTTTAAATTTATGATTATCACGTCAAATCTCTCTTAATCCATGATTATATTCACTTCTTTATTATCTCTTTAAGTGGACTATTTACATGATTTATTTAAAATTTTACATTTCTTTTGTGAATCAATGATAATAAGACATAAACCTGTATAAACGCCCAAATACATTTTACTTGAAAATTCATATTTCATTTTTAATAATATTTGCATTTGAGTGTATTATTTTTATAAAATTTTGATTAATCAATTTTATTTATCTTAAGCTCCTGCACCCCTACCACATAGATTTGTCACGTCTTTGCCGGTGTCACTTGCTCCTAAAAGTGAAATAATTCTTTAAAAAATAAAAAGTAAAATAATTAAATATCAATATGTAAAATAAAATCCATATTTATTTAAGTTATAAGAAAAAATGATACACATTATTACTCTACTTTTCTTACACTTATATCTTTTTATTGACTTTTTAAATTCATTATTAGATTGGTGTGAGCTACATGTAAGTCCTACCAATTCAATAATAAATTTAAAAATTAGATTAAAAAAATTAAGTAAGAAAATAACGCAACTTTCCAAGTTGTCTTTTTTTCAAATTATCTCTTTTCATCTTACTCATCCGTACAAGTCTTTTTCTTTTTTCTTTTTTTCATTTCACTTTAACCCATCATCTTCTTTTCCTAAATCTTAATTTATTTTATTTTATTTTCTCTTCTCATTCCCTCACGTCGGTATCCATCTCTCCTTTTACATTTCTTTTCTTCCAGTTAGCCCAAAACTCAACCCCTCTACTCCATATTTCGGTTTTCTCCACAATTGTTTGTTCAAACTCACCCATATCTGTAAACAATTGGATCAGAACATTCTTCAATCCAAACACTACTCCAAACTCCTAATCGGTAAACAACATCGAGACCCCCAAACCATTTTCAAAATCAACCCAAAAATCCCAACAAATCAAACCCATTCATCTTCAAAATAAATCCGGAAATTCCACAACAACCTTCATTCTTCTAACTGAAAATCAACCAATTTTTATTTTTACTTCTCAAATGCAAAATCAAACTTCAAATGAATGGGTATTCCAAGAATCTCACCTTGGTTTGGCTTAACCAGAAAATCCCTTTCTCTCCTTCTTCCTCTCTTTCTCTCTCTCTTTCTCTTTATCTTCTTTTCTTTCCTTTTCCTCTGTTCTCTCTCTTCTCTGTTTCCTTCTTCTACGGTTCTATCAACGCACGTTTCTTTTTTCTTTTTTAATTACACAATTGGAAGCAAAAGGACAGGTGTTAAAAGATAGGAAATTTTCGGTGGGGGTGAGTCAGCACCCCACCACGCGTCAATCTTTTTTTTTTTTCTTAAATTATTGAAAATACCCAAAAAGCCTTTAAGTTTTCTGGATATTACATCTTAAACCCTTGATTTTCCGTTTTTCAATTTTGTCACCCAATTTCAAAAATTATGTCCTCCCAATTTCAAATTGATTAATTAGTTTGACAATAGGTATAAGTTGAAATACATGATGAGCTTTAAGTTCACAATAGGTATAATGGTCCAAAAGTTGTATATGCTAATGTTATCAACACTCGTTTATAGCCAATAAGTTGTAGCTCAAATTGACCCATTACCTTTTTTTTTTTCTATTCAAGAGGGGGGAAGGGGTAGGATAAACCCATTACCTTGAACCTAGCTATTGACTGCATTTGTATATAACTTATCAATAAAAGTAAAAATTCCTATATATGTCCGTGAAAGAGAAATTTTTTTTATTTTTTAAGAATAATCATGAACTTTATAATTGTTGTTCTTCATTGACATAATACAATAGGAAAATATTGTGTATGTTATGGCTTTCTATGACTTGCTAAATCCATATTACTTAAAATGAAATGCATGAAAGCTATGTTATTTAAAATTATATTAGATTTGTAATCCATTAGATGAATGGTCATGGTTGTTATATATATAGATTGAAGGCATGCATGTATTGTATGATTATTTTAGAAATATAGTACATGAATTTTGCGGCGCATAAAGAATTTGTCTTGTCACGTATGTTCATGACAAATCAACAATCATGCCATATAGTGATCAAATGCAGTTAACAATTAGCATCATTTTTTAATTGAAGATTCCTCATTGATTAACCATTGACTTTTGTTCTTTTGTAGAATTTGAAAAGCTGTCAAGTTTAAGGAATCTAGGAATTTTAGACCTTGGTTATAACTACTTTGATAATAATATCATTCTACAGTCTTTGGGTGCAGTTTCTTCTATCTTACTAATTTTAATTCTTACTCAGAATTAAAATTGCATAGTATCCATTTATGCCATAATGTTGGAAAATTGCATAATGTTATGCCATGATCTGATCTTATTCCATGAAAAAGGAAAATAAAGAAATTAATATAATTAAGAGAGTATAGTATCCATTTGTAACAGTAATGGAGTATTGAAATATTCATCGCAGAGAAATTTTCTGGTAGAATTTGGTTCGTTTTTCACATGAAGCCAGGGCTGCGCTTTTTTTGCGCTTTTAATATATTTTCTCTTATAAAAGAAAAAGGGTGGGAGCCAATGGACACATGTTGGTACCAATGTACATAGGAAGCCATGCCCTTTTCCGGTATGGAATATTTCCCTGTATAAACAAAACAGGGTCTTGAGGTGTATTTTTGTAGACTCTAGAGTATACAAGTAAAAATACTGAGGGTTCTAGTTGCTCGTTAGTTTTTATTTTAAGCCTTTAGATTACCTGAATTCTGGAAAAGAAACAAGAAAGAAGTTGTGCGAGGATGTGCTTGGTGTAATGGACTTCGGGTTGGAGTCTCTAGTTTCAAATTGTTTTTTGCGTGCTTTGTGTATAAGAAATGGAAGAAGTCCACGTGTAAATAGGCATGAGCCTGGTGTGTGCATGCAAATGAGCATATGTATATGGCAATCTAGAAAACATTATTCTTCTGTAGAAGAGTGATGAAATCCATATTTCAGAAATTGTATCAGATTAATTTTGTGTGCCAAAAGCCATTTGGCTTAATCTTTTTAGTATTCTGGTAATTTGTATATTCGGGTGTTGGAAACTTTTTAAATTTGATCTTGGGCTCATTTGGTATGAAACTGAGTTGCATAATTTTTTTTGCAAAAAAGGCGGGTGAAGACACCGCTGAGATGATTAAGAACACAGAGGATAATAAGAAGGCTGCGGCAGAGAAAGAAGCCGAAGTTCAGGAAGTTTTGAAACAATTGAATTCAAAATTGGAAATAATTGGAAATCTCGTTCATGATTCATTGTGGTACTGCTTATTCAGAATTCTGAATTTATGAATGTGTTGTAGGCAAACAATGCTTGAGACTTTGATTCTTACTCAGAATAAGTTGGAAGGATACTTTCCTGTTCAAGGCAGTTTCTTCTATCTTTACAGTTTGATATCTTTCATTATACTTGGTTCTTACTAATTTTAATTTCTCTTTAATTTGGAATGCAGAGTTAATTGCATTGAGAAACTTGATCAAGCTAGATATAAGCGGGAATAACTTTAATGGTTTCCTACCACTACAAGGCAAGTTTTTTATTATGGACAGAGTCCTTTAACCATGGGTTAGAAGCATCAATCATAAGGTTCAAGAGTATGATTGAGTTCTTTTTTGGGTCTTCCAATAATTTTCTTCCAGGTTATAGCATTATACCATCTCTAAGTGGGACTTACGTCCCTTAAGACATTGAGTGTTGCAAAAAATTCTTTTGAATTTTGGAATATAGCGGAAGCTGTTCTACTATATATAGCGAGCCTTCTTCCCTTTAATAGTACTTACTCGGGGATTATGTAGACTTACACCTCATCTCCTAAGGCGATGAGTCTTGGTGGCGATAGTATGGAAAATTCTTAGCAGCTGAAGATATATTATATATTTAAATTTGTCATTGAATACTTATGATTATAAAGTGATGTTTTCGGGAAGTTTGAATTGTGCATATCCAGTTACTTAGCTATAAAATACTATTTTTTTTTCTAATTAAATACTATGAATTGCAATGTCCTTTTTTTTTTTTAATTTTTTTTCTCAATTTTTTAGTAGATCTACTACAGGTTTTGAAAGCTTGTTAAGATTGAAGAACCTAGAGACCTTAGATCTTAGTTTCAATGATTTCGACATAAGAATCATAGAATCATTGAGTACAGTCAAAACCCT
The DNA here is from genome assembly GCA_900184695.1 of Betula pendula. Classification (NCBI taxonomy): domain Eukaryota; kingdom Viridiplantae; phylum Streptophyta; class Magnoliopsida; order Fagales; family Betulaceae; genus Betula; species Betula pendula. The sequence goes on along the minus strand of FXXK01000025.1, from coordinate 169,077 downwards.
TAAAAATCTAAATCTTGTTGAGAATTTCATAAATGGATTATTTCCCGCCCAAGATATGTTGATCTTTTGTATTGCTTTATAGAGTGTAAAAACATATTTTCTTCTAAATACTACGAATTGCATTGTCGTTTCTTTTCTTTTCTGTTTTNCGACATAAGAATCATAGAATCATTGAGTACAGTCAAAACCCTTAAAAATCTAAAATCTTGTTGAGAATTTCATAAATGGATTATTTCCCGCCCAAGATATGTTGATCTTTTGTATTGCTTTATAGAGTGTAAAAACATATTTTCTTCTAAATACTACGAATTGCATTGTCGTTTTTTTTTTTTTTTTTTCCGGTTTTTTAATAGATCAACTACAGGTTTTAAAAGCTTGTCAAGATTGGAGAATCTGGAGACCTTAGATCTTAGTCGCAACTATTTCGACATAAGAATCATAGGATCATTAAGTGCAGTCAAAACCCTTAAGAATCTAAATCTTGCTAGGAATCGCATAAGTGGATCCTTTCCTGCCCACGGTATGTTGAACTTTCGTATTGTTTTATAGTAGGTAGGGGTGTACAAGTTCACCGCGTACCGCGTACCGACCGTGTTTCGACCGTCTTCGACCGCCTACCGCCCACTGGCGGTCGGTAGGCGGAAGAAAAAAATTTCTTCCGACAATTGTCGGTCGGTAGGCGAAAATGGTTTTGTACCGACCGCCTACCGATTTTAACCGATTTTAACCGACATTCACATTCTCATAATCAATATAATTGGAAATGAGAAAAATTCACATTTTGAGAAATCTAATCATATTGTGCCACATCACTTTGTAAGAGTTTTTTTGTAAAATTTTTATAAAGTATTTTATGATGTCACTATGAGAAAGTAAATGACCGACCTAATAGGTTTGTGAATGTTGATTATGAGAATGTAAATTTGAAACAGGTTTTTATATTATTGGGTCATATTATATTTTAAAAATATTCATAATTTTTGAAAATGGTCATATTAGAAACCCTATTTTTCGACCCAAAAAACGAATAGGCTACAAGGCCATAACCTAAAAATTGGCCCAAAAAGTGCATGAGCCACCACAGCCGAACCAAAAACTTGATCCGATTTAACCGACATTTCCGACCGTCATTACCGACAAAAGTCGGTAATGTCGGTAGGCGAAACAAGCCCACATGCGGTAAAGTCGGTACAATTTTCGACTTTACCGACTGTGATTTGGCGAAAGACGAAAATGCTATTTTCGACACCGACTTAACCGACGAACACCCCTAATAGTAGGGCTATCAAAACGGGTTGACCTGCTTGACCCGCCAACCCGTTTATTAAACGGCTCACCCGAAACATGACCCGTTTAATAACCGGGTCATCCAGCACGACTCGGCAACCTGTTTAGTTGTCGGGTCGTGCCTTCCGAGGCGGGTTTACTGGACCCGACCGACCTGAATGAAAAGAAAATCAGGCTAATCAGCCACTTCTGATTTCTGATTCTCTGAACTCTGAAGACCAAAACCGTGAAAGTGTGTGGGAGGCGACAGCGTCGAGGGAGAATCGGGAGATTGAGGGAGAGAGGTCGCCGACGTGCGTGGGAGGCAATGGCGTCGAGGGAGTCTGGGAGATCTACGAGCTACCGGCTACAACGTCCGGAGAGAAAGGGAGATCGAGAGAGAGAGCGGCCGGCGGCGTGCGTCGGAGGCGACGGCGTTGAGGGAGTTGGGGAGATCTACGGGCTACCTGCTACGGCGTCCGGGGAGAGAGGGCGATCGAGAGAGAGAGCAGCTGGCGGTGTGCGTAGGAGGCGACAGGCATCGGTGTGAGGACGGCAACACAGCGTGGTGAAATCATTGAAGAGTGAAGAGAATCTGTGCGATTTTGAGTGAAGACTGAATTTGTGCAATTTGTGAAAACTGTGTGTGAAATTGTGAATTAGTGAATTTAGTGTAGTGAATCAGAATGTGCAAACCGGTGCATTTTGGTTTCACAAATTTTTTTTTTAACGGGTTACCGGGTCACCCGATGGGTTGACCCGTTAACTAAACGGGTTGACCCGTTAACCCTGTACACCGGTAACCCCAAACACAAATCCGGTATTTTCGTGTCGGGTTGGCGGGTCGTGTCAAAAATTGCCACCCCTACTACTTATAAAGTGTAAAATACTATTTTCTTCTAAATACTATATGAATTGCATTGTCTTTTTTTTTTTTTTTTTTTTTTTTTTTTTTTTCAGTCTTTTAATAGATCTACTACAGGTTTTGAAAGCTTGTCAAGATTGGAGAATCTGGAGACCTTAGATCTTAGATACAACTATTTCGACATAAGAATCATAGAATCATTGAGTGCAGTCAAAACCCTTAAAAATCTAAATCTTGCTGGGAATAGCATCAATGGATTCCTTTCCTGCCCAAACTTTCGTATTGCTTTATAGTGTAAAATCATATTTTCTTCTAAATACTACGAATTGCGTTGTCGTTTCTTTTTCTTTTCTACTTTTTGTTTTGTTTTGTTTTGTTTTGTTTTGTTTTTTTTGTTTGTTTTTTTGTTTTTTTTTTCCAGTCTTTTAATAGATCTACTACAGGTTTTGAAAGCTTGTCAAGGTTGGAGAACCTGGAGACCTTAGATCTTAGTGACAACTATTTCGACATAAGAATCATAGAATCACTGAGTGCAGTCAAAACCCTTAAGAATCTAAATCTTGCTTGGAATCGCATAAATGAAACCTTTCCTGCCCAAGGTATGTTGAACTTTCGTATTGCTTTATAGAGTGTAAAATACTATTTTCTTCTAAATACTACGTGTTGAGACAGTTTCCAACTCCGGCTGCGCGAGTTACCCGAGAACAGAGAAAACGTTAGACACAAGAGCTTGCCGGGGTTGCCGGCGGGGGATAGCTCCGATGCCTAAGTCAGTTCTTTTCTTTGAGAGAAAGACTTAGAATAACTTTTCTGTATTATGATTGTACTTACCTTTTGCCGAACCTATCCCTTCTCCTTATATAGTGGCTGCCCTCCCGAGGCTCATTTAATGAAGCTCTTCGGTGGGCCCCTGGGTTCCCCCCTAGTCGTCTATGCCCATACGGGCCATTAAAGGTTGTTCCACGTGCCATAAGCGCAATGGTCCACGGTATTTAAATTCCTGTTTGATTGTCACATCAATCACGTCTTAATGGGCTTTGTAAGCATTGGGAACTTGCGGGCGCAATGATCGAGGCCGGTGATCATAAATGCTTACCATAATGGGGGTTGTCCCTTCTTCATAAAAGGTCGTTAACTCTCTTATATGGGAGCCGAACCTTAAAGGTCGGCGAGGCTCCTTTAGACAGGAGCAGAACTTCGGGGGTCGGCAGCATTCCATATACGGAACCGGGCCCAGGGGTTCGGCAGGGTCCCTAACACATCAGCCGAACCTTATGACCAAGGTCAGTGGAGGAGTGGACTTGGGCTTGACCTGCATGGGCCACGCTGTAAGAGAATCAGGTGTGGGCCTAACTGTAGCTCCGGGCCCAATCCCCAACAGTTACCCCCTAAAATTTCTCGCGTCATGCGCTTGGAATGGCGGGAGAATTTTATTTCAATTCGAAAATGAACCGTCGTTTGTGGAGACGTGGGGTTGCGTGTCATCTTTTGGCGTGGTTACACGTGTTCACCTCCTGTCCACAGCTTTTCTTGGAGGCGGCTACGCCTCAACGCATATGAGTACGTTTTGAGGGGAACCTTACTTTGTCTTCTTCGTGGAAAATCCCTAGCCGTCACTGTAACTCTCCTTTGCGGCGACTGACCTCTCACCTTTCGCTTTCCATCCAACATTCCTGTTCCAGACACGATGCCGAGGAAATCTTCGAAATCTTCGAAACCTTCTGGATCGTCAAAGCCTCCGAAATCCTCGAGGTTGGATGAGTCGGAGGCCCCGTCCACTTGGCGGTCCACCTTGAGACCGGAAGATGCCGAAAGGCTGAGGGAGACCTACGAGATTCCTGATGGGGTGGAGATCCGGATCCCCGGCCTTAAGGATGACATTTTTGGGAACATTAAGGGGCACGAGGTGTGCATCTTCGAGAAGTCCCTCGAGGCTGGGCTCCGACTACCTTTTCCCCAAGTGGTTCGGGAAATATTGCACATTTTAGAGATGGCCCCCACGGAGCTGAAGGCCGGCGCGTGGCGACACGTGGTGGCCTGTTGCGTGGCATGGCGAATGGTTCTGGGGGACGGCGTAGAGCTGTCTGCGCCGGAGTTTCTGAATCTTTACACCCCCTTCAAGTATGGCCACACCTGGACATTTCAGGGTCGGGGTAGAAAATTCTTTTCCGCCCCGTCTACATGGTTGAGTAACCCCCCTTTCAAGAAGTCGTTCTTTTACGTTTCCGATTTGGGATGGGAGCTTCCCTCTATTTTGTGGGACCATCCACCAGAGGCTCGGGTTCCACTTAAATGGAGCGAACATCCGCCTAAGACGGTGTTCCCCAAGCCGAGATTGACGGCCACCCAAAAAGAAAGGCTTGACCGTATGATCGCTTGGTCTGTAGCGCACGTGGAGGACGGGAGCGAGGAGTCGAACTTGGGGTTCTTGCTTCTACCCGTAAATCTGCAGAAGTACTTGGGCTTCTCTGCGCAGAGATGTGCCGGTATGTCCAAAATTCCGCACCCCCTTTTTCCGTCGAAGAAGAAGAAGGAGGGGAAAGTAGAGGTTTCGACTAGGCGGACAAGATCCAAAGGGCCGAGCCCCGCCCCAGTTAAGGAAATCGAACCCTCTGCCTCGTCCGGCACGGGGTCGGCTTCGCTCTCTTCGCCCGAAGAAGGTGACTCAGCAGAGCATCCCGCTCCACAAATAGTTGAAGGCCCAGTCATTCTGAGCGACAGCTCAGATGAAGATGAGGATGAGGTTCCTCTAGCGAGGAGATCTCCAGCCTTCAAGAGAAAGGTTACCGGGTCGCCGCGCTGCGCGGACTCTTCTTCGTTTCCCATCGAGGAGGAAGCGAGGGATCACGAGTCTGTGGATTTCATCAGGACCTACCGTCCGACGAAGAGGGCCAAAGGCGTCCAGATTCTCCTCGAAGGTGAGGACCCGGAGCCTCTTCCCGGGGCGGTTCCCCAAGTTGGACTCGGCGAGGTGGGTACGGCTCCGCCGTCTCTTCTTCCCTCAGTGCCGGAGACGGAGCCGGCCACCGAAGAGGCGAAGATTGGATCTGTGCCAGAAAATGAAGCTATCGCGGCTGCGGCTGATCAACAGGAGACCGGACCCATTGTGGGTGACGACTCGACGGTCGCAGATATTGCCTTTTTCGAGGTTCCAAGTCCTCAAGCGATCCCAGTTGGGTCGGTTGAGGAGATTGAAACTGTTGCTGCCGAAGTAGGTTCGGTTAAGGAGACTGAGTCTGCTGCTGCCGAGGTAGGTTCGGTTGAGGAGACTGAGTCTACTGCTGCCGAAGTAGGTTTGGTTGAGGAGATTGAGCCCGCTGCCGCAGAAGTAGGTTTGGTTGAGGAGATTGAGCCCGCTGCCGCAGAAGTAGGTTTGGTTGAGGAGATAGACGCCTTCGAGGTCCCTAATGAGCCCGAGCCTTCGAACTTGGGAGGCGAGGCTCCCCAATTTCACCATCCCGGAGGGTCGGCGCCTGGCGGTCCAGTTTGGTGGGAAATGGTCGGCTTTCACGAAGATCCGGTTCTTGGTCTTCGTCGTCAAATAGAGGTACATTGCGGTTGTCGTTAGTAACCTCGATCCTTAGGTTCGGCTTGCTCACTAATTATGCCCATTTTTGTAGGACACTCTAGTCGCCGTGGATTCGCTCGGTAGACATTTGCGCTCCGGCGAAGACTCGTTCCTTGAATGGAAGAAACGGTTGGAGGCTCGGGAGGATGAGCTCAAAGCAGCTAGATCCACCATCGCAGCGTTAGAAGCTCGCAATCTTGAGCTGGAAGGGGCGTCGGCTCGTTATGAGAAAGAGCTTTCTACAGCCCTAGAGAGACAGGAAGTTTTGGAGGCGAAGTCCTCTGAATATGATCAGCTTCGTTCAGCCGTAGACGTTGGCCAGGCGAGGATCGATGCCTTGACTTCCGACGTCATCCGGCTCGACAGGGCGAACGCGGGGCTTGAAGGATTGGCAGCCGACCTTAGGGTCAGGCTTGCAAGGGCGGTGCAAGCAGAATCCGAGTTGGCGGATCGCTCGTCTCGGTTGCAGAGGTCCGTTGATGAACAGAGAGGGACCATTGCTGGATTTGAGGCGGAAGTCTCCGATCTATCCCGGAACCTCCACTCTATAGAGGCTGAGCGCGACTCTGCGCGGAGGGAGCTAGGCGATGCTCAGAAGCAACTTGCTTCGTTATAGGACGAGATGGTGGCGCTGAAGAAAGAAAACAAGGCGTTTCGTCCAAGGAAAGTGCCGCCACCGGTTCAGCAGGCCGCTTCATGCAGAGGTATAAACAAGCGAACTAGTTGGTGAAAAGATATAAGCACCAACTTGACGTGGTTCACGTGGTCAGGAATCGCACTTGGGTCCACGGGTACGAATGGGGAATAGAGACCATGCGAGAGATGTCGATGAATGATCGATACAAGCACCGAGTACCTACTGTCAAGATCGAAGAGATTTTTCCTGACCCTCGAGCCCTGAACGAGCTCAAAGAGTTTGGAGTGAGAGAGTTGCCCGATGCTCGCAATATGTGGACCATTCCTCGCCCCGCAGCGGTGCCTCGGCGGAAGGCCGAGGGCGGAACCGAAGCTGGGACCAGCGACGCGCCCGAAGCTGTGGCCGATAGCGGATCTAAGGCCGAACCTTCTGCTGGTGGGAGCATACCTACCACGTGATTGTGAATATTTTTGTAATTGTTGACGATACCCTATATATATAAGTTTATAATTCATAGCGTAATTTTAATGCGTTGCTGTCGTTGCCCTCACTATTTGGGCGTTGGGAAGGACTTCGGGTCGGTAGGGCCCACTGAGAATGGTCGTGACCGACCTTCGTATTAGTCAGGCCTTTCCTTATCCTCTTTTTTTTTTTGTATGACAAGACCAAGCCTAATTTTCATAATGAGATTCTTTGACTCTGTCTTGTCACCTGACTTCACTTCTGACCCGCAGCTCTAAGCAACGCGATTTGGAATATTATCTAGGCACTTTCGCATTTGGCTGGAATGGAACGCCGTTCAGATACTCCGTTTCGGAAATTTGGAAAGTCTTTCACTGGGGTCTTGGTTGGCAGCATGCTGCGTAATAAATGGTGCAACTCCTTAAGGGGCGCGCCTGTTGGGCTTCCCAAAATCTGGTGCGCTTACTTAAAGGAAGCGAGCCCTAGCTTTTCTTCATTACTATTCTCACTTTCTTTGCCGTTCACAATGGGTGCTTTCTTCTTTTTCCGTTCTCGAAAAACTTTGTACTATGGACGGTGATGGGCGCCGCCGGAGGCCTCAGAGGATTCCTGCGCCAGAGGCTCCGGGGGGTTCTCGCCGGAGCAAACGACTCCGGGAGCAAGTGCCGGTTGCTGGGCCCGCTCCAAGAATTTTGGTTTCGGATTCGGAGTCCGTGAACCGTCCTTCCGGGCTCGCCGGGGACGC
>FXXK01000025.1:116079-148094 GCA_900184695.1 Betula pendula | reverse complement strand
TCTGTTCTCTCTCTTCTCTGTTTCCTTCTTCTACCAACGCACGTTCTTCTTTCTTTCTTTCTTTCTTTTTAATTACACAACTGAAAGCAAAATTTCAAAATTAGTTAAGGAGGAATGGTTTTGTGATAAACAAATTGAAGCAGTCTAAATATTTGGGACCAAGATGCATTAAATATAAAATTTGAGCTCCCAACGGTGGATAACGATTAATTTATTAGTCATAAATACAATAATGATTGTGTAGCTTAGTTTTCATTCCAGAATTGTTTTAGCTTTGTTTTTATTTCTGGACAGTAGGTGGAACTCATCTCATAGTACCTGGTTTCCTTAAGAAGTGGTTCTCTTCAATTCAATGGAGATTCCCATTTTCTTCATGAGGAACTAAACCTTTTATAAGGTTTTGATGGATTTCATTCCAAGTACTATGGGGTGATCATGTTTAGCTAGGATCTTACTCATTTGGTATAATGATTGTGTAGCCAAAGATGTTGTTCTTCATGTGATATCCATTTGAGTAATATTACCTTTTCTTGTCTATGAAAAAGTGTGTTGCTTGATTGATTACTTAGGCTTTACAATGATACTTTTTGACATGTTTTATGAGGGTTTGATGGGGTATGCTAGGGACTACGATTCAATCCACATGTAGTTTAATTTAGTTAAGTGGAAAGTCTAGTGGAAACCTAAGATGCTCCATGCTTTTCCCATGAATTGTGTAAGCTTTGAGAGGGGTTTATATTGCATGTTAGGGAGCTTTGATTATCTCACATTTAGATTAGTAGGTGGGTGGTTAGAGTGTAACTATGATGTCTTATTATTCCCTTTAAAAAGGACTTTCATGAAGAGTAGTTGTAAGGGTTGACACCCTTTGCACTCTCACTTTATACCTTTGACAAAAGATCCATGCTAGATGTTGTTCTCTTGTAGTATGAGGAATGGATGAAGTCAATCCCTTATACTCTCCCTATTCCCTTTATCTTTAATTGATTGTTGTAGTTTATGTTGAGTAGTGGTTAAAGAATATCAAAATTCTTGTTTTTGATAAGTTGAGTTAGAAGTGATCTTGGGAATTTCATAGCATAACAACCAATACAATCTCTGCGGATCGATACCCTCCCTTAGAGCTATCCTACAAGGATTTGATCTAACACGAGTGGTTTTATAAATTTCAAAATCGTGCGCATTCGTTCGTATCAATTTTTGGCGCCGTTGCCCGGGATTGTTTTTCAAACGGTTGTTTATGAAGTTTTTAGGGTTACCTTTAGCTTGATTTTTGTGCATATTGTATATTCTGTTGATAGTGTGTTTTATAAAAAATTCGTCTCTGTCCAAAGTTTGGTTTTAGTGTGTTTTTGGTTTCTGGTTTCTGTTCTATTTCTGCCTATTCTGTTTCTGCAGAATTGGGCTGGGATCGATCGTAACCCCCTTGGAATCGATCGTAGACCTGCTGATTAGTAGCACTAAAGCTACTGCTGCAAGGCAGAAACTAACATCTTTCTTTATTTTTCTTTTTTATTCTACTTTAATTGTGTATATATATATTATTCTGTTTAAAGGTGTACTAGTTTCTGTTTCAAATTTTTTTTTTCCTGTTTTGCATCTGCTTCTGCCATTTCTGTTTCTGCAGAAGTGCACCAAGGATCGATCGTAGCATCTGAGGGATCGATCGTAAGGTGGGATCGATCGTAGACTCTTTGGGATCGATCGCAGGACTTCTGACCAATAGCACTGAGGCTACTACTGCAAGGCAGAACCGAGTACCTTCTTTAATTTTTTTCTTTTATTTTGTTTTATATTTGTGTTGTACATAATATTAGGTTGATAGTTTATGTTTGGTCGCTGCTCATTATCACTGCCTATTTTTCCGTGCGACCTAGATCTAGAGCGTACTCTTAGACAACAAAGAACCGCAAGGAACTTAGATCTAAGAGTACCTAATATAGAACACATGACTGAAGAGAATAGAGCTGTTTTATTGAGGGATCATTATGTTCCCTCCACTTACACACCATCTTCATGCCTTCGGTTGCCAAACATCACGGCAACCCAATATGAAATTAAGTCCAGCACTATAAAAATGTTACCATCTTTTTATGGACTTGGCAATGAGGATCCTTATAAGCATCTAGACGAATTCATTGATATATGTTTAAATTTGAGATTGCAAAATTTTGATGAGAATGCTTTGAGGATGCGCCTCTTTTCGTTTTCCCTCAAGGATCAAGCCAAACATTGGCTTACTTCCTTGCCTAATGATTCAGTTACTTCTTGGGCTCAAATGCAACAAGAATTCCTTAAGAAGTACTTTCCAATAGGGAAAACAAATCAAATCCGGAAAGCCATAACTGCCTTTTCTCAAATAGATGGTGAATCTTTCCACGAGACGTGGGAAAGAATGAAGGACCTTTTACGAAAGTGTCTGCACCATGCTGTCCCCAAGTGGCAGCAAGTCCAATGCTTCTATGATGGCTTAACTGAGCCTCATAGGCAAATGGTCGATGCCTCATGTGGAGGCACATTCATGTTGAAGAGCGAAGATGATGCATGGACTCTTTTTGAAAATCTTGGTGAAAACTCTTTACACCATGCATCATCTGGTCGTAGGGCACCTCCTGCCAAACAAAAGCATGAAGGTCTTTTTGAAGTGAGTCATTCCTCTGAGGGTACCTCTAAAGTGGATGCTCTCTCTCGTAAGCTTGACCAGATCAAGGCAGCTGGCTTTGTTCCTACGCCTATAGCTCCCATCTCAACTCCACTTGAGGCATGTTCATTCTGCTCTAATCCATCGCACCAGGCGAAGGATTGTCCTATCATTGAGCAATTCTCTGAAGTTCATCCCGAGCAGGTGAACACAGCATTCTCCAGACCGGGTAATGATCCTTATTCCAATTCATATAACCCGGGATGGAGAAATCATCCTAATTTTTCTTGGCGAGCCCAGCTCCGGGAAATCAAGGACCCATTGGGGGATTGCAAAATCAGGGACATCCGATGCCTCCCCATCAATCTTTCTATCAGTCCTCCAACTACCGACCCCCTCAGCATCAATTTCAGTCAGCCCCTCCTCCTAGGAATTCTGCCTTTGAGGATAAGGTTTTGACTGCTCTTGGCAATCTTGAGGCCAATACTCAATTGCTGAATTCCCATTCCCAATCCATCGCCAAGCTGGAAGGTCAAGTTGGCCAGCTGGCGAATGCGTTTAATCAGAGGAAGGAAGGGAAGCTGCCCTCCCAACCAGTTGCCAACCCTAAAGGACAATATATGGTCGATGGAAGCGCTTCTGGTAGCGGTCCTCCCGAGCAAGTCCAGGCAGTCACTACGTTGAGGAGCGGCCGGGTGGTCGATAACAAGGTCGGGCTGAAGGCCCAAGAGAAGGATGATTCCCCCGTTAATCCAAATCCGCCCATTGGCAGTCCAACCTTTGAGACGTCTTCTGAGCCTAGAGCTCCATTCCCTGAACGTCTTAAGGGGCCTCCTTGTGCTTTAAAGCAAGGAGAGAAATACCAAGAGATGATGGATATTTTCAAACAAGTTCAAATCAATATCCCCATCATCGATGCCATCCGACAGATCCCATCCTATGCCAAGTTTTTGAAGGATTTATGTACTCAGAAGCGTAGGATGAGGACTCGTAGTCCTGAAAAGATTATCTTGACCGAGCAGGTCAGTTCACTTATTCAACACACTGTTCCTACCAAGATCAAGGACCCTGGTGCTCCTACCATTCCTTGCATTATTGGAGACCATGCTGTTGATAAAGCCCTCCTTGATCTGGGTGCAGGTGTGAATTTGCTGCCCTTCTCGGTTTATACGCAATTAGGACTTGGAGAGCTGAAACCCACGACAGTTGTCTTACAACTTGCAGACAGATCCGTTAAGAAACCTCGTGGGATAATTGAAGATGTCATCATCCGAGTGGACAAGTTCTACTTTCCTGTAGACTTCATCGTTCTAGATACAGAGCTTGTCCCGGATCCCGCCAAACTGATTCCTGTCATCCTCGGCCGTCCTTTCTTAGCTACGGCTAACACATGCATTAATTTGCAGGACCGGGGAGATGAGTTACTTTTGTGAACATGAAGGTGAAGTTTAACATCTTCAATGCGTTCCAGCATCTCGTCGGATGCGGGAGGAGTGTTTCTTTGTAATCAGGATTTGAAGAAACCATAGAAGATTCACTCCCCCAATTTCTAAGTGACGACCCATTGGAGGCGTGCCTGTCTCATTTTGATTTGAAGGACTTCGACACGGAGCAATATGTCGACGAGGTTAATTCCCTCCTTGACCTTGCAGCCGCAACAGACTTTCCTCCTTGGAGAGTACCTAAGGAGCCCTTACCACTTACATCAGGCATTCCTCCCGTTTCTTCCCTCATCAACCCACCGAAGCTTGAGCTAAAACAGCTACCATCAAAACTCAAGTAAGCTTTCTTAGGACTTCATGATACTCTTCCGGTCATCATTGCATCAGATTACTTAAGGACCAAGAGATTAGATTATTGGACGTTCTAAAGGAACATAAGGAGGCTATTGGTTGGAGTGTTGGGGACCTCAAAGGGATTGACCCCTCCATTTGTATGCATCGCATTCATTTGGAGGATAACGCTAAGCCCTCTTGCGAGGCGCAACGTCGATTGAATCCCACGATGAAGAACGTGGTCATGACTGAAGTGATTAAACTGCTGGATGCGGGCATCATTTACCCCATCTTAGACAGTAAATGGGTGAGTCCCATTCAAGTGGTACCTAAGAAGTTAGGTATCACTGTTGTTGAGAATTGGGTAGGTGATTTAATTCCTCAACGCACGACCACAGGATGGCGTGTCTGTATAGACTACCGGAAGCTGAATTCGTCTACTAGGAAGGATCACTTTCCATTGCCATTCATTGATCAAATCCTAGATTGTCTTGCCGGCCAGAGTTATTACTGTTTCCTGGACGGATATTCAGGATACAATCAAGTTGCCGTCGATCCGCAAGACCAAGAAAAGAAGACCTTCACCTGCCCCTTTGGTACCTTCGCGTATAGGCGCATGCCCTTCGGGTTGTGTAATGCACCCGCTACTTTTCAACGGTGCATGATGTCTATCTTCTCGGACATGGTGGAGAACTTTTTGGAGGTGTTCATGGACGACTTTTCTGTCTTTGGACCCTCATTTGATGATTGTCTCCATAACCTTTCTCTTGTTCTTAAACGATGCAAGGAGACAAATCTAATTTTGAGTTGGGAGAAGAGCCATTTCATGGTTCAAGAGGGAATAGTTTTGGGGCACATAGTGTCCAAGAGAGGACTTGAGGTTGATCGAGCGAAGATAGAGCTGATTTCAAAACTTTCACCACCTACCACGGTGAAACAAATTCGCTCATTTCTCGGACATGCTGGCTTTTATCGCCGCTTCATCAAGGATTTCAGCAGGATTTCAAGACCCTTGTGCAATCTTCTTGCCAAGGAGACTCCATTTGATTTCGATGAAGCGTGTCTTAAGGCGTTTGAGACACTCCGATCTCTTCTATCCTCCGCCCCTATCATGAAGACGCCTGATTGGTCTCTCCCATTTGAGATAATGTGTGATGCATCCGACTATGCCGTTGGTGCAGTTTTGGGACAGCGTGAGAACAAGCTCCCTCACGCTATTTATTATGCTAGCAAAACCTTGATGGACGCTCAAGTGAATTATACTACTACAGAAAAGGAGTTGCTAGCCGTTGTATTTGCCTTTGACAAATTTCGCTCTTATCTTTTAGGGTCCAAGGTAGTAATTTACTTTGACCATTCCGCTCTTAGGCATCTAATGGCTAAACGGGAGACAAAGCCCCGTTTAATAAGATGGATTCTCTTGCTTCAAGAATTCGATTTGGAGATTAGAAACAAGAAGGGATCTGATAATGTTGTTGCTGACCATCTTTCTCGCATTTCTGTCGAGTCTTCTCTCATTCCAGTTCATGATTCCTTCCCGAATGAGCAACTGTTTGAGATTACCCCGAAGGAAGTGCCATGGTACGCCGCCATCGTTAATTACCTAGCAATAGGTAAGATTCCTTTTCATTGGACGAAGCAAGCAAGAGACCGATTCTTCAAGCAGATCCGATCCTATTTTTGGGAGGATCCTGAGCTCTTTAAGTATTGTGCTGATCAGATTATTCGCCGCTGCATACCTCAGGACGAAGTATAGAGTGTTCTCTCTTTTTGCCACACATTGGCTTGTGGAGGACATTTTAGTGCTAATAAGACTGCGGCGAAGGTCTTGCAAAGTGGATTCTACTGGCCATCCTTATTCAAGGATGCCAATCAATACTGTCGGGCGTGTGATAGATGTCAGCGCCTTGGCACATTGTCCAGAAGGGACATGATGCCTCTAAACCCCATCTTGATAGTCGAGATATTTGATGTGTGGGGGATAGACTTCATGGGACCTTTTCTGCCCTCTTTCGGATTCGAGTATATTTTGGTGGCGGTGGACTATGTGTCCAAGTGGATAGAGGCTGTGGCTACCAGGACCAACGACCATAAAGTCGTGATCAAATTTATCCAATCTAACATCTTTGGTCGTTTTGGTACACCTAGAGCAATCATTAGTGACAGAGGAAAGCATTTCTGTAATAGGTTTATGAAAACCTTACTCCTCAAATACTCCGTCACTCACAAGGTTGCCACGCCCTACCACCCTCAGACAAGTTGCCAGGTGGAATTATCTAATCGGAAGATTAAGCGGATATTAGAGAAAACAGTTAGGCCTGATCGTAAGGATTGGTCCTTGCGACTTAATGATGCACTGTGGGCATACCGTACAGCATTCAAAACACCGATTGGCATGTCGCCATACCGGTTGGTTTATGGCAAGGCATGCCATCTCCCTGTTGAACTTGAGCACAAGGCCTGGTGGGCCGTAAAGACTTTCAATTTCGATATGCAATCAGCGGGTTCCCACCGGAGGTTACAATTGAGCGAGCTTGAAGAGCTACGTAACGATGCTTACGAAAGTGCCCGGATGTACAAGGTAAGAACAAAAGCATTTCATGATAAACACATCCGGTTCAAAACTTTCGTCCCCGATCAAAAGGTATGGCTATACAATTCCAGACTTAGCCTATTTCCTGGTAAGCTCCGTTCGAGATGGGATGGCCCATTTATTGTTACATCAGTATTCCCTCACGGAGCGGTCGAGCTAAGAGACCCGAAGAGTGGCCAAACTTTTAAGGTCAATGGTCAGAGACTGAAACCCTATATCCAGGGTATTGAGCATACGGAAGATGTGGATTCCATCGATCTGAGGAATCCCATCTATTTGGAGTGATTTAATAAGTCATTTTTGGAATACTACCATTTTTGAAAATCCTACACATACATGGGAGGATCGATCGCAGATGCGATCGATCGTAGCAAGCAGGGTAGATCGTAGCCTACGATCGATCCCAGGGAGTAGGAGATCGATCGTAATCATTCAGAGGGTCACGTGACCCATTTTTAAATACCCCTCTGCACCCTAAAACCCTCATTTCTTATTCTTCCCAGTAGACCTACGCTGTTTCCTCCCAAACCCTTGATTTTTCAGCAGGTAAATCCTCTCTTTTTCTTTGATTAAATTCCTTTTTTCTTCTAGATTATTATTCTTTAGCCCTTTTCTTACATTCCCATCCGATTACATCTCAAAAATTTGTTGTTTTGGTATCTTGGGTATGTGGCACGGCAGGTGTTTGTGAAAAGTCCCCAACCAAAAATTTTCAATGTCTTACACCAGTTCTTCCTCCAATCGTGCTCCAGCTGCGGGTAGCCCTTTCTTTCGCAGACATTGGCAGCATCATGATCTTAACCTCGAGACCCGCTTTGATATTGCGGGGAAATTTCGAGAGGATGAAGATGCCAAATGGGCACGGAAACAGTTTAGGCGAAGGCACTTGATGCCCTTGTTGCAGCCAGCCCATGAATTCTTCCACCCCCGCTTTGTCCGACTGTTTTATCAAAATATGACCTTTGATTCGGACAAGCCCGAGGTGTTGGCTTCTACTGTTATGGGAGTTGGGATGGAAATAACCATTAAGGATATCGTTGAGGCAACGGGATGCCCCCATGAGTGCCCTTCGGACAAATTCATTGATCCTCCTCCCGAGGTTGACTTGCACACCATTATTCAGGATATGTGTGATGGGGAGTATGCTGACTCAAGGAGGAATTGTGCTGCGAAGTCAAAATTGCCTTCGAGGCTTTGGTTGGTGGATACAGTGCTGAAGCGGAATGTATGTCCGTTCGGACACAAGACCCATCGGATTGGTGACTTTCTAGCTGCCCTGTACGCTTTTCACAAGAAATACTGGTTCTCAGCACCCCAGCTCATCTGGAAGCAAATGTTCAAGTGTTGGGAAGACAAAGTTGATAAAGGCTTGGTAGGTCCCAACCGGCCGGCTCTACCCTTCCCATTTTTGGTCACCAAGCTCGTTCTTAGCAAGGGCCTAGCACTTTCGGACATAGAATTTCTCACTTATGAGTCCCCAGTGTTTGGCTACAACCAGTGGACATTGAGCATATCTCACTTGCCTAGGCAAGATCCTGTGGGTGCACCAGATGCTGAGATGGAGGACGCAGCTGCTACAGATCAGCCAGCAGCTGAGGCTCAGCATGCTACTGAGATGGCTGAGGGAGAGTCATCTACTCAAGGGAGAGTTCCGCTGTCGCACACAGAGTATGAGTTACTACAAGCGGAACTCGAGAAGATACACAAGAGGCAAGAGGACTTCGAGAAGAGGATGGGAGACACACTTCAGGATATTTTGAGTCGTCTCCCACCTGCCCCATGATTTCCTTTATGTTTTATGTATTGTGGCATTGTATTTTTGATATAACCACATTGTGTTTTACTTTGATAACATCTTCTGAAACAATGTACTATTTCAATGCCATTTTTGATAAGGANCAAGCGGAACTCGAGAAGATACACAAGAGGCAAGAGGACTTCGAGAAGAGGATGGGAGACACACTTCAGGATATTTTGAGTCGTCTCCCACCTGCCCCATGATTTCCTTTATGTTTTATGTATTGTGGCATTGTATTTTTGATATAACCACATTGTGTTTTACTTTGATAACATCTTCTGAAACAATGTACTATTTCAATGCCATTTTTGATAAGGAACATGTGTTATGAGCTTTGTTTTGGGAATGCAAGAATTCTTTGGTTTTGATAATTATTTCATTTATTGTATTATATTTGCTTGTTATTTTTGGTTTTTAGTTTTGTTTTTCAGGATAAGTGTTTTTTAGTCTAAGTTTGGGGGTATGCACAGAGCCATACCTCCCCATTGAGGTTTTTCTTTATCCCTTGTTTTTCCATTCATTGTACATACACATTGGGGACAATGTGTAAATTAAGTTTGGGGGTATGGATAGACAGACAATTTAGACACTTGTTCATTTGTTCATAAGCTTGTATAAATAAAATTTTTTCTTTTGTAAGTATAAAATTTTTTTCTTTTTCTTGTAAATACATGTTCATATTATCCCTTAGAATATTGTTTATCTTTAATTTTGATTTACATTTCATTGGTGAACTTAAAAGAACGAACACATGATCATGCAGTTAGAATTGCAAAATCTTTTTACTTGCGTTTGGCTTTTGAGAATTCAGTTGTTTCACATTGTATATCACGAGCACATTGGCACATGGATTGTGAGGTATGAGCTCTAAATGACAACATGCTTGTTTTCAATACTTCTGATGCAATTGGATTACTTGTTAGATGGATGACCTGGGCAATAAAATGATGGTATCATGAGAAATACAAAAAAGAAAAAAGAAAAAAAAAAGATGATATAACAGCTAGTTTGTCTTTGTAGCCTAGTTAACTTGAGTTTACAGCCCCTAGGGATGCCTCTACATCTAGTGCCCTAAAGCCATCTGGTTTGGGAGTCATTGGCTTAACACTCGTTACATACGTTAACTAGAAGCTTAATAGAGTTAAGCTAACAGCTGTGTAAATATAAGTATAAAAGGTTGGTAAATAAGTAAACATGCCTTGGTTGTTTCATTTGATAAGGAGTTTGATGAATTTTGAGGTATTGAGCCATGTGTGTTGCTAATTATTTTGAAACCTCATCTCTATGTGCTGAGTCACTTTTCACCAGTTGGAACATATATGAAATCTCAGCTAGCCATTTGTAAGTACACATATTTTGTACACTCTGATTTGTGGTGAAAATGGAGTTTGTTAGTTTAAGCTTGCCACTGACATGCGAACCATTATTTTTTGTGATGCAATATTCCTTGTGATAATTTGATCATGCATGATGTTTGTGGGTAGGATTTCTGTTAAATCCTCACGAGACTTCACTCGTCCGCTAGGGATGCCTAGGGGTTTAAAAGGCTTATTGCAGGTGCTAAATGCAATCGTGTTTCCTACGACAAAGGAGGTAGCATAGTTGTTCATATCTGTATCTTTTTAATTTAATTTTCTGTTGTTGTGTAATGCTAAGGGACTAGCATTATGTAAGTTTGGGGGTGTGATAAGTGCTGAATGTTATACATTCAAGCCCCTTAACTCGCATGTGTTATACCTTAGTTTGTGTTATTGTTTAATGTTTTTGTTGTATTTAGTGTTGTCTTATCTTTTAGGTCTTAAATGGAAACACATGCAAATCTTAATCATTGAGCCTAAAAAGACATCAAAGGGAAGCTAAGGAGCTGAGAAAAGACCAGAGATCGATCGCAGAATACCAAGGATCGATCGTAGAAGCATGGGATCGATCGTAGCATCTTGGGATCGATCCCCATCGGAGCTTCCAGAACGTGAACAGCTGTTTGACAGCTAATAGCGGTGGGGATCTTTCTTGGTCTAAAGTTGCGGCTTGCCAGCACATTGTGGGCGCCGAAATCACTTCTCAGAGGACTCCCAACAGCTGGATCCTTAGATTTTTGGCTTGATCTTTCCTTAAGAAAGATCAAGCCTCCTTTTTCTATATAGTGTAATTTGAGTCCGAGAATGGACAGTAGCTTAGCTTAGTTTTCATTCCGGAATTGTTTTAGCTTTGTTTTTATTTCTGGACAGTAGGTGGAACTCATCTCATAGTACTTGGTTTCCTTAAGAAGTGGTTCTCTTCAATTCAATGGAGATTCCCATTTTCTTCATGAGGAACTAAACCTTTTATAAGGTTTTGATGGATTTCATTCCAAGTACTATGGGGTGATCATGTTTAGCTAGGATCTTACTCATTTGGTATAATGATTGTGTAGCCAAAGATGTTGTTCTTCATGTGATATCCATTTGAGTAATATTACCTTTTCTTGTCTATGAAAAAGTGTGTTGCTTGATTGATTACTTAGGCTTTACAATGATACTTTTTGACATGTTTTATGAGGGTTTGATGGGGTATGCTAGGGACTACGATTCAATCCACATGTAGTTTAATTTAGTTAAGTGGAAAGTCTAGTGGAAACCTAAGATGCTCCATGCTTTTTCCCTGAATTGTGTAAGCTTTGAGAGGGGTTTATATTGCATGCTAGGGAGCTTTGATTATCTCACATTTAGATTAGTAGGTGGGTGGTTAGAGTGTAACTATGATGTCATATTATTTCCTTTAAAAAGGACTTTCATGAAGAGCTTTGTTCTCTTGTAGTATGAGGAATGGATGAAGTCAATCCCTTATACTCTCCCTATTCCCTTTATCTTTAATTGATTGTTGTAGTTTATGTTGAGTAGTGGTTAAAGAATATCAAAATTCTTGTTTTTGATAAGTTGAGTTAGAAGTGATCTTGGGAATTTCATAGCATAACAACCAATACAATCTCTGCGGATCGATACCCTCCCTTAGAGCTATCTTACAAGGATTTGATCTAACACAAGTGGTTTTATAAATTTCAAAATTGTGCGCATTCGTTCTTATCACAAATCGTAACCGGGACCACTCCATAATCTTAGCTTTGTAAAACAAGAGACTATCATCTACAAAGAAAAGGTGATTGAGTCAGACCCTACCTCTGGCTAAAGGGACCCCTGTGACTGCTCTGCTTTTCTCAGCCCCCTGCAACATAGCACTCAGAGCCTATGCACACATCATGAATAAGTAAGGGGAGATGGGATCTCCTTACCGAATACCACGAGTAGGAAGAATATTGCCATACATATCTCCATTGATCAAAATTGAATAAGAAACTGATGTGATACAGTTCATAATTAACCGTATCCAGTGCCCATCAAAACCCATCCTGCGCATCACCCCTTCGAGGAAGATCTATTCAACACAGTCATAAGCCTTACTCATATCCAGCTTCAGAGCCATAAAACCCCTCTTCCCCTTCAATACAGAATTCATAGTATGAAGTATCTCATAGGCGGCCAAGATATTGTCTGTGATGTGTCGTTCAGCAACAAATGCACTTTGATTGAGGAAAATAATGCGAGAAATGATTTTCTTAAGTCTGTTGGCTAGGACTTTAAACATGATCTTATAAAGCACATTACACAAGCTGATAGGCTTAAAATCAGTGACCCAAGAAGATGGCGTTTTCTTAGGGATTAGCACTATATTGGTTTCTTTAACAATATCAAGAGATCTACCTGACTGTAAGCAATAGATAACCGCCTAACATATTTCTTTGTCAATCAAAGGCCAATACTTGTAGTAGAAACATGTTCGGTCCTGGAGACTTGTACGGGGATGATAAGTGCTGAATGTTATACATTCGAGCCCCTTAACTCTCATATGTTATACCTTAGTTTGTGTTATTATTTAATGTTTTCACTGTGTTTAGTATTGTCTTATCTTTTAGGTCTTAAATGGAAACACATTCAGATCTTAATCATTAAAGCTTAAAGAGACAACAAAGGGGCTGAGAAGTGTACCAGGGATCGATCGCAGACTACCAGGGATCGATCATACCAATCAGGGATCGATCGTAGCCTGGGATCGATCGTAGAAAGCAGGGATCGATCCCCATCGGGTCTTCCAGAACGTGAACAGCTGTTTGACAGCTAATGGCGGTGGGGATCTTTCTTGGTCCAAAGTTGCGGCTTGCCAGCACATTGTGGGCGCCGAAATCACCCCTCAGAGGACTCCTAGCAGCTGGAACATTAGATCTTTTGCTTGATCTTTCCTTAAGAAAGATCAAGCCTCATTTTCTATATAAGGGATGTATGAGTCCGAGAATCAATGAGCTTAGCTTAGTTTTTATTCCAGAGTAGTTTTTAGCTTTGTCTTACTTGTTTTTACTTCTGTCCAGTAGGTAAGAACTCTTCATTAGTGCTTGGTTTCCTTGGGGAATGGCTTTCTCCAAACAAATGGAGTTTTCCATAACCCTCATGGAGAATAAATCCTTTTTAGGGTTTTGATTTTGCTTAATCCAAGTACTATGAGTTGAGTAGTTTAGTTTGGATTTATATAAATGGTGAGGTGATTCTACATGCTTTTGTTTTGGGCTTAATGCAAACACCATTTGAGATATATACTCTTCTTTGTCTATGAAGGATTGTGTTAATTCTTGGATGATTTAAAGCTTTGCAATGATATTTGTTGACATGATTCTAAGTGGATATGATATTGCAATGCTAGGGAGCTTAATTATCTCACATCTAGATTAGGTGGGTGGTTTGATGTAGCTATGATGTTTTTATCATTTCCTTTGAAAAGTATATTCTTGAGAAGTTGTTGTGAGGGTTGACACCCTTCACACACTCAAAACCTTGCTTTTATGTGAATTCCATGCTATGGCTTGCTTACTTATGGTATGAGGATTGAGTTAGATTCAATCCTCTATATCTTCTTATCATTTTCTAGTTTCATTTGCATAACTTAGTTTAAAAAGCTTTTGGTTATTTAGTTTCCTTTTTATTATAAAATTCACATATCTTTTGATAAAGTTAAGTTAGAAGTAATCTTGAAGATTTCATGATTTAACAACCAAAACAATCTCTGCGGATCGATACCCTCCCTTAGAGCTATCCTACAAGGATTGATCTAATACGAGTGGTTTTATAAATTTCAAAATCGTGCGCATTCGTATACGTACCAATTTTTGGCGCCGTTGCCGGGGATTGTTTTTCAAACGGTTGTTTATGAAGTTTTTAGGGTTGCCTTTAGCTTGATTTTTGTGTATATTGTATATTCTGTTGATACTGTGTTTTTGTACAAATTTCGTTTCTGTGCAAAGTTGGTTTTTAGTGTGTTTGGTTTTTGGTTTCTGCTCTGCATCAGCCTATTCTGTTTCTGCAGAATTGGTCAAGGATCGATCGTAGCCCCCCTGGGATCGATCGTAACCCTGCTGGGCAGTAGCACTGAAGCTACTGCTGCAAGGCAGAAACTAATACTTTCTTTATTTTTTCTTTTTATTATTTTGCCTTAATCGTGTGTTGTATATATTCTGTGCACTGATTTTTGTTTAATTTCTCTTTCTGTTTTAATTTTTCTTTTGTTGTTCTGCATCTGTCCTTGCTGTTTCTGTTTTCTGCAGAAGTGCATCAGGAATCGATCGTAGTCCCTCTGGGATCGATCGTAACCCTGCTGAGCAGTAGCACTGAAGCTACTGCTGCAAGGCAGAAAATTTTATTTGTGCTTTTTATTATTCTGCTTCATTTGTGTATATATATTATTCTGTTTAAAGGGTTACTCGTTTCTGTTTCAAAAGAAGAAAAATTTTTGTTGTTCTGCATCTGCTTCTGCCGTTTCTGTTTCTGCAGAAGTGCACCAGGGATCGATCGTAGTATCTGAGGGATCGATCGTAAGGTGGGATCGATCGTAGCATCTGAGGGATCGATCGCAGAACTCCTGACCAGTAGCACCGAGGCTACTATTGCAAGGCAGAACCGAGTACCTCCTTTGTCTTTTCCTTTATTTTGTTATATATTTGTGTTGTACATAATATTAGGTTGTTAGTTTATGTTTGGTCGCCGCTCATTATCACTGCCTATTTTTCCGTGCGACCTAGATCTAGAGCGTACTCTTAGACAACAAAGAACCGAAAGGAACTTAGATCTAAGAGTACCTACTATAGAACACATGGCTGAAGAGAATAGGACTGTTTTATTGAGGAATCACTATGTTCCCTCCACATATACACCCTCTTCATGCCTTCGGTTGCCGGACATCACGGCAACCCAATATGAAATTAAGTCCAGCACAATTCAAATGCTACCATCTTTTTATGGACTTAGCAATGAGGATCCTTATAAGCATCTAGATGAATTCATAGATATATGTTCAACTCTTCGATTGCAAAATTTTAACGAAGATGCTTTACGGATGCGCCTCTTTCCGTTTTCCTTAAGGATAAAGCCAAACAATGGCTTAATTCCTTACCAAACGCTTCAATTACTTCTTGCGCTCAAATGCAACAAGAATTTCTTAAGAAGTACTTTCCAATAGGGAAAACGAATCAAATATGGAAAGCCATCACTGGCTTTTCACAGTTTGATGGTGAATCTTTCCACGAAACGTGGGAAAGAATGAAGGACCTTTTGCGAAAGTGTCCACACCACGCTGTCCCCAAGTGGCAGCAAGTCCAATGCTTCTACGATGGCTTAACTGAGCCACAGAGGCAAATGGTCGATAACTCGTGTGGAGGCACGTTTATGATGAAAAGCGAAGATGATGCATGGACTCTTTTTGAAAACCTTGGTGAAAACTCTTTACACCATGCATCATCCGGTCGTAGGGCACCTCCTGCCAAACAAAAGCAAGAAAGTCTCTTCGAAGTGAGCCATCCTTCTTCTGAGGTTACCTCAAAGGTGGATGCACTCTCTCGGAAACTTGACCAGATTATGGCAGCTGGCTTTGTTCCTACACCTGTAGCTTCCATTGGTACTCCACATGAGGTATGTTCATTCTGCTCTAATCCGTCGCACCATGCGAAGGATTGTCCTATCATTGGGCAATTCTCTGAAGTTCATCCCGAGCAGATGAACGCAGCATTCTCCAGACCGGGTAATGATCCTTATTCCAATTCATATAACCCAGGATGGAGAAATCATCCTAATTTTTCTTGGCGAGCCCCAGCTCCGGGAAATCAAGGACCTGTTGAAGGATCTCAAAATCAGGCACATTCGATGCCTCCTCATCAATCTTTCAATCAGTCCTCCAACTACCGACCCCCTCAGCATCAATTTCAGTCAGCCCCTCCTCCTAGGAATTCTGCCTTTGAGGATAAGGTTTTGACTGCTCTTGGCAATCTTGAGACCAATACTCAATTGCTGAACTCCCATTCCCAATCCATCGCCAAGCTGGAAGGTCAAGTTGGCCAGCTGGCGAATGCGCTTAATCAGAGGAAGGAAGGAAAGCTGCCCTCCCAACCAGTTGCCAACCCTAAGGGACAATATATGGTCGATGGAAGCGCTTTTGATAGCGTTCCCCACGAGCAAGTCCATGCAGTCACTACGTTGAGGAGCGGCCGGGTGGTCGATAATAAGGTCGGGCTGAAGGCCCTAGAAAAGGATGATTCCCCCGTTAATCCAAATCCGCCCATTGGCAGTCCAACCTTTGAGACGTCTTCTAAGCCTAGAGCTCCATTCCCTGAACGTCTCAAAAAGCCTCCTTGTGCTTTGAAGCAAGGAGAGAAATACCAAGAGATGATGGATATTTTCGAACAAGTTCAAATCAATATTCCCATCATCGATGCCATCCGACAGATCCCATCCTACGCCAAGTTTTTGAAGGATTTGTGTACCCAAAAGCGTAGGATGAGGACTCGCAGTCCCGAGAGGATTATCTTGACCGAGCAGGTGAGCTCACTCATTCAGCATACTATACCTACAAAGATCAAGGACCCTGGTGCTCCTACCATTTCATGTATCATTGGAGACCACGCTGTTGATAAAGCCCTTCTTGATCTAGGAGCAGGTGTAAATTTGCTACCCTTCTCGGTCTATACTCAATTAGGACTTGGAGAGCTGAAACCCACGACGGTTGTCTTACAACTTGCAGACAGATCCGTTAAGAAACCTCGTGGGATAATTGAAGATGTCATCATCCGAGTGGACAAGTTCTACTTTCCAGTAGACTTCGTAGTTCTAGATACAGAGCCTGTCCCTGATCCCGCCAAACTGATTCCCGTCATCCTCGGCCGTCCTTTCTTAGCTACGGCTAATGCATGCATTAATTGCAGGACCGGGGAGATGGAAGTTACTTTTGGGAACATGAAGGTGAAGTTAAACATCTTTAATGCTTTCCAGCACCCATCGGATGCAGAGGAGTGTTTCTTTGTAGATCAGATTGAAGAAATCATAGAAGATTCACTCCCCCAGATTTTAAGTGATGACCCATTGGAGGCATGCCTGTCTCATTTTGATATAGAGGACTTCGACACGGAGCAATACGTCGGCGAGGTTAATTCCCTCCTTGACACTGCGGCCGCAATTGACTTTCCACCATGGAAAATACCCAAGGAGCCCTTACCACTTACATAAGGCATTCCTCCCGTTTCTTCCCTCATCAACCCACCAAAGCTTGAGCTAAAACAGTTACCATCAAAACTCAAGTACGCCTTCTTAGGACTTAACGACACTCTCCCGGTTATCATTGCTGCAGACTTACTTCAAGACCAGGAGAGCAGTTTATTGGACGTTCTAAGGGAACATAAGGAGGCCATTGGTTGGAGTGTTGGGGACCTGAAGGGGATTGACCCCTCCATTTGTATGCATCGCATTCATATGGAGGATAACGCTAAGCCCTCTCGCGAGGCGCAACGTCGATTGAATCCCGCTATGAAGAACGTGGTCATGACTAAATTTGTAAAACTGCTGGATGCGGGCATCATTTACCCCATCTCAGATAGTAAATGGGTAAGTCCCATTCAGGTGGTACCTAAGAAGTCAGGTATCACCGTTGTGGAAAATTCGGTAGGTGAACTAATTCCTCAGCGCACGACCACTGGATGGCGTGTCTGTATAGACTACCAGAAGCTTAATTCGTCTACTAGGAAGGATCATTTTCCTTTGCCATTTATTGATCAAATCCTAGACCGTCTTGCCGGCCAAAGCTATTACTGTTTCCTGGATGGATATTCAGGATACAACCAAGTGGCCGTCGATCCGCAGGACCAAGAGAAGACGACCTTCACCTGTCCCTTCGGTACTTTCGCGTATAGGCGCATGCCCTTCGGGTTGTGCAATGCACCCGCCACTTTTCAACGGTGCATGATGTCTATCTTCTCGGACATGGTGGAGAATTTTTTGGAGGTGTTCATGGACGATTTTTTCTGTCTTTGGACCCTCATTTGATGATTGTCTCCATAACCTTTCTCGTGTTCTTAAACGATGCAAGGAGACAAATCTAATTTTGAGTTGGGAGAAGAGCCATTTCATGGTTCAAGAGGGGATTGTTTTGGGACACATAGTGTCCAAGAGAGGACTTGAGGTTGACAGAGCGAAGGTGGAGCTGATTTCAAAACTTCCACCACCTACCACGGTGAAGCAAATTCGCTCGTTTCTCGGACATGCCGGCTTTTACCGCTGCTTCATCAAAGACTTTAGCAAAATTTCAAGACCCTTGTGCAATCTTCTTGCCAAGGAAACTCCTTTTGATTTTGATGAAGCGTGTCTCAAGGCATTCGAGACACTCCGATCACTTCTTTCCTCCGCTCCTATCATGAAGACCCCTGATTGGTCTCTCCCATTTGAGATTATGTGTGATGCATCCGACTACGCGGTCGGTGCAGTTTTGGGACAGCGTGAGGACAAGCTCCCTCACGCTATTTATTATGCTAGCAAAACCTTGATGGACGCTCAAGTGAATTATACGACTACAGAGAAGGAATTGCTAGCAGTTGTGTTTGCCTTGGACAAATTTCGATCTTATCTTTTAGGGTCCAAGGTGGTTATTTACTCTGACCATGCCGCTCTGAGGCATCTCATGGCTAAACGGGAGACAAAGCCCCGTTTGATTAGATGGATTCTCTTGCTTCAAGAGTTCGACTTAGAGATTAGAGACAAGAAGGGATCTG
Source organism: Betula pendula (assembly GCA_900184695.1). Taxonomy (NCBI): domain Eukaryota; kingdom Viridiplantae; phylum Streptophyta; class Magnoliopsida; order Fagales; family Betulaceae; genus Betula; species Betula pendula. Next base: position 129,179 of record FXXK01000025.1, on the reverse strand, counting down.
ACAATGTTGTTGCTGACCATTTATCTCGCATTTCTATTGAGTCTTCTCTCATTCCAGTTCATGATTCCTTCCCGGATGAGCAACTGTTTGAGATTACTACAAGGGAAGTGCCCTGGTATGCAGACATTGTTAATTACCTAGCAATAGGTAAGATCCCCTTCCATTGGTCGAAGCAGGCAAGAGACCGGTTCTTCTTGCAGATCCGATCCTATTTTTGGGAGGATCCTGAGCTCTTTAAGTATTGTGCGGATCAGATCATTCGCCGCTGTGTACCTCAGGACGAAGTACAGAGTGTCCTTTCCTTTTGCCACACTTTGGCTTGTGGAGGACATTTTAGTGCTAATAAGACCGCGGCGAAGGTCTTGCAAAGTGGATTCTACTGGCCATCCTTATTCAAGGATGCAAATCAATACTGTCGGGCGTGTGATAGATGTCAGCGCCTTGGTACATTGTCCAGAAGGGACATGATGCCGCTAAACCCCATCTTGATAGTCGAAATATTTGATGTGTGGGGGATAGACTTCATGGGACCTTTTCCGCCCTCGTTCGGATTTGAGTATATTTTGGTGGCGGTGGACTATGTGTCCAAGTGGATAGAGGCCGTGGCTACCAGGACAAACGACCATAAGGTGGTGATTAAATTCATCCAATCCCATATTTTCAGTCGTTTTGGTACCCCTCGAGCGATCATCAGTGATGGAGGGAAGCATTTCTGTAATAGGTTTATGAAAACCTTACTCCTCAAATACTCCGTCACTCACAAGGTTGCCACGCCCTACCACCCTCAGACAAGTGGCCAGGTGGAATTATCTAATAGGGAGATTAAGCGGATTTTAGAGAAGACGGTTAGGCCTGATCGCAAGGATTGGTCCTTGCGACTTGATGATGCATTGTGGGCATACCGTACAGCATTCAAAACACCGATTGGCATGTCGCCATACCGGTTGGTCTATGGCAAAGCATGCCATCTCCCTGTTGAGTTGGAGCACAAGGCCTGGTGGGCTGTGAAGACGTTTAATTTTGATATGATATCAGCTGGGACCCACCGGAGGCTACAATTGAGCGAGCTTGAAGAGCTGCGCAACGATGCTTACGAGAGTGCACGGGTGTACAAGGATAAAACCAAGGCATTTCATGATAAACACATCCAGCTTAAAACTTTCGTCCCCGATCAAAAGGTATGGCTATACAATTCCAAACTTAGCCTATTTCCTGGTAAGCTCCGTTCGAGATGGGATGGCCCATTCATTGTAGTATCAGTTTCCCCTCACGGAGCAGTCGAGCTAAGAGACCCGAAGAGTGGCCAAGCTTTTAAGGTCAATGGTTAGAGATTGAAACCCTACATCCAGGGTATTGAGCATACGGAAGATGTGGATTCCATCGATCTGATGGATCCCATCTATTTGGAGTAATTTTGTAAGGCATTTTGAGATACTACCATTTTTGAAATCCTGCGCCTTCATGGGAGGATCGATCGTAGTAACTCTAGGATCGATCGTAAGTAAGATCGATCGTAGCAAGTAGGGATCGATCCCAGGCTACGATCGATCCCAGTGAAAGAGGGATCGATCCCAGTCTACGATCGATCCCAGGAAAAGGGGGATCGATCGTAATCGATTCAAAGGGTCACGTGACCAACTTAAAAACCCTAGCTGCTGCCTCATTTCTCATTTTCACTCGTTGGCAGCAGGTCTGGGCGCCGTTCTCCCCCAACCCAACAATTTCCAGCAGGTAAATCTTCATTTTCTTGTGTTTAATCTTCACTTTTCTTTTAGATTATTGATCCTAGGATAGTTTCTTGCATTTCTACCCGATTAAATCTCAAAAATTTCTGGTTTGGGTATTTTTGGTGTGTGGCACGGCAGGTGCTTGTGAAAAGTCCCCAACCAAATTTTCTCAATGTCTTATACTAGTTCTTCCTCCAACCGAGCCCCGCATATCACGAGTGAGTTCTATAACGGGAATTGGCAGCATCATGAGCTTAGCCCAGAAACCCGTTTTGATATTGTGGGGCCATTCCGTGAAGATGAAGATGCTAAGTGGGCACGCAAGCAGTTTAGGCGAAGGCACTTGATGCCCTTGCTACAACCAGCCCATGAGTTCTTCCACCCCCGTTTTGTCCGACTGTTTTACCAAAATATGACATTTGATGCGGACAAGCCCGGGGTATTGGCTTCCACCATTATGGGGGTTAGGATGGAAATTACTGTTCAAGACATTGTTGAGGCAACAGGCTGTCCCCATGAGTGCCCTTCTGACAGGTTTATCGATCCTGCTCCTGAGGCTGATTTGCATTACATCATTCAGGACATGTGTGATGGGGAGTACGCTGACGCAAGGAGAAATTGTGCTGCAAAGTCGAAATTGCCTTCGAGGCTTTGGTTGGTGGATACAATTCTGAAGCGCAATGTGTATACCTTCGGACACAAAACCCATCGGATTGGTGACTTGCTAGCTGCCCTGTACGCCTTTCACAAGAGATACTGGTTCTCAGCACCCCAGCTCATCTGGAAGCAAATGTTTAAGTGTTGGGAAGACAAGGTTGACAAGGGTTTGATTGGTCCCAACCGGCCAGCTTTACCATTCCCATTCTTGGTCACCAAGCTTGTCCTCAGCAAGGGCCTAGCACTCTCGGGGGACGACTTTTTCACTTATGAGTTCCCAGTGTTTGGCTACAACCAGTGGACTTTGAGCATATCTCACTTACCTAGGAGAGATCCTGTGGTTGCACCAGATGCTGAGATGGAGGAGCCAGCTGCTGAGCCTGCTGCTGAGATGGCTGAGGGAGAGTCATCTACTCAAGGGAGAGTTCCGCTGTCACACTCCGAGTTTGAATTATTGCAAGCGGAACTCGAGAAGATCCACAGGCGGCAAGAGAGCTTTGAGAAGAGGATGGGAGACACACTTCAGGATATTTTGAGTCGTCTCCCACCTGCCCCACCTGCCCCATGATTTCCTTCATATTTTATGTTTTATGGCATTGTATTTTGATAAGCACATTGTGTTTTACTTTGATAATATCTGATGAAACAATGTACTATTTCAATGCCATTTTTGATAAGGAACATGTGTTATGAGCTTCATTTTGGAGGATGCAAGAAGTTTTTGGTTTTGATAATTATTTCATTTATTGTATTATATTTGCTTGCTTGTTATTTTGGTTTTTAATTTTGTTTTTCAGGATAAGTGTTGTTGAGTCTAAGTTTGGGGGTATGCACAGAGCTATACCTCCCCATTAAGGTTTTTTCTTTATCCCTTCGTTTTCCATTCATTATACACATTGGGGACAATGTGTGAATTAAGTTTGGGGGTATAAATAAACAGACAATATCGACACTTATTCATTTGTTCATAAAATTTGTCTAGACACTTATTTATTTGTTCATTTGTTCATAAAATTTGTATAAAATTTTTTCTTTTGTAAATACATGTATTGTACATACATGTTTTGTAAATACATGTTCATATTATCCCTTAGAATGTTATTGATCTTCAATGTTGATTTTCATTTCATTGGTGAGCTTAAAAGAACGAACACATAATCTTGCAGTCAGACTTGCAAAATCTTTTTACTTGCGTTTGGCTTTTGAGATTCAGTGGTTTCACATTGTATATCACGAGCACGTTGGCACATGGATTGTGAGGTATGAGCTTTAAATGACAACATGCTTATTTTCAATACATCTGATGCAATTAGATTACTTGTTTGATGGATAACCTGGGCAATAAAAATGATGGTATCATGGTATATGAAAAAAAAAAAAAAAAAAAAAAAAAGATGATATAAACAGCTAGCTTGTCTTTGTAGCCTAGTTAACTCGAGTATACAGCCCCTAGGGATGTCTCTACATCTAGTGCCCTAAAGCCATCTGGTTTGGGAGTCATTGGCTTAACACTCATTACATGGGTTAACTAGAAAGCTTAATGGAGTTAAGCTAACAGCTGTGTAAATATAAGTATAAAAGGTCGGTAAATAAATAAGTAACCATGCCCTGGTTGTTTCATTTGATAAGGAGTTTGATGAAGTTTGATGTATTGAGCCATGTGTGTTGCTAATTATTTTGAAAACCTCATCTCTATGTGCTGAGTCACTTTACACCAGTTGGAACATTTTTGAATCTCATCTAGCCATTTGTAAGTAAGCATATCTTATATACTCTGATTTGTGGTGAACATGGAGTTTGTTATTTTAAGCTTACCATTGACATGCGAACCATTATTTTGTGATACAATATTCTTTGTGATAATTTGTTCATACATAATGTTTGTAGGTAACATTTCTGATAAACCCTCACGAGACTTCACTCGTCCGCTAGGGATGCCTAGGGGTTTAAAAGGCTTGTTGCATATGCTAAATGCAATCGTGTTTCCTACGACAAAGGAGGTAGCATAGTTGTTCATATCTGTATCTTTTTATTTTTCCTGTTATTGTGTAATGCTAAGAGACTAGCATTATGTAAGTTTGGGGGTGTGATAAGTGCTGAATGTTATACATTCGAGCCCCTTAACTCGCATATGTTATACCTTAGTTTGTGTTATTATTTAATGTTTTCGCTGTGTTTAGTGTTGTCTTATCTTTTAGGTCTTAAATGGAAACACATTCAGATCTTAATCATTAAAGCTTAAAGAGATAACAAAGGGGCTGAGAAGTGTACCAGGGATCGATCGCAGACTACCAGGGATCGATCGTAGCAGGGATCGATCGTACCAATCAGGGATCGATCGTAGCCTGGGATCGATCGTAGAAAGTAGGGATCGATCCCCATCGGGTCTTCCAGAACGTGAACAGCTGTTTGACAGCTAATGGCGATGGGGATCTTTCTTGGTCCAAAGTTGCGGCTTGCCAGCACATTGTGGGCGCCGAAATCACCCCTCAGAGGACTCCTAGCAGCTGGAACATTAGATCTTTTGCTTGATCTTTCCTTAAGAAAGATCAAGCCTCATTTTCTATATATGGGATGTATGAGTCCGAGAATCAATGAGCTTAGCTTAGTTTTTATTCCAGAGTAGTTTTTAGCTTTGTTCTTACTTGTTTTTACTTCTGTCCAGTAGGTAAGAACTCTCTCATAGTGCTTGGTTTCCTTGGGGAATGCCTTCTCCAAAACAATGGAGTTTTCCATAACCCTCATGAGGAACTAAATCCTTTTTAGGGTTTTGATTTGGCTTAATCCAAGTACTATGAGTTGAGTAGTTTAGTTTGGAGTTTATATAAATGGTGAGGTGATTGTACATGCTTTTGTTTTGGGCTTAATGCAAACACCATTTGAGATATATACTCTTCTTTGTCTATGAAGGATTGTGTTAATTCTTGGATGATTTATAAGCTTTGCAATGATATTTGTTGACATGATTCTAAGTGGATATGATATTGCATGCTAGGGACCACAACTTAATCCTTGTTAGTTTAACTTAGAGTAGTGGGAAAAAGGGGTGGAAACCTAAGATGTTCTATGCTATTCCATGAATTGTGTATGCTTGAGAAGGGTTTATATTGCATGCTAGGGAGCTTAGATTATCTCACATCTAGATTAGGTGGGTGGTTTGAGTGTAGCTATGATGTTTTATCATTTCCTTTGAAAAGTATATTCTTGAAGAGTTGTTGTGAGGGTTGACACCCTTCACACACTCAAAACCTTGCTTTTATGTGAATTCCATGCTATGGCTTGCTTACTTATGGTATGAGGATTGAGTTAGATCAATCCTCTATATCTCTCTTATCATTTTCTAGTTTCATTTGCATAACTTAGTTTAAAAAGCTTTTGGTTATTTAGTTTCCTTTTTAGTTATAAAAACTCACATATCTTTTGATAAAGTTAAGTTAGAAGTAATCTTGAAGATTTCATGATTTAACAACCAAATACAATCTATGCGGATCGATACCCTCCCTTAGAGCTATCCTACAAGGATTGATCTAATACGAGTGGTTTTATAAATTTCAAAATCGTGCGCATTCGTATATCCTGGTAGTCTGCGATCGATCCCTGGTACACTTCTCAGCTCCTTTGTTGTCTCTTTAAGCTTTAATGATTAAGATCTGAATGTGTTTCCATTTAAGACCTAAAAGATAAGACAACACTAAACACAGCGAAAACATTAATAATACACAAACTAAGGTATAACACATGCGAGTTAAGGGGCTCGAATGTATAACATTCAGCACTTATTCAATCGCTGCCTGGTGGTTCTTAATTTCCCCAACTGAGTCAGGAGTGGCCCGCCCTTGAAGCACCTCAATTTTCTCCGTTTGCTTATTTAGCCATACCAACTGTTTTTTCAGGCCCAGTGATTTACTCCACTACAATAACGATCTCTTGTAATGTTCAAGTTTGCCAATAAGGACCTCAAGGAGATCCCCTATACCATGACTTTTGGCCCAAGAATCTTCGATGACCTTCGTGAATGCCTCATTGACCATCCAACTGGCCTCAAATTTGAAGTGGTCAGTTCTTTCCATATCCTCCGCTCCACGGGCACCATAGAAAGTAAAAGCGGGCAGTGATCAGAATTTTGGGTAGCCAAAACAAAAACATCCATGTCCTGGAGCTTATCACACCAGGAAGGATTAGCAACATCACGGTCCAGTTTTTCCTTCATAAAGGAGGAGTCTTCTGTGTAGTTACACCAAGTGAACTTGGACCCAGTAAACCCCAAATCACTAAAGTGGCAATCATCTAAAACTGCTCTGAAATCTTCCATTTGTTTGGGAGGTCGTGGCGTGCCTCCCACTTTTTCTGACTGATCAAGAATTACGTTGAAGTCCCAAATACACAACCATGGCAGTGGAGAAAAACTCTGAAGGTGTCTGAGTAAACTCCAACCCTCCCTTCTATGAGTTGTCTCCGGGTGGCCATAGAATCCTGTCAACTTTCACTTAAAATTCTGCCCCAGCTTCGTAATGACTACAATGATATGACGATTCGAGTAATTTAAGATTTCTAGTTGAACATCTTTATTCCAGAAAAGAACCAAACCCCCACTCCTTCCAACAGAATCAACCACAAACATACTATCAAATCCAAGTTTCTCGCATAAAGAAGACATCTTAGTTCTCTGGAGTTTAGTTTGTATGAGAAAGAAGATGGTGGGTCGCTTTTCCTTCACCAAAATGTAAAGATTTCAAACTGTCTGATGGTTCTCAAGCTCCTGGTAGTTCCAATTTATTAGATTCATAATGAGTAGCGGGGTTGAACTCTAGCCTCCGCCACTCGCGCTAATTGATCCTTCAAATCTGCTACCCCCGCTTGTGATATGGACTTCTTGTTACAACCAACCTCAAAATTGGATCCAGTCAGGTTGTCCCCTGTGACTGCAGAAAGTAGAAGCCCAGCCTTCTGTTTCTGCGTACCCTCCAGGTAACCACCCCTTGGAAATGACTCCTCCCAAATTTTAAGCACCCAACAACTCCATGGCGTATAATCCCACATCTGAAACGAAACTTATGGAATTTTTCATACTGAAATGCAATCCACACTGATTTCCCTTGGATTTTAAGCATTCTACCCCATGAAAGGGGCTGTGAAAGATCCAATTTGATTCGAACCCTAAAAAATTTGCCCCACCCGAAACCATCTTCAGTCGTATCGACTTCTTCCACCACTCCCACAGAGGCTCCAATTTGATACCGTATTACAAGCCGGTGGAAGGTTAAACATCCTCACCCAAAAAGCTGCTCTTATGAAGGTCATCTGTGTCGGTGGAGTGAGGCCATCAAAATCTTCCATAGAAAAGAGGTTCCCCTAAAAAATCCATGGCCTCCCCTCCAACACCCTCGCCTTATCCCACTCATTTCCAAACTCCCCCAAAAAAGGATTCTCTCCCAATACCCTGAAGGAAGTAGATCCAAGAGGTTTCCACCCACGCACTAAAGTGGTTCTGATTTTTTCTTTGCTAATCACTCAATCTGCAATGAGTTTCCCCACCAAACAGGATTTCCCCTTATTGGTAATCGCTTCCAGTGCTTCATCTTTGATCTTCACTTCCACACTTTCCTTATCCATCAACGACAAGTTTTCCCATCTCTTCGCTAGATCCTCCGACGTAGTTCCCATAGTAATCAGTTACGAACGCTATAGATTCTTCACATGCCTGAATCAGACCTAGAAAAAATTCCTTCTCCACTAGGTCTCAATGAAAACCTAAAAAGAAAAAACAATTATTATTTATGGTCAGTATAATATTTCACCATTTTATTCGATTGACATTAGTTTCTTAAATACGATCAATGTATGGTATTTCAATTTAAAGCAGGTTAATGTCTAATATAAAATAAGGTGATAACATGATCTAGTTTCCAAGTTTTTGTAATATATTTAGAAATGACGGTTGAGAATTTTTTTCAAATAGTTTCTTTAACAATCCTACGCTTCAAATATAATAAAGAAATAATCAAAATGATTAATTAGTTTGACAATAAGTTTACAATAGGTAGAAGAAAGTTGAAATACATGATGAGCTTGAGATTCTGTTTTTGCATTTGTATATGCTAATTAATGTGATCAAAAGTCATGTTTATAGTCAATGAATTGTAGCTCAAATTGTACTTCTCTCACTATAAGAATAGGATAGACCAATTACCTTTTTTTTTTTTTTGAAGGGAAACTCGTGCATCTCATATATATAAAACATATTAAGTATAGTACTCCAACGAGACAATATTAGAAATACAAGTAGGGTTTGCCTCTAAAGTAACAAGCTCCTCAGTAAGTGTTAGGGCTTCCTTCGCGAGTTGGTGAGCCACTCTATTAAAATTACGGCTAACATGGGTGACTTTCCACTTGTGCATGCACCTTAACACATCACGCGCTTCGTCAATAAGATGACCATAATGACTCCAATTTCTGCCTTCGTGCTGCAGAGCTTTGACCACTTAGAAAGCATCACCTTCCAGCACTAACTTGTAGAAACCAAGGTCACGAGTGAACTAGACTGCTCGCAGAGCTGCTGTTGCTTTTGCTATATCCGGAGTAATAATGAACTCCTTGGGAGCCGACAGAGTTGCCAGCACTTCACCCATACTATCCCGAATAATAATCGCGATACCCATACGACAATTGTGCTTATCCATAGCTGCATCCCAATTGACTTTAACAAAATCTACCGGAGGGGCTTGCCAACAAAGATGATTTCTAGTATCCGATAATCCAACCGCGGTTGGCTGAGAATTAGCACTTCGGAACGCCACTAGAGATTTGGAGGCAATAAGGACCACAGATTGCAATGAGCATACCAGTCGAGCAAAAACAGCTGCATTCCGACGCAACCATGTGTGTCAAGTGACAACCACCATAAGCACCATCTCATCTAGGTCCAAAAAACGAAGTTCTTCAATGATAACTAAAAAATCTTCATTCTCAATACTCTGTTTTTGAATCCTTCAACCACACATACTCCAAACAGTTTTAGTTGTCGGGCAACTCCAAAAGATGTGACTCCTAGTTTCTGGTGCCGCTCCACACAAGGGACAGAGAGGGTCATCAATAATACGGTGCTTCCAAAGGTTGGCCTTTGTTGATAAGCATTATGACAAGCTCGCCACATAAAAACCTTCATAGCATGAGGGATGTTCAGCTTCCAGAGAGTCTTCCATAGAGCATTATGTTGGCCACTGCGAGAGCATTCACCCTCAGAAATAGCCAAAATCTTCTTATGCAGATGATAGGCACTCTGCACTGTAAATTCGCCGTGTACAATATGACCCCAGATTGGAGGATAGCCCCATTACCTTGTACCTAGTTATTGAGCGCATTTGTATATAACTTATCAATGAAAGTAAAAATTCCTATATATGTTTGTGAAAGAGAAATTTAATTTTTTTTGAAGAATAACTTTGAACTTTATAATTGTTGTTCTTCATTGACATAATAAAATTGGAAAATATGGTGTTATGGCTTTTCAAGATTATGGGAAAAAGTTGTCTGGAAAAGCCATAAGAAAATTTCTCTCATTTTTTTTTCAATTAACTATTGATGACATTAATTTGGCTGCTATGACTTTCAAAACATTTTGGGTCCATTAGTGGTATAAGCTAAGCAAAGGATTGCACATAGAGCTAAGTCTCAATTATTTCTTTCTACAATGAATTACTCAAGTTTTCAAGTTTTTTTCTACCACTATTGTTGTTAGTGTTTGTCAATCCTATGCATATTAGGATCCTCTAAATTATTGAAGATAATTCATAGCCAACTTCTAAGATCCTAATTATTATTTTTAAATTACATAGTTCCAAATTTTGTCTCATCATATTTATCATATTTGGAAAATTCTTAATTGTATCTTAAATATGGTAACTGTTAAATATAAGAAAATCTTGACTATATATGATTCCAAGAACTCTACCATGAAGTTACTTCATGAAAATCTAGATGATATTGAATTATTGGTTATACGAAATTGGAATCTTATAAGTTATAAGCATTATTTACCCTTATTTTCTTCTTTTGATTATCTTCTTGAAAAGCACAAAATGCATCAATGAATATTTCACTGGAACACAAAGTGCTTTTAATTCATGCTAATAATACTAGTAGTATGCATTCAACATTCAGTATTTAAAAAAAAAAAAAAAATTGTACACTATGAAATGTGGTCCTCATCTTTCGAGGTAATCAACTTAATGGACAGCTACTAGTCTCAAGTAAAAAAATTCCACCATCTAATTTCAACACTAATATAAATTGCAATTGAAAGTTAATGAATGTTTAATATCAGTCGGTATGCCATCTTAAAGATTTTATTGACCCTGTCTCTCTTCACTTGTTGTAGGTTTGTTTAATTGCAGTGGGTTGGAGATTTTAGATCTGAGCGAAAATTATTTCACTGGAAGTATTTCTCCATATATTGGGGCACTATCTTATCTAAAGGCTATATCATTAGCTGGCAACGAGCTCAATGGCACTTTACCTAAAGGTAAGAATCGACTATAAAATTAGTGTTTACAATTTGTTGCAATTATTAATCTACAATTGATTAGGAATGTGAGAAAAGGTGAAGGAGCATGGTTGATTTAACTGGTTGTATATATGCACTAGGAAGCACAACAATTGACCATTCACATTAAAAAAAAAAAAAAAAAGGCTCATACATAAAAATTGATATGTCTTGTTGATTCTAAGAGTGTAACATAATTAGGATAAGCATTGATAATGTGATTCATTTTGACAGAGTTGTGCTCACTAAAGGAGCTTGAAGAGTTAGATCTTTATCACAATTCCTTTGAAGGGATCCTTCCACCATGCCTGAACAATATGACGTCTCTTAGATTGTTAGATATAGCTCGAAACCAATTTGCTGGAAACATCTCTTCAAATCTGATAGTCATCCCGACATCACTTGGGTGCATTGACCTTAGTTATAATCTTTTTGAGGGTCTATTCTCATTCAGCTTGTTTGCTAATCACTCTAAGCTTGAGGTGATTATATTGGTGAGTGAAAACAACAAGCTTGAGATAGAAACTAAAAAATCCGCAGGTTGCAACCTCATGTTTCAATTCAAGGCCCTTGTACTATGTAACTATAACTTGAACAAGCTCACCGGAAACATTCCTGAGTTTCTCTTTGACCAGCACAAATTGGAATTAATTGATCTGTCTAACAATAAGTTGAAAGGAAGCTTCCCCATTTGGCTGCTTGAAAACAATATAAGATTGCAATGGCTAAATCTTCGGAATAATTCTTTCATGGGTAAATTTCAGTTGCCACCAGATCGCTACAAGAGTATTTTGTATATGGATGTATCTAAAAACCATTTAGATGGGCAACTTCAAGAAAATATTGGAACGATAACTCCAAACTTACAACATCTAAATCTTTCCCGAAATCGTTTTGAAGGTTATCTTCCGTCCTCAACTGGACTTGTCCTTTAATAATTTCTCGGGAGAGTTACCAACGGAATTGTTTGCCAATTGCACATCCTTGGGAGTTTTGAATCTATGCAATAATCGCTTTAACGGTGAATTTTTCTCAAAGCAATTCAGGTCTCAAAATTTATTTTTATTGATATTAAACAACAATCAGTTCACAGCTGGTACTCTACCAGCTATACCCTTGCGATGGAATGAAATAGAGTATTTGGATATTAGCAACAACAACATGTCAGGAACAATTCGAGGATGGCTAGTAAACACAACATTTTATAATACTCTTGACATGAGTAACAATTCTTTTGAAGGTCAGATTCCTTGTGGACAAGTAGATTATCATGAATTACTAGACCTTTCTCATAACTCACTTTCGGGATCCTTACCTTCTTGCTTGAATCTACAGTCTGTTAAATACCTACGTTTGCAAGGAAACAAACTTACAGGACCAATACCAAAAGCTATTTTCAATTCATCGTCTCTTTTGACATTGGACCTTAATGATAATTGCTTTTTTGGTAGTATCCCTGGTGAAATTGGTTCAATTTCTAGCTTAAGTATACTTTTGTTGAGGGGCAACCATTTTAGTGGAATAATTCCAAATCAGCTGTGTTGGTTAAACATGATAGGCATAATGGATCTTTCCAAGAACTCTCTTTCTGGGACAATACCGCATTCCTTTCACAACTTGTCCTTTGGGAAGATATTTGCTGACAATGCTGTCTACAATGCAAATGTTTTGATGTTCTGGTTGGTTGAACGCGTAGGTTCAACATTCCAATTGCTCGTAACGCGAAATATTGAAGAAGATGACCAGAAGACCATACATAAAAAACAAGTGGTTGAGTTTGGTACAAAATACAGGTCTAACTCCTACAGTGGTAATATCCTTAATTACATGTCTGGATTGGATTTGTCATGCAACAAGCTAACAGGTGGAATCCCACCGGAACTAGGAGAGCTATCTTCAATTCATGCATTGAACTTGTCTTACAATCAGTTGACAAGTTCCATTTCACAAACCTTCTCAAATTTGGCTCAGTTGGAGAGTTTAGACCTTTCTCACAACAATTTGAGTGGAGAAATTCCTCCAGCATTGATTGATTTGAACTTTCTAGAAGTGTTCACTGTGGCTTACAACAACTTGTCGGGTAAAGTTCCAGACATGAAAGCACAATTTGCAACATTTAATAAGAGTAGTTACGAAGGAAATCCATTTCTTTGCGGAAAACCGCTAGAGAATAA